>JAHNEJ010001787.1:0-39002 GCA_022559845.1 Amorphophallus konjac | reverse complement strand
CCACCGGAAATTGAAGATGGCGGACAGGCCACGGTAGATGAAGTTATTGAAATTAACCTGGGCACGGAAAGGGACCCCAGGCCGACCTTTCTAAGTGCGCTCCTTCCTCCACAGGAGAGGGAGCAATATATCAAGCTGCTGCAAGAATTTCAAGACTGTTTTGCCTGGAATTACAAGGAGATGCCCGGCCTAAGTCCCGGTGTGACCCAACATATTCTGGCCATCGATCCCAAGGTGGAACCGGTGAAGCAGTCTCCCCGGCGCATGAGGCCGGAGCTGATAAACCAAATTTGCAAAGAAGTCGACAAGCTCATAGATGTCGATTTTGTAGCTGAAAAGTAGTATACCACTTGGTTGGCCAACATTGTGCCGATGAAAAAGAAGAATGTATAGATCAGGATTTGCGTGGACTTCCTGACCTGAATAAAGCCTGCCCAAATGATGATTTCCCGGTGCCCATCACTGAAGTAATGATTGATGCAACTACTGGCCACGAGGCATTGTCCTTCATGGATGGATCGTCCGGCTATAACCAAATCTGGATAGCAGAGCACGACCGAATTCATACGGCCTTCCAGTCACCCAAAGGGATATTCCCTTACAAAAGAATGCCCTTCGGCCTCAAGAACGTTGGCGCTACTTACCAGCGTGCGATGACCAAAATATTCGACGAGCGGCTATACAACAAAGTAGAATGCTACATTGATGATTTGGTCGTCAAGTGGAAGAAAAGAGAAGATCACCTGAAGGACCTCAGAGTCATCTTTGCAAGACTCCGGCAGTACGAGCTGAAAATGAACCCGATGAAGTGTGCCTTCGACGTCTCTAGTGGGAAGTTCCTCAGCTTCATTGTCCGATATAGAGGGATCGAGATCGACCCTTTTAAAATAAGAGCCATTCAGGAGTTACCTCCTCCGAAGGATCTAGGAGAGTTAAAATCCCTGCAAGGCCGGTTGGCTTACATCCGAAGGTTTATCTCCAATTTGTTAGGGCGCTGTCAGCCATTCCACAAATTGATGATGAAAAATGCACCTTTTGATTGGAACTAGGAATGCCAGAAGGGCTTCAATCGGTTGAAGGATTACTTGAAGACCCCGCCCGTGCTGGGGGCAGCTGTCAAGGGAAGGCCACTTATTCTATACATAGCTGCCACCGAATGCTCAATGGGAACAATGCTCGCCCAGAACAATGATGAGGGGAAAGAGCAAGCTCTCTATTACCTTAGCCGAAGATTAGTGGGGGCAGAAGCAAAATACAGCCCGATTGAGAAGGTCTGTCTCGCCTTAGTCTTCATAGTCAAGAAGCTGAGGCATTACATGCTCTCTCATGAAGTGAGCCTAATCTCCAAGGCCGACCCAATGAAACAAATTCTCTCCCAACCAGTCCTGAAGGGGCATCTCGGCAAGTGGGCCGTACTGCTAATGTAATTTGATATCACCTACGTGCCACAGAAGGCCGTTAAGGGTCAAGTCGTAGCTGAATTCTTTGCGGCACATCCCGTGCCTGAAGATTCCCCGTTGGCCATAGAGTTGCCTGAAGATGAAATATTAGAGGCGGTTCAGGTCCAGCAGATCGCCTGGCAGCTCCACTTTGACGGGGCTTCAAGAACAGAAACAACCCCGTTCGGGCACACAAAGGTACGGGCAGGGGCCGGCATCGTCCTTAAATCCCCTAAAGGAGAAGTATTGCACACATCTTGTTCTATCAATAAACCCTGCACAAATAATGAGGCAGAGTATGAGGCTCTGATCATCGATCTTCAAGTCACTTTGCAAATGGAGATTAAAATGCTGTAAGTATTTGGCGATTCGTTACTAGTTGTCAAGCAAGTCTAGGGGCAGTTTGATGTCCGAAAACCTGAGTTGCCCCCTTACCATGCTAAGGCGAAGCAGCTCATGGAGCAATTCTACCTCATTGAGATAGGCCATGTTGCCAGGGGAGAAAATGCACAAGCCGATGCACTGGCAAAATTGGCAAGTTCACTGGCAGTCCCGCCCAATGGATCTCTTAACATCCAGGTGGTGAATCAACGCCAAATACCTAGCATGATAGAATAGCCAGATAAAGAAGAACTGGAGGTCGCTGCAGTAAAAGCCGTTGGCCTACCTGACTGGAGGGATCCCCTTATGCAATGGTTTAAATACCAGCAATTGCCCAGATAAAGAGAAGAAAAGATCAGGCTGATCAGAACAAAGGACTCTTACGAGGTTCGGAATGGGATCCTATTTCGAATCATGGCAGACGCCAAACGGAAGGTGCTCCTTTGATGTCTATCTTGGAGAGTCATGAAAGAAGTCCACGTCGGGACAGCAGGCGCACACCAGGCGGGACCGAAGATGAAAATTGAAATAAAGAAGCTTGGCTACTACTGGCCGACAATGTTTGATGACTGCTACAAGTACGCCAAGTCTTGTCAGAAATGCCAGAAGCATGCCACGGTGCCCAGGAGGCCACCTGTGCCACTGCATCCGACACTACCCAGCGGGCCTTTCACCCAATGGGGGACAGACATCGTGGGCCCACTACCCGCCCCATCCGCCGGGTGCAAGTACATTTTGGTGGCAACTGATTACTTCTCCCGTTGGGCGGAAGCCGTTGCTCTGAAAGAGGTGACTGGGGAGATCATCGCCAGATTTCACTACAAGAAAAATCGCGGATAGCGACCGACCTAGCGGTCGCTATTCAGTCGTAGATCGGTCGCAAATCTTCATTGCGACCGAACAGATACTATATAGCGACCGAATGTGTCGGTCGCTATATAATAGTCGCTATATAGCGACCGACATAATTCGGTCGCAGTATCAGTCGTTACCAGAGACCGATTATTATCGGTCGCCTGATCGGTCGCTAATAATTCGGTCGCTATTCAGTCTCTATTCGGTCGCTACATTTGTTGTATTTTAAAAAATAAAATTAACCTATCGGATTTATTCGGTGGCTAATCGGTCGCCAGTCGGTCGCCAAGTATAATTATTTAATAAAAGAAATATAACGTATAGTCGCTATTCGGTCGCAATTCAGTCTCCATGCGGTCGCTAATTTTGCATTATTTTTTTTTTAAAAATTTATTTAAACTGATAAATAAATTACCTGATAAATAACAAATTCATAACATAAATATAAAATCAACTACACAGACAACAATATCGACAAATCTCAAATTCATCACATACAAACACCTGATAAATAACAATTTCATAAAACAATAATAAATCAACTACACGGATCACAATCTCCACGAACCTCAAATTACACACAATTAAAATAAAATCACAAATTAATCATACATCCATAATAATAAAATGACAACATACACAACTAAAATAAAATCACAAATCCTCCACATATGTCTCATCCTGGTCGTCGTCTCGTCCAACATCATCCTGGTCGTCGTCTCGTCCAACATCTCGCGACGGATGATCCTGTATATCATTTAAAAAAATTATAATCAAATCCTTAATAAAGAAATCAAGCATTAACAAGACTTAATAAAGAAATCAAGCATTAACAAGAGTATGCCAATAGTTTAAGCCAGCTCATTTTCATATATATAAATACACACACACAATATAAGTTCAAATTTCATCTTGTATTTTAAAAATGAAGTTTGAGCGCCGAGCTCAAACCGGGCATCCGATTTGGATTCCGTCAGTTCTGACAAGTCACTTTCATCTCCCCGGTCGTATTGGAATGATCGGCACGGCCATCCGACCGGTATTTCGAATTTTAGACCCTCGGACCCGTCCTAACAGTTCATTTGAACTAAGTGTATTTTAAAAATGAAGTTTGAGCGCCGAGCTCAAACCGGGCATCCGATTTGGATTCCGTCAGTTCTGACAAGTCACTTTCATCTCCCCGGTCGTATTGGAATGATCGGCACGGCCATCCGACCGGTATTTCAGATTTTAGAACCAAATGCCCCGTCCTAACAGTTCATTTGAACTAAGTGTATTTTAAAAATGAAGTTTGAGCGCCGAGCTCAAACCGGGCATCCGATTTGGATTCCGTCAGTTCTGACAAGTCACTTTCATCTCCCCGGTCGTATTGGAATGATCGGCACGGCCATCCGACCGGTATTTCGAATTTTAGACCCCCGGACCCGTCCTAACAGTTCATTTGAACTAAGTGTATTTTAAAAATGAAGTTTGAGCGCCGAGCTCAAACCGGGCATCCGATTTGGATTCCGTCAGTTCTGACAAGTCACTTTCATCTCCCCGGTCGTATTGGAATGATCGGCACGGCCATCCGACCGGTATTTCAGATTTTAGAACCAAATGCCCCGTCCTAACAGTTCATTTGAACTAAGTGTATTTTAAAAATGAAGTTTGAGCGCCGAGCTCAAACCGGGCATCCGATTTGGATTCCGTCAGTTCTGACAAGTCACTTTCATCTCCCCGGTCGTATTGGAATGACCGGCACGGCCATCCGACCGGTATTTCGAATTTTAGACCCCCGGACCCGTCCTAACAGTTCATTTGAAATAAGTGTATTTTAAAAATGAAGTTTGAGCGCCGAGCTCAAACCGGGCATCCGATTTGGATTCCGTCAGTTCTGACAAGTCACTTTCATCTCCCCGGTCGTATTGGAATGATCGGCACGGCCATCCGACCGGTATTTCAGATTTTAGAACCAAATGCCCCGTCCTAACAGTTCATTTGAACTAAGTGTATTTTAAAAATGAAGTTTGAGCGCCGAGCTCAAACCGGGCATCCGATTTGGATTCCGTCAGTTCTGACAAGTCACTTTCATCTCCCCGGTCGTATTGGAATGACCGGCACGGCCATCCGACCGGTATTTCAGATTTTAGACCCCCGGACCCGTCCTAACAGTTCATTTGAAATAAGTGTATTTTAAAAATGAAGTTTGAGCGCCGAGCTCAAACCGGGCATCCGATTTGGATTCCGTCAGTTCTGACAAGTCGATTTGGATTCCACTTCAGAATTCTACTTCAAGATCAATGAGCACTACAAAATAATGTGCCGAGTATTTTCTTTCTTCTTTCAAATAGCACTCGATTATCACTAAGTAACCCTCTTGTGATAACCAAGAGAAAAATGCATCAAGCCGTTCAGACAAAATATAGAAGTGTCATCTGCCGTTTACATTCAGACAAAATTCAGATGGAAATTGTGAGCCATGTCAAAATGGCACCTACGACTCGATCAAACTCCATAATTGAAGTAGCAATCTCCCAATCACCTAGTAACTTTGTACGACTGCGATCAGAATTAAAAAAAAAAGAGGGGGGGGGAGGCTGTCAGTAGTACTAGAGTTATGAGGACCAACTTTGTAATGCTACTTTGCCCTTCTTTAGCAAAATGGTCAAAATTAACATCAGAATCATAAGATGCATTAGACTGTAGTAATATCAGAGTATAGGGTTCAGATGAATGCATACCTTGACAGTTTTCAGCAGTTCCCTTGCGTCACTGTTGTTTTTAAAATGGTCACGTACGGGCTGCCGACCAGAAAAAAGACTCAGAGATTCGGACCAGGGAGAAATGGGGAAGAGATCTCTACTATTGGTTAATGTGGATTTTTATTTTCAACCAACTGATTGGTTGACTGCAATGCAGTAACAGCTGATAAGTTATCCAAAATGCTACTTGTGCTTGTCCATGTTCATTATGGAATGAAAACAATGTCGACAGAAAAATGATAATATAACTACACAATCTATAACTGATCAATGTAGCATCACTTTAATTGCAATGTGAAGAGTCACCAAACATACCACACTTTTGAATTCGAAATCAGGAAAGAGACTATTAAGATTCACCTTGACAGCAGCTCAAATAAACTCCAACAAACTTACCAAGAGACAGGCAAGTACATGCCACTTGCAACCTTGTGCAGACCAAGGTTCATTTGCTCCACTCATTAGATAACTAATTCCCTTTTTTCCTTGGCACGCAGAAATGTTAGCATTACCTGCAGAATCTGGTTCAATGACTTTGAGAGTGCAGGTTTCAGGTCTCCTGGATGCAATGCTCCACTTTCATAATCAACAATTAACTCTTCCATGCTGTTGAAGGTCCTGGTTGGAGTAGCAATTAAAAATGTTATACAGGCTTAAAAGATCTCAAGAGAATAAACAATAGGGTGAATTTGATTGTGAAAAAATATAAGAAATCCAGAAGTATGACAAAACAAGATTTGCAGGGTCTCCAGAAAAATAAAAGTAAGAATGCAAACTTCAAATCAAAGTCAAAGTTACATGATGGATGCAGTCTAGCATGGCAACGAGTCAACCATTACATGATTGGAGGCAATATCTGACTACAAGCCTAGAACACAAGGGAGCACAACCATATTAGTCCTTAAAAGCATTTAATGTGTATGCATTAGCCATATAGCAAAGTCAGCAGGTCGATGTAATGCTTAAATATCAAACTTCAATTGAATCCTCAAAGGGACCTGGTTTGCTGTCGGAGGCATCATTGCTCATAATTTTCATGAACTGTGAACATTATCTTCCACATGGAAAAGAGCAGAGCATGTAGCTACGATACATAAAGATGGCCTGATAATATGGCAAGTATCATACTCAAAAATAAACATTGAAGTTGATTACCTCCGTAGTCCCCTGCAGGATAGGTTTTCCCAGAAGCAGTTCTGCAAATACGCAGCCAACACTCCACAGATCAACTGATGCTCCATAATCTGTTGATCCAAGAGAAGCTCGGGTGGACGGTACCACAGAGTCACTACACGGCTTGTCAATGGGTGCTTCCCACCAAGATTAGAGAAGTTTGCCAGACCAAAGTCAGCTAATTTCAAAATGCCATCATTGTTGACCAGAAGATTTGCACCCTTAATGTCACGATGCATGATACCACGTGAATGGCAATGTTGAAGTCCAGATAATAACTGGTGCATGTAGCATTTTACCTGCAAAAGTGACAAATAAACATGTGAAATTCTTCGAAGAGCAGCTTGAGGGGAACCATTTTTGACATGATAGCCAAAAAAAAGAAACTTTAAATGCTACATAAAAAAACTGGCTGAAAGTGAATATTTGGCATAGACAAACCAGTGACTCCGAAAATTGGATGTCAGGACAGGATGTTAATCCTGCAAGGTCATGTTTCATATATTCAAAAACAAGATATATGATGCATGACAATCGGGAAGTTATCAAGGCCTCCAGCTTCACAATATTTGGGTGATCAAATCTGCGAAGAATTATATTAACAAAAAGGATGATCATTTGAAGAAACTGGGTAATAATTTCTGCCTCACAATCAGTGAAGAAGCCAAGTTAAAACATCATCTTTAACACCAACATAGTTAGCAGAAAGCAGAAAACTGATAAAAAAAGTCCATGTAGATTATGGAATGCCTTATGTGTTATTTTGTAGAGATGCTTGCAAATTGCAATTAAATTGAACAAATGAAATTGCTGACATGGGATGACCATTAGAATTAGACTAAAATAAATGCAGCTGGTCATCCTGTGGAGTGCATTTAGACCAGCCAACAATTCTAAGCGGAGGAGCATGTTTCATATGGAGTCGGGTTGAAAATTAACTTGAGTGTAGCATTACTCTAAAAGATAACATAGTCACATAACCTAGTCACAAGTTTTATTTTGTACCTTGTTTGCTACATAAGGTTTAAAATGCATGCTACAGTGCCAAGTGTCAACGGCATATCACATTTTATCCTTGTTATCCAATCTTTATATCAAATGATGGAGAGCATCATACTTAAATTTAATATAGCACTTAAGTTGGGCACTCTGTTCATAAGTTCATTTCATTTGAAGGTTGAACAGTCAAAGTTAATTAGATGTGATATCTCATATCCTTTCTAGTTAATATTATTCACAACTTGTTTGATAAACATGTTAATATTCGTTCCTAAATCCTTGGAATCATGAGACATATGACCACACTCTGTATGACATTCATGCCCAACTCTGAACTTAATGAAAGTTCTACCTGATAATATTTAACTTCACCAAGAAAAGTTCATGAATAGTTTATGTACTCTAATAATAAAAAAGGACAAGAGATACTTATAATGAAAGTTCAAAAAATTTATTCGACTGTGCATCACATTATTCTAATACACAAAGGAAGAAGGAGAAAACAAAATAATCATAGCAAGAAAGGTGAAAAAGGCATACCCCCACAAAGAAACTTGCAAAATGCAGTAGGATAACAGATAATACGACAACCCCCAAAATCTCCAGACAACATGTCTTTGAATCCAAGATGAGAACCATTTGATGCAGAGACCATTGATTGTTTTAGACGAACAAGATTTTCTGAAAATACACTGAAAGAATAACAAACATTATAGAAGAATTCCGATTAAATGCTAGCTTGTCAAGTTGGTCAAGAGTCAAAGTTATGAAGATTGAACCTGCTTGCAAGCAATGAAGAAGCTAAGACAGCAAGAAGTGGAGCAAATGGTAGAACTACTTTCATGAAGGCAGGGAATACTTTTTGCAAGTAAGAGCCAAGTAGAATAGGCGCAACCACCACCTGCAACAAAATATATATTTAACAGCCTAGAATGGAAACAGATTGCCAAATGTCAATGTATACCTCAAATGGGCGTCAATTCACCTGTAAAGTACTGATGGAAAGCTTGACAGCATCCACGGGGACATATGCTCCAGCCAGAATTTTGGTTAATAAGGGAGCCTCAAACAATTCATTCTAGCACATACTGTAGATTTTCCAGCCTCCTGAATCTGCACTATATAACTTTTTTCTTCAACCCTGGCCGTGGTATTTCTCAACTCCATCAAAACCATAGAGTATAAGTTTTATTTGATCAAACGAATCTTAAGCTTGTCTACACAGAAGAGGAAGCACAATTCTGGAGGAAAGTGAGAGCTTACACAAGGCTTTTGGAACTACGAAATATGTGCAATAGTTAAGCAAGGAATAGACTAATTATATGATTCCTCTGTATAGTAACATTGTATATGACACTGTATATCAGATTTTTGTTGTTGTTGCACTTATTAAAAGAAATGTGCATCAGATAGCTTACGACATTCGATGCTGTTCCCGCTGGACAACATCCAAGCAAAATCAAACCAACGGCAAGAGCTGGTGAGAGGCCCAGGGCTTTGCTAATTATTGCTCCCAAGGCTGGCATGATGGTGTATTGAGCAACACATCCAAACAGTATCTGGAAAAGTGAAATGAAGTACAAAGGCCATCAGAATAGATAAAAGAGATAAGTTAGCATCTGTGGAGAAATTTATTGAAATACCAATTGCATCCATCTGAAGAGGGTCATGCTTTGCTACTACCAGTCAATCACATGTTTGTCTCGTACAATCATGACATGCTAAATGACAGTCCTAAAGTGAGCAACATCAAGTGGAATTCGCAGGCTTAGGGATAACTTCCTTTCTACCACGGGCTAAAATAATTCACTAAAACAAATGAAACAGAAAATGAAAACAGTAAAAGTGATTAACTAAAATAATATCTAGTTCAATAACAAATTTAGCTAAGAACAAGAAACTTGTAATAGAAGACATGTCAGAGGTATAAAACATATCGTACATAGGCTATATATATGCAACTGTCCCAGACTACCACAAAAACATAAGGCCAAGTTTAGCTGCTTTACATTATGTAATAGAACTTCTCACTTTCTCAGCATTTTATGCATCAATTAGTGCAAACTATGATTAAAAAATGCTGTGTGACAAAATGAGATATTAGCATTAGACACGCAAAAACCTCAAGAATCTGATATGGTCATATGGGTGGACATGGCCGATGCCTTCGCCAAGCACCTCTCCTCTGGCGAGGACGCCGCCTCCTACGTCGACCGCATCTGGCGACATCGGCCCGCGTTCGCTTGGGAACCCCTTCTCCCCCGTGGCCCGCATCTGGCGACATCTGAGGGGGACGGGGGCGCAGGCCGCAGGGGGGAGGGGAGGGGAGCAAGCCGGCGACGGGGCCGCAGGGGGGAGGGGAGTAGGCCGGCGGGGGAGGGGAGCAGGCCGGTGACGGAGGGGGAAGGGAGAGAGAGAGAGAGAGAGAGAGAGAGAGAGAGAGGTACCTGCGGAGGGCGACGACGGCAGGGCGAGCGGCGACGGCGACTCGACGCGAGCGGCGCGGCGACGGGCTCCGGCGGAGGGGGGCTCGGGCGGGAGGCAGCACGGGGAGGGGGGCTCCGGCGGAGGAGGGGGGCTCGGGCGGGAGGGCTCGGGCGGAGGGGGGGCTCCGGCGGAGGGGGCTCGGGCGGGAGCGGGGAGGGGGGCTAGGGCGGAGAGGGGGCCGCAGGGGAAGGGGGCTCGGGAGGGGGGGCTCGGGCGGGAGGGGGGGGGCTCGGGCGGGAGGGCTCGGGCGGGCGGGGGTCGTAGTAGGAAGTATAACGGCATCAGCGACCGACTGGCGACCGAAGTTAATTCGGTCGCAATAATAGCGACCGATTAGCGACCGATATACATGCGGTCGCTGAAACGGTCTCGATTATGCGACCGATTATTTCGGTCTCCGAATTGGTCTCTATTTGGGACCGACTAGCGACCGATTTAATCGGTCGCTAATTCGGTCGCTATAGCCACTTTTTCTTGTAGTGTTTGTCCGGCGCAATATCATATTCCGGTTTGGCACTCCACACCGAATTATCTCAGATAATGGAAGCCACTTCCGCAACCAGAAAGTCTACCGGCTGGCAGAGAAGTACAAGATCGACTGGAGGATGTCGACCCCCTACAACCCACAAGCCAATAGTTTGGCCGAAGCTTTCAATAAAACTCTTTGTACTGTCCTCTCCAAAATTGTTAATTCTAACAAAAGGGACTGGGAAGAAAGAATGTATGAGGCCCTATGGGCATATCGAACTGTTTACAAAACTCTGACGGGTTGTTCACCCTTTTCCCTGGTATATGGCTCAGAGGCGATCGTCCCCATCGAGCTGGAGATACCCTCCCTTCGGGTCGTAATCCAACACGGGTTGGTCCGGGAAGATCAAACAAATGTCGAGCGAAGGCTCGAAGAGCTCTCCAGCTTGGAGGGGAAGCGACTCCGGGCCCAACAGAATATCCAGGTCTACCAGGCCCGGATAGCTCGCGCCTTTGACAAGCTCGTCAAGGAACGTGAATTCAAGAAGGGTGACCTCGTCATGGTGAAGAGAAGAGAAGTCATGGCTTCCAATCCCAAGGGCAAGCTGAATGAGAATTGGCTTGGACCCTATGTAATCCAAAAAGTCTACGAGGGTGGGGCGTATGTGATAGTCGACCATCGAGGGGAGGTTCAATTTCCACCCCTTAATGGTAGGCATCTGAGGTTGTATCACGCTCCAATTCCTCCATTCAATGAATAATACGTTTCCCCGCCCCACAGCGGGCGAATTTTCTTTTCAATTACCTGAAAGGTTTGGCTACTACCTGCTACGCATTACAAGAGAGGCAACGAAAGAGAACAAAAAAAAACAACACAAGAAGGAAAGGAGGAAAAGAGATAAAAGAAGAAAAAAAATAGAAAAAATAGAGAGAAAAAGAGAAAAGAAAAAAGAAAAAAAAAAGAGAGAAAGAAAAGAAAGAAAAGAAAGGAAAAGAAAAAAAGAGAAAAAAAAAGAAAAAAAAGGAAAAGAAAAAAAAGAAAAAAAAAGAAAGAAGGAGGAGGAACCAGCTCTCCTTTATTAACCATCACTCTCATCCTCGGGGGTGTTTTAATAAACGAATCAACCTTGTCAGCCCTTGACATTCTGTCGGCACTGACGAAGAACACCCCACCCGAACCTTTCATCCGGGATTGGGGAATCAACCCTTCTCCTTGCGTTGGCACCAGCCCGTACCAATGAATATTTCAATAAACGAATCAACCCTGTCAGCCCTTGACATTCTGTCAGCACTGACGAAGAACACCCCACCCGAGCCTTTCGTCCGGGATTGAGGAATCACCCCTTCTCCTTGCGTTGGCACCAGCCCGTACCAACGAATATTTCAATAAATGAATCAACCATGTCAGCCCTTGACATTCTATCGGCATTGATGAAGAACACCCCACCTGAACCTTTCGTCCGAGATTGGGGAATCAACCCTTCTCCTTGCGTTGGCACCAACCCGTACCAACGAATATTTCAATAAACAAATCAACCCTGTCAGCCCTTGACATTCTGTCGGCACTGACGAAGAACACCCCACTCGAACCTTTCGTTCGGGGGTTGCGGAATAAACATACTTCCTCGCGTTGGCACCAGCCCCGTACCAACGAATACGTCAAGAGACAAACAAACCACATCTACCCCCGACACCCAGTCGGCATCGACAAACAACCCTCTTTTGACCAAGACTTCTCGTCTAGGTCATTGAACGAACAAACTCTTCTCTCCGTCCCTTCGGATGACGAACATCCTACTTTTGACCGAGACCTCCAGTTCAGGTCATTGAACAAACAAGCTCTTCTCTCCGCCCCTCCGAGGTCGGATCAACCTATTCAGGCTAGATATATCGGTAATATGATTTGGTTAAATCGCTCGACGGACATGGTGGAGTGGTCCCCTCGTCCCCCCTCTGGAGGGGCGAGCACTCTCCTATGCTCTTACGCGAACCCCACCGGATTTCCCCGAATAAGCTACTAGTACGAACCCGCATTCCATCACATAGCAACATAAGAGAAAAAAGAGAGGAGATTTCCCAACACCACACACATACAAGAGGCACGTGGGATAAATGTATTGTATTCTTTTTGAAAGAAAATTACATTGGCCTTGGGGCATACCCCGGTGTTACATGCAAAAAAAAGAAGAGAGAGGGATAATCGGAGGAAGGCCGACGACTAGTCTATTCCCCGAAAGATTTCCTCTAGAGGGAGGATCCCAACACAGGGAAAGTTCACCATTTCACGCAGGCGGCCCTCCTGTGCGTCGAGGTGCTCCAGCTCCGTCGTCACGGAGGCTACCTCAACCTCAGCAAAGCATAGCTCCTCGGCCCCTTTAACCTCGGCCACCTCTGCCTCGATAAGGTCAGACTCGACCTTAGCAAGCCAGCCCCTGAGCTTTTCTATCCTGTTCTCTAGAGCATGGATGTCAACGCGGCACTCGTCCAGAGCCCTCTGGCATTGGTCCCTATTATCCCGCCGGGCTTCCAAGGCCTGCAGATATTCATCCCTTTGGGCCCCAATGGCTGTGAATTCGGTGGGAGCCTACGTCTCGAGGAACTCACGGCGGTTTACGTATTTCAACAATAATATAACCCATCGTGACCATTCTTCCAGAGGACAGCCCACCATCTGCAAGGCCTCGGTCAGCTGCATGACCACCGTATGGACCCCTTTGTATGTAAGCGAAGGGTCGGCGACTATCATCGACCACAGCGTCAGCAAAGTCTGCCGAACCGGTAGGTCTGATGCAGCATGGCCTATTGAAGGTACGTTGGGCAGCATGAACACGACACGGCTGTCCACCGCTGCCCAAAGCTCTACGTCCACCGCCGCTGATGAAGATGGGAGAGTCAGCATCGGACGGCTGGATCTTGCTGGTTCAGAAGACGGTTCCAGGCTAATCACCGCGAGTGGCGAGGGTGAAACTACAATGGAAGCACCCGACGCCGCCGTGACAAGGGGCTGCTCCATTCCTACTGCAGGGGCAAGGCCCGTGTATGAAGACACCCCTACCTCCACGGGCAGATCTGCTTCTGCTTCCATCTCTTCAACACTGCTCAGACCCGGTGTCGCCTCGCAAGCCGAGAGCGCCAGAGCCGGGACCTCGGTCGGGAAAAGGGTGTCAACCACAGCCAGGCTTGATGTTATTTTCGAAGGAACTTCACTCCCTTCTGCTAGGGACTCTCCCGGGGCGTAGCAATGATTGTTAGTATCTTCCCCATGAGACGGGCCTCCTCCGGCAGGACCAGCTTTGGGATCGACAGGAGTGGGATCACGAGCCGCGGGACGGCTCCCATCCATAGAAGAGACACCAAGGATCTCGTGTCCGGTCCCAGGAGCATCTTCAATCTTTTCGCCACATGCAAGCGGAAGGATGAGCTCCACCTGGGGATGGCCTTACGAGCCTGAGGTGCACGCGCTCCGCGGGGCGTCATTATTATCTGACCATGTGAAGAAAGGTTAGCCACCTACTAGGTGAAGTAAATCGCTGATTTCTCAAAGGTACCGAATGGGTCCCCATGCTTACCTCGCCCGCCAGTACTATGCTGCTCTCCGGCGTCGTCTCTCCCCGGGTATCGGCTTCAGGCACCGTCTCCTCGCAGGTCTCGGTCGTTGGCACCGCCTGCCCTTCTTCCCGAATCTCAGCTTCGGGTACAATTGGCTCTCGGACCTCGGTCTCTGGCACTATTTCCCCTTCTTCCAGGGCCTCAGGTGCCAGAAAAGGGGTCTTCACGACTCCTTGGGAGGTGTGATCCTGTGCGGCCTCAAATGAATCAGTAACCCCGAGAGAAGACATAAAAGAAGAAAAGATGAGAAAGGAAGAGAAGAAAGGAAAGTGTGCGCTTACAGTCACTACCACTTCCTCCCGGGGCAGTACCTCGACCGTCGGAGTGGAGGCGCCCGAGCTTGCCGCGACCTCTTCTTGACGCAAGGCCTCGACTATGGACGCCAACCTGTCCAAGGCCGTAGTGGTTTTCTCTTGCCTGGCAATTTCTATGCCCGAGATAGGGATTTCTGTATCTTTTGACGGGGCCTGTTCCTATTGGAAGCCGAAGAACAACAATATTAAGGAGGTTAGTTAACGGCCTCAAGAGAGAAACCTGAACAAACAGGTTCGCACTTACAGGTGCCTGCTTCACCAGGCTAAGAGAAACAGGTAGTACCGGGGCTTTCCAGGCAGGAACTTGAAAGCTGGGCTCCCCGGGTGCACCCTCGGTTGAAAGCACTTCGTCAGATGAGTAGCCATAATCTACCTTTTTGCCTAACGAAGATTTAGTGCTAGTGGGCACCTCTTTCGTTGTCAAGGGAGCCCCTGCCTCAGCATCCGGGGCCGGCACGTCATCGTGCTGGACGGGCAGCCGTGACTTCCCTCACCGCCACCCCTTTCTCTTATATGTCTGCTCGAACCGGGATGTCGCGGGGATCACCTCCGGCTGAGGGACTGCTACATCAGCTCCTGCCAAGCGAAGCGGGATCCAGGTTCACTCGGGTCCGTAAGGCTTCAAGGAATGGAGAAAATTAATTGAAGTGACCAATAAGGAGAGTGATATACCTCCTTCAACTTCGGCAGCGGGAGTTACGGTGAAGGAGATCTCTTCGGCAGACTCCACGGCCTCATGAGTTACGGCTTCACCTACGCCTGGGATAGCTACGGATGTGGACCTCTCGATGACAGCTGAAACAAAAATACAAGTGTTACAAGAAGCGTCCCTCTTGGCATCTAAATAAAACTCGAAGAACCTCAAAGACCGAGGAGGCCTAACCTACAGGCCGGCCCGGCTCCGCCCGAGCAGCGGCGAACTCCTCGAAGGATGGAGGAAGAGGAATTGAAGGGACCGTCGAGGCAGAGGTGGCTTCCTTCTTTCTCCGCTTCGCCCTCTGCCGCTCGGCCTCCTTAGCAGCATTCAGGGCTTTCTTAATGGGTGACTTCGCCCGGGGCCGCTTGCTCGGCTTTGGCAGAGGCGTGGTAGTGGGGGCTGGTGGCGCCGCCTCAAAGTGGGCGGGTTTCTGTACCAGTCGGACGAGGTTCCGATACTGTGCCAACTGGTTGCTGTCGGGATGGTCTGACGAAAGAAAAGAAATGAATCAATTAGCAGTCAGCATCATGAGGGGCTACAGCTACCGAAGATAAAAAAGAAGCATCATACCATGAGGGCCGGTGTACAGCCGTAGGGTTATCGGCCAGTAGGTCAGGGTCGATTCTTTGTCCCTGCGAGCTGCTTCACGCACCAGCCAAAGGATGTCTCCAATCTTCACACAACGATTGGCGAGGTGCGCAAGGTCTGCATGCTGCTTGAAGTCCAGGTGACAATAGAGGATGAAGTGGTCCATGCCCCATCCGTCAGCATAATGGAAGGAGATGCTCAGGCGCGTGTCCAGAATGATAGCCATTGGGTCGCCCACTTTCAGCCCGTGAGCCCGGAAGAGGACATATAGCCATGTAGTTTCTTTGTAATTTTTGGGCCTTCGTTCTTCCCTCCTCAAGAAGGTGCGGTAGGGGCATGTCGGGTCCGTCTCTGGGCGCCAAGTGCGAGCGGGTGTGCCTTCTTCTTCGATCGGGAAAAGATAATTGATGTGATCCAGCCGGTCTGACCCAATCTTGCACAAATGAGTCAGATTCTTCTTGAACTCATCCTTGGCTACGGCTGGCAACTTCGGCTGCGGGGACGGTCTGGCCTCTCGGGCTTCCTTGCGGGCAACCATGTATGCTGCAACCTCCTTCTCTTTGCCATTCATCAGTCGGAGCAGATGCCTCGGATCAATATCTAAGACGGGCGCCAGTTGCTTGCTCAAGAACTTTCGCTCGGCGCCGTCCCAGCAATCGGTTCTGCAAAATCGATAAAAACCCATCCTGGCGTTCCACCATTTGATGTAGTCCACCGTCACCCATGGAATTCGGCCAGGCGCCGGCACTCTAAATGTTGACTCGTCGGCCTGGTGAAAATAATCCCACTAGGACCGGGCATGCTCAGCAACCGGGCTGCCCCGAAGACTCTGCACGGGCAAAGGAAACTGTGCATTGTGCATAGGGATATGCTGGTCATACCCAAAATTACGCCCGAAGCGAAAAGGGTAATATGGTTCCAGCAACAGAGTATCCCCCTTTCTGAAGACCAGTACGCTCGGGTGAATAGACAACGCCCAGTCATGGAGCTCCTGCTCTTTTAGAGGGTGAACTACGGTCTGCTGGCTGATATGGTGGGGATATTTCTCCACTTGGTCATCTCGGCATTCCCTTTCGCTGTTGACCAGAGGACTAGAATGGGCAGCCAGCGTCCAGAAGTGAATGCTACCGGGAGAGTCCTGGGGGACAGTTGTAAGCCTGCCCCGAATGCTGAACAGCTGCATCGTTGTCGAGCCCGTCTCAGCGCTTGCGAACTCCAACATCCGCGGAAACAAGCCCCAGGATTGTATGACGTGCGGGGCGTACTCTGGTGTTGACACCCATTTTATGCCGATAAGTTGAGTCGTTCCTCTTACTCCCATTTATTGATGCCTCGAGTTATCCATCACCCGTTGGGGCTATTTTCAGGCATGCATTGGGCCAGTTTTATGGGTTGCCTCCCTCCTTGGTTTGGTCCAAGTTGATTCAGGGCTTAACGGGCCTTGGTTTTGGTTGATTGGGCTTTTCTATAAGTTTCAAGCGCCCATGCGCATGTACGGTTCATCACGGGCCGCTCAATCCATGTGCGGTTGACTATGGACCGTCCATCTATTTTGGAATATTTTGGTTAATTTTCTGAATTTCCACCGACAAGCATTTATGCGGTCCACTCCTAGCCGTACAACTTGATGGACGGATGGATTGTGACCACCCATCTCTCAGAGTCCTGCGCTTGAGGGTTTCCTCAGATAATTATCCCATTAATCTATTTATCACCGACAAGGCTAGAACGGTTTGTCCTTGGCCGCTCTACCTTTGGACAGTCTCATCTGAGCCGTTCATCTATGAGAGTCCAACGGCGAAGGCTTCGGTCAGTTCGATGGATAATTTAGAGTATTTAAGATTTATTTTGAATTTCCACCGACAGGGTTGGACGGTCAGGACATGACCGCACATCCCGTTGAGCAGTCTATCGTAAGACTGTTTATCCCTTCGATTGCTTAATTTCAACAGATTTTATCCCTTTTATCCGTGGTTAAACCCCTCAACTTTGTCCTCGGTTTTCTCCATGGATTCTCAACCAAATCGGATGAGATTTGATCCTAACGAAAGCTGAGGATATTATCTTCACTTTATCTTTTGATATCTCGGATTAATATCCACTAGAAACCCTAATTTTCAGTTAGGACTTTAGGTGCTCTATAAATAGACCCTAAAGGCCGGGTTGGAAAGGGGGGGAGATTTTTGGTCGACGGCGAAGCCCTGCCGCATTCTTGAGTGACCTAGCACCAAGGAGGAAGGCTTTCCACGTCCATACAAGCCTCCGGTTCAGGGAGTAGTCCTGTTTTTGAGTCTTTTGTGTTTGATAGTTTTTTCCACTTTTTGATTGCATGCATTACTTTCATTACTTTCTCCCCACGTTCTTCTTCATCTTCATTGCCATGCACACACCCACCTACATTTTTTACACCCTAGGGGTTTAAAATCCCCCAGGTATCCCCCTTTCCACTTATTCATGTTCATTTCACATTATTTTGACATTTACTACACTTTTCAGTTCTAATCGAGGTTTTCCCTTTATGTTTTTACGTCGTTTTGCCGGTCAGCAATCCCTAGCACGAGGCCCATCCCCTCTGGCTGGCTGGAGAGGGTGGAGGTTGGACCCTTTGCGACTTCTGGCTTGGTGGTCTTGCGCGGTTCTCTACAGTCCGTTCAAGAAGACATGCGGTGCTACGTGGACCATCCTTCTTCTTCCTGCGGTCATGATAGAGCCGTTCAACTTCCAGGAGCACTTCATCCCGCATCTTCTGCAGCGTCCTTAGGCGGTCTATCGTGAGGCCGTGCATCCTATAGGCGGTTCTCCAGGAGCCGTTCATCTTCCCAGCGCTGCAGGCCAGGCGAGTGTCTCCCTCTTTCCAAGGTACGACGTGTTCATCACGTTCGGCGCTTTGGTGGCGATCACGGTTCTTTACTCTCTTCTGTTCTCCTTCTACTGTCCTATTTTATTTTACATATCAATTTATTAGAAGGAGAGTAGAGGTCTTTCAAGCCGGTGTTGAAGAGAAAGAAGAGAGTAGAACAAAACATATCAACATCCCATTTTTTGACGATCATGGTGGGAAACCTAGTGCCCATCGTGCTTGTGATTTGCTGACTCCTCTTTTGTTGTGTTAGTCCCCTTTTGGAGTGATTGCAGGTTAAGTTACGTTTTCTGCCTTCTGGAACGTGAGCGGTTCTCACAGAGCCGTTCATCCTCTGGGTGGCTGATCATCCACCGTCCTTCCCTGCGAACAACGTCAGTTCTCCTGCCAGCGTCCTATCATAGACGGCGTTCTATCGACCATCCACACTTCTGAACGGCCTGTCCCTCGCCGTCCATCGCTCTGGCACATGTACGCTTCTGGGTGTTCTGACTGTAGGTACACGGTTTGTGGGGATCCGTTCCAGAGCTTACGTGGCTGTATACAGACCGCTCTTCTTGGTACATTTTTTCATCGCTGCCATCCTTCATTTCCAGCACTCTATGATTCTTTTACAGTTATTCTGTCATTCTGTTACTCCCTGGATTATACGGTCCACCCCAGACCGTCTATCTTGTTGTGCGGTCCCCTACAGACCGTCCTTCTGATGCCACAGTGCACTCGAGGTATATCTATATTGTCTTTGTTCTCCTTGGTGCCATTTATTGATCTTCCCCTGGTTACATGTTGTTGCTGCCTACTTGCTTTCATCCTCGCATGTTTATTTTGATCATTACTTGTTAGTTTCTAGGCTAGATTTTGCATGCACTCCGGTGCAGATAGGATTCATGCGTTTCATTCATAGTTAGTCGCATTCCTACCGAGGTAGGGTTTCCTCTTGTCTCCATACTCCTTGGGGCCGACTAGGGGACCTTGCCGAGGACCTCCGTAAGCCCCCGTGAGCCGTGGATTCCCACACGGACGCCGGACAGATTGTACCATACTACCCCCCTAGTCTAGGGTCTGCATTCATGCGAGAAAGAGTCCTTTAGAGTCTGCCAGTTGTGGAACGCGCTTTAGCTTTTCATTCGTGGATTTGTTATTTATTGGTTTATTGGCGTGCCAGTCACCGGGGTGACAATTTTATTATGCGCTCGATCTGACATTTAATCAGTCGATTGTGAAATCCGAGTCGGGACCCGAAGTCCGTCATACCATAAAGGCTATGACGTTAATTACGCCCTTCCTAAGAAGGACAACCCTTGATTAAATGTCAAAAGTAGGAGGAAGGTAGCGGCAAAAATAAGACTCAAACGAGAGAGAGGGTTGGTTCATCAGCAGGGCGTTAAATGGCCTGAGTGAAGCAAGGATACATCAAATGCGGAGCAAATCCGGCGGCATGTCCCCATTACCTTGGACTATGCCAGATGGGGATAGGAAACCACCCATGCAGCGGCAGGATGGGATCCGTAAAAGATCGGGTATGTCTAACCTGGAATCCGGATAAGGACCGGTGCGACATGACACACCCTGTGCAGGCGTGATGTCTTATTGATATCCCCCTTCGGAAGACCATCGGAGAACATGCAAGGGCAGAACTTCGTGGGCCAGCGGGGTTAGGAGAGAATACCATGATCACTCAAGGTGATATGAATGAATTTTGGCAGCATATCCCCATTATCCTGGATTATGCCAAGAGGAGATAAGCCATCATCCACGGGATGCCGGGATGAAAGCCGGAAAAGAAGGGGCACCAGGCCCGGGGCCATCGCCCACATCCATAGCATCGACTGATGTTCCTTCGGAACCCGTCGGAGCACATGTAGTGACATAGCCCGTTAGGTCCATAAGGTTATAAATAAATCCGGATCGGGACAGAATAATGTAGGGGAGGTCCTCCCCATTGATTTATTTCCTGAGGGATGCCAAATGCTCTCTATATATTCCTCGGGTGGGTACAACATAGGGATCAAGGTTCAGACCAAGAAGAAAGAGGTTCTCGGTGTGAGGGTTCAGGAATATGGCATGGCTTCTCGCCGCGGGCTGAAGGGAATTCCCGGCGCGCCACGAAGGGGGGTTGTCGGCATAGGCCAAAGGGAGGAAGAAGAGGCTCTAGGCCTGAGGGTTCCCGGCGCGCTGAGTGCCGCGCCGAGAGCCATTGATGGCGCCGAGAGGGTATGGCTTCGAGAAGGAATTGATGCTTGGGCGCCGTGAGGGCTTATGGGGTTTTACGGTACCCTGTTTTGGGGGTTTTTCACGGGATTCAGACATGGCCTGGGGGGGGGTGTACTCAGGAGGCAAATGAGGAAAGAGCCAGGGGTGTACCAAGTTGACAGCAAGGAATCATAGGTGAAAGGGGTTCGAGAGATCAGAATCACAGGGCCTTCGAACTCTCAGGAACAGGCTTCATGCCATTCATATTGCCGACCATCCAAGAGATCGAGAAATAACGGTTTCTGATCCCTGCAGTGGCCCTAGTGGCTTAAGAAATTTGGAGAAAATCACGGACTCCGCGATGTTTAAATCATCGATGGCGTTGAGGGAGAAAGGGGGGGAAACAAAGCCCGAAAATCCGCAGTGAGGATTGGGGCTTTGTTGGCTCTGTCCCATCCTAAACAGGCATGCATATAAAGGGGAGCCGGCAGACGATTAACGTGTCGAGCTTGGATGAATTGAATTGGGCGGCATATCCCCCGGGCTTATAGACATGCCAAATAGGGATAGGAAGCCATCCACATAGCGATGGGATGGAATCCAGATAAACAGCGGGGAATCTTCCCCTTTGAACTCCCTGCTCGGTTGGAGGGTCTATGATATTCATTTTCCCGATGGATAGAGTCAAGCGGGGTGCGTATCGATCACACTCCCTTGGCCTTCCGGGGTTAACCCTATCGGATAGAATTTTGGTAGCGTTTCCCCATCTTTCGGGTCATGCCAAAGGAAATAGGCCGTCATCCACGGGTACGGGATGATAACCGAAAAGAAGGCTTGGGCTCCCTGATGATGTAGGTGCCCATGGCAATGCTTGCTATCCCCTCAAGAACCGTCGGGGCTTAGACAGTGGTATGGCCCCTTAGGTTATGGGGTTATGAATGGATTTGATCTAAGATGATGTAGGGGAGGTTTCCTCCCGTTAATCTCATCCCTGAGGTACATATGGCGACCATGAATATCTCCCTCAGCCGATATAACAGGTTGGACAAGGGCTGAAAAGCAGATGAGGAGACAGGCTCCTGGTATGAGTGTATCGGCCTGAAAGGAGGATCTCGGCGCGGATTGATTAGCCAAAGAGGGGATCTCGACATAGGAAGATGAACAGGCAAGGGGGTTCTCGGCGCGCTGGTTCCCGGCACGCTCACCATTGCACCGAGGGCTGTTGCTGCCGCCGAGGCCCAGTGGCGCCGAGAAGCTCCGACAGCCCTGTTTTGGAATTCAGATTTGATTGGGACCGTATCTGGGGATCAAATCAGTCTGGACTGTGGACTTCGATGCCATGGCATTAGGGTTTTGCTGAGGGACTGAAGGGTCAAGGTCATCACTTATCAGAACCTCCTGGGATTGCATTCGTCTACAGATGGGACACATCTTCTATAGCCAGCAATTCAGGAAATCAAGAGATTGATGTCTCCGATTCCTAAACAGCTTGGGGGCCTCGCAAGAAACTCAGATGCCTGCGAAGAATCTGCCATCGAGACAGGAGGGGAGAGGGAAACAGGACCCAATAACCCATTAGATAAGGATTGGGGCCCTGACTTCATTCCTCTTTGAAGCACAGACTCACGGGGTGGACTCTGAAAACCGAGACGTCTAGAATATTGGACATTCAGATGAAAGATACATTCATAGAAAGACAGAGGGCAAAACTTTGATTGCCTAATATCGAGCACGGCAACCACTAAGTTTCATTTCATCTCATTATCACCACTTACATCGACTGCAAGGCTAAAGCCGAGAAACGGGTAAGGGGAGGAACAGAGGCAGGGAAGAAAAGAACTCTCGACCTCATCTGAATAGCTAAAGCATGAAGGCATATATCATTACATACAGAGGAAAGCAAAATAAAAGCAAACATGGGGGGGGGGGGAGGGTGGAGCATTGACTCCTCTCCCTCCCCCGAGCAGCCCACCTGGAGCTTCTTCTTCTTCTTCTCATCTTCTTTCTTTTCAGTAGGGTCTCTTCTGTTTTTTCTATCTCTCTCCTTTTTTTTTGTTCGCCTCCCGTTCTTTTCGAGAGAAAGGGGGTTTTTATAACACCACCCTCTCCCCCTATCGGCATGATCATCTCGGCGCACGGTTGATGAGCTCCCGGCACACCTTATTCGGAGGCAGTAGGCTTCCCGGCGCCCCTTCCTCATATGGGTCTTGTTGGGCTCTCGGCGCCACACGGCTGGGCCCGTTTAGATCTTTTAGTCTTTTATGCTTCCTCATCAGTAAGCTTGAGATGTTAAAGCCGCTTAATCTGTCCCTTCATTTGTCGGTCCCTCGAGTCCGTCAGTCTAGGCGAAGGCCCATCAATTGGTGAGTTAGCATAGCTTCATCAGAATATTTCTGGGGATTTTCATCAGTCAGTGGACTGCAGTTCTCCATCAGTACTGCCGTCTGAGCGACGACAATACCGGACATCAGCTTGGCCGGGGAGGGCTTCAGCCGGGTGACAGCTTCAGTAATGGACTCTCTGTAATCCTGGTCTTGCAGGGACTTCCGGGATCTTCATCTTTCACTCAATCTTCCATTATGTCTCGTTTCTATTCTCTGTTATATTTCAGGTGTCAACAAATGCCCCCCACTTGCAGGTAGCGAGAGTGCAGAATAAATGACACGGTGCCTGCAGGTGCATAATTCAGCATCTGAACCAATTTCTCAGTTTGGGACTGCTAATCATCTTTCATTTTGTAGCTTGGAAGCTTCTTTGCATTGACTTTTCTTGTAATTTCTTTCAACCCCTTTCAATCTCTTTTTTTTGGATGTTCTCGTCACAGCTCTCTCGGCCTGTAGCTTCTCGGCGTAATCACCGGTAGGGACTCTCGGCGGAGAGCTTCTCGGCGTGCCCGGCAAGGGGGGCTCTCGGCAACACTTCTCGGCGTGCCTTTTGGCCGAATGGGGCTCTCGGCCTGGGGTTCTCGGCGGCCTTTTCTCGGCGCGCCTTTCGGTCGAAGGGGGCTCTCGGCCTGGGGGGTTCTCGGCGTGCATTTGACCGCGCCGAGAACCTCTTTGCTTAGTGCTTCTATTTAAGGCGCTGAAAGCCTCCTTCCTTCTCATTTGATACGGCCTCTTCTCTCTCTTCAGTTTATTTTCCTTCTCGACGGTGGCGGCGAGTTCCTCCCCTCCGGCCGTCCAACTTTCTTCCCGTCTCATTAGATTTCGCCTGGGTAGGACGTTGTTTGGGGATTTAATCCCTTTTGCTTCCAGGATCGCCCCCTCTTGGTTGGCGACTCCCTATTCTTCTTGGGCAGGCCCCGAACAAGGGGAGGTGCTGCTGAAAATTTTCTTTACATGGCTTCATATCACAATCTTTATAAGACTGCCTCTTGTTCTAGGACTTTTAATTCACATTTCCTTTTTTTGACTGCAGATATTGCAATGGCTTCCGGCTCTGCTGCTACATCCTCTGGAGCTGTTGGGGCCAGTTCGTCAGCCCAGCCAGATATATCACGGGCCACAGTAAACTGGCTGAATGTGCATAGTCTAGACTTTGGATATGACAAAATTGCTTCCGTTGATGAATCGTCCGATTCTGAAACCGACACGGTGTCAACATCCCGGGTATACTCCACTGTCATGGAAACATGTTTCAGACGGGGCACTGATTATCGACCAGATTTCCCGAAGGACAAGCACTTGATGCCGTTTATCCGGACTTTCACCGTGGGTGGAATGCGGGACTATCGAATAGCTCGTGTAGTTGAAGCCGCAATTCTGGTCGAGAGAGACAGCCAGAAAGATTCAGTGTATTGTGGGAAGGCTATATATCTTCCCGGGGAGAAGCGTGACTGGGATGCAGTCCTTGGCATATCGGAGCTGGAGCCGGAAAAGAAAATGCTGACCCGGGCCCCGGAGTTCACACCTGCTTGGTGGGATAATGCTAGTGGCCGAGTTCATAGGGAGAAGCCCGGCTACGGTCTCTTCTTGGCACCAGTAAAGTGGGGGTACCGCGAAGAGCCTTTTGTGCTGAATTGTTCAGCCGTTCAGTTCAAGTATCATTTGGCCGCTGGTTGGTTTGGAGATACCAAGATCACTGACGCCCACCTATTTCGAGTAGGAGCAGTGGAGTTTACTGAGTTTGTTCTGAAGGAATATGCCCCTCTGCTGATCAGAGCCGGGGTATATCACAGTGTCTTTGCTTCCAGATTTCGATATCCCATATCCAAAGGGTTATGCTGTGGAATGTTTGAAGTATTCTGCCCTTTATTCAACACATTTTATACAGCAGAGGGTGAGACATCTCTTGACCTCTGGAGTCTATCACAGCTTTCCGGACTGCCTATTGATGGCGAGCCGTATGAAGAAGTCTGCTTGGCAGATTCTGAGAAGGATAGTTCCGATGGTGAAGGCAAGTATTCCCTTGGCTTCTCATACCGGTATCTAATGAAGGCATATCGCTCCATCTGTCTGGCGTACAGTAGAGGGTCCTCCAAAGGCTATCATCTCCGAGAGAAAGGCAGCAAGCTGAGGGTCCGGATAGGGCAGTGGATTCAGTATTTCTTTGACGGTCCCTTAAGACATGCAGACTTTCCTTCCCTGGGACCGGCTGCTAGCAAGCAGATAAGGACTCCTCGCTATAAGTCAGCGCTGCCATCTTCATTGTGCCGTGCAGGCAGAGGTGGTCCCAACCCAACAGGTGTAGACCCCATCACACATTGTGCGGCTTACTTCACATTCTGGTTGTGCACTTTCGCTCTCCCTCAAGGGGACGAGACAATCATCCGGCCAGAAGCTATATACCCGGCCTGTCAGATGGCCTGGGGAATGAGGCTGTCGCTTTGCCCAGTGGCCTTGTGTTTAATCTACAAATCTTTGGGAGATTTTTACAAGCATCGGACTCCCCGTTCTTTGAGGACTGTGGGTCCTTTTCATTTCTTCAATGCCTGGGTCTGCAGTCTATTTTTTGAATTGGCTCCCAGAACTTTGCAGGCAGATACAGTACTGCCCAGAATGATTGAGTTTGCCAGTGCTGAACCTGGTCCTTTCTATGATCAGCTGTTCAAAATAAGGGGCCGACTGATAAAGGTGCCGGTGGATGCTCCTGGCAGCATTCATTTCTGGAGCTTGGCGGCAGGTTCAGCTCCTTTGATTCATTCTCAGAGAGCAAGCTGGAAGAGGTAGAGACCTATGTCCATCCTGTCTCAGGGGTTAATACTGCTCGGTCTATCCTGGAGCCGGAGCTGGTCAGATGGGCCATGGCCATTCGGCCTAGTGTCTTAGTTTTCAGAAAGGGTGGCCTACTTCTTCTGGAACCATACTATCCATTCCGTTTTGGGCGGAACTTTGATTACGACCAGCATATCCCTACATCAGTTGCTCAATTTCCCCTGGATAGCCGGGCTAAGCATGGGTCCACCATTATCGACGATGGCCGGTTGTGGTGGGATTTCTATCATCGCCAGGATGGCGTAGTTTTCAGAGTTCCCACTGTTTCCAACCGTGTCCCCCGGGTAACATCAGAATACATCAAATGGTGGAACATTCGAACCAGCTTTTACAGGGATAGTAGAGGTGCATTCTGGGACGTGGCCGAGCGTTCCTTTCTGAAACAACAGCCCGGGCCAGTGTTTGACATCCCCGAGGCCCACCTGAAAAGGCTTTATTCACAGCACCAGAGGGAGGCGGAGAACTATCTGGCCCAACGTCGGGCTTTGAAGGAAAAAAATTCCGACCCGCCTGCTCTTGTCTTTGCTGCTATCAACGAGGACACTTTCATGCAGAGCTTGAAACATCTGAGCCGTGTAGGGGGCGCTCGTTTGGAGGCGCAACAATACCCATTTCCTGTTGAAGAGCCGCTCCCGGCAGTAGTCCCTTGGAGGGGTCCGATAGATAGATTTCATCCATATAGGACGTTTGTGCGTAGGGAGGATAGGACTCAGACGTACTACAAGCAAACGTCTTGGCTGTTCATTCTGCTGAATTTACATGGGTTGTCTGCGGAAAGCCCGCTAGCCGGCATCTTGAATAAGCCACTGTTCATCTCCTTTCATTATGTCGATGGTTGGGGCATGGACCACCTCGACTTATTTCGATGCCTTGACTCACGTGGTCATAGTGATCTAGCAGCTTTAGTGGAGAAATGCCAGACATTTGGTGATGTCTGTTGGCTTATCAAGGAGGCTGCTTCCCGCTCCAAGGAGGTAGCTTATCTGTACTGGCCGCTCTCTGTCTTTTATGATGGCCCAGCAGGTATGATCTTTTTTTCTCTGACTGTAGTTCTTTCTGCTAAATATTTAAACTCTGCATTCACTGACCTCATTGCTTCTCTGCCGTCTTCAACAGACAGACCGGATATAAAGCGACAGGGGCTATACAGAAAGATCATTGCGCAGGCTGAGAAGCCTACTTATTTTGAAGTCCCTGCAGCAGCACCGACTACCACTCCCCTGCCTCCTGGCAAGAAGAGAAAGGTTTCTGCAGTCAAGGCTGCAGTCGGGAAGGCTAGGAAGGCCAAGAAGGCTCATGCTCAATAGTCGGCTTCGGTAGCGATGGACACTGGGACCCCTCTCCCTGATATTCCCTCATTTGATGAGTTCGAATCTCAAAGGGAGGCTGCTCAGACATCGGTTCAGGGTAACATCAATAGCCTGCAGTTGCATTCTTCATCCTCTTTTACTGGATTTCAAAGAAGTCCTTGAATCTGACCCCTCCCTTTTGCACAGCCCAAGAGCTAGTGGTGGCATCTTCTGTGGTGGAGACCAGGCTACCTTCTCCCACGCCGGCTAGTGAGGCGGAGGGTAAGCATGCCTTTTTCATCTTTTCCTGCATATTTCAATTACTTTTCATTGTCCCTCTCACAAGCTTTTCCCTATAGTGACGGTCGGGGAGGAGACTGAAATTACGGGAGAGGCTGGCGATAGGGTCATAAGACCCAGACGAAATGGGGCCTCGTCCCTGTGAGGCGCATAGTTACTCGGTCTTCTTCTAGGCAGACGTTAGAAATGGCGGTCCCGCCCATGGATAGTGTAGAAATCTCTTCTAGTAGCTCTGTGACCGCTTCTGAGGCAGATGGAGAAGAAGCAGGTTTCAGCGAGAGCGAGACGGAGGGTGTTTCCAAATCAGAGGCCCCATCCGCATGCACGGCCATTGTTCCATTATTCACCCCCTCCAAGTTGCTGGTGCTATCTCCTGAGGAGGAATTACAAGAAGAGTTCGCCGGCTTGGATACCGAGGCAGATATAACTCCTCCTTTTGTTGCTTCAGCAGCGGGACTTTCTTCTCCTCTGCACTCCTTTGAGGACATTGACATTACATTAGAAGTGAGTCTCTTTTCTTCTCCTCATTGTTTCCCCTTTTTATCTGCTGCTTGATGCTGTATTGATCTGTTCACAGGAATCCCCTGTTGCTAGCCCGGTGATGACTGCAGCCTTTGAAGCCACTCTGTCTGACGCCTTGGCCATTGTTCCTGCTTCGACAGTAGCCTGGGCAGGCGTTCCTGAGATAATCCGCCCTGTGTCGGTGAGGGTGCAGTCCTCTACGGACTTAGCATTGTTGGACTTGAGGACTTCGGGGGAAAGCCCGGCTCTCATCAAGGTCCTGGATTTCAGAGCTGAGATGGACCCAATTAGGGGTTCCGCCTTTATACCGGCCGCAGTGCTGACCATTGCGCCTGAATCGGCAATTCCCATAACATCAATCATGGAGAGTGAACCCTTGCCTCTCTGGGCTGTGACCCCTGCAGCCTTGACATTGAAGGAACTGGCTGTTGCAGCGGGGGTGGAAGAAGGAGAGGTAGCCGTTACAGAAATTGGAGTATTGTCTATAACTGCCACGGAATCTATCTCCATACTTTCGAAATCTGAGGAGGAGGTACCCTGCGAAGAGGATGTTGAAGGTGCGGGTATTGCATTAGAGACCTAGGAAGCAACCACTCCGGCACTTACTGGAGTCACCCCCGTGAGCATTCAAACAGTGACCCTCGAGGAGATGGAGGTGGAAGGTCCCTCGGCTTCGTCAGAGGTTGTGGAAAAAGCTCAGTTGGCGCCTTCGACAGACCTCCCGTCTTCTTCTTCTCAGCCAGATATCACCCTATGGGCAGACATTGATAGTGAAGTAACCTTTGAAGTGGCTCCACTTCCCTTGCCTGGCTTTGCTTCACTTGAGAGTTTTGTCTGGACATGTTGCGCCAGCTAGTGGAATCCCATCCCGGACTAACTTATCCACAGTTGAAGGATATAGCCGAGCGTTTCACCGCCGGTTTACAGGCAATGGGTTATCCTCTAGAAATATGGACCCAGCGGGTTCTGTTGTTGCTAAAATTTGTACATCGCCGGGATTTCTTGGCACACATTATGTCTGACATACTGGCGGCTTTGAGGTTGCAAAAGATGGAGTGCAAATCTGAGCTAGAAAAAATGAACTTTATTTATCAGGAGCGACAGTGCCAACTGCAGTCTCTGGCGCAGCGGGAGCAGTTCGTGCGCGGCCGAATAACCATTCTGGAGGCTGAACTGTCTGGTCTCCGATCTGAGCTGCCGCGGATAACAACTTCCCGACCGCAGCTCGAGGAAGAAGCAGCTCTATTGGAGGGGCAGGTGGCATCCTTTCGGGATGAGTCTGTTCGACTGCAGGAGGAGGAGGCTCAACTTCATGAACTAGGGGCCGCCCCCTATGTGGGTCTTCTGGCCTTCGAAGACATCTTCCGGCGGCCATGAATCATTTCTTTTCTTTTTTTTTTCTATTGTGATACAATGTCTCCTCGGGGACCCTCTATGTACTCCCTTTTTTAATGAAAAGGACTCTTTGGCTCTATATGTATCCATCTCTCTTTTTTTTGCATGTGGTTTTATCACTGTGGGAAGTGGGGCAGTGGTTTTAGCAGTCCTTCATGCGAATGACTCGTACTAGGCAGGAGAGCGTCCACCCCTTCATAGAAAGGATGGGGGGCTCGCTCCACCGCGTGACGGCATCCGAGGAGGTGCTTAAACTGAATTCTGTTGGTAGCAGCAAACGTCCTTCTTGGCCACATGTGCCGCGGGGGAGACAACTTGCAGGAATATGAATAAAGAGGTTCCATCAGAGTAGACGTAAGGTCTAGACTGGGCAGAGGTTATAGCAGGCGGGACATTAAAGGGTGTATAGTTTTCATCAGGACAAACGTAGGGTCTGAACTGGATAGGATTTCATCATTGATCGGGCGAGGTGCCGGTCGATCAATAGCTGGTGTCATCATCGATATTGGGTTTATATCGATGCAAAGAAAGTGTTATGAGTTTCATCAGAATAGACGAAGGGTCCAAACTGGCAGGGTTTTAATTGGACATGGTTTCATCGCTGATCGGGCGAGGTGCCAGTCGATCAGTGGTTGGTTTCATCGTCGATATGGGGCTTATATCGACGCAAAGAGTTTCATAGGTTTCATCAGTATATACGTAAGGTTTAAACCGAACATAGGATTTCATCATTGATCGGGCGAGGTGTCGGTCGATCAACGGTGGGACATATATAGAGGTGTAGGTCTCGTTAGGACAGACGTAAGGTCTATCCCAGCAGGTTTTATGGCGGGTGGGGCTTTGCCAAGAAATACGTAGGTTTCATCAGGATAGGCGTAGGGTCTGTCCTGGTAGGGTTTTATCGTTGACCGGGCAAGGAGCCGATCGGTCAAGGGATGGTTTAGGAGTTTGATCAGGACAGACGTAAGGTCTGAACTGGCCAGGCTTCATCGGAATGATGACCGGTTTCACTGTTGGCGGGATGTGTGAAAAGAGGGTATGTAGATTTCATCAGGGTAAACGTAAGATCTACCCCGGAAAGGTTTTATCATCGGTGGGGCTTAGAGCCAGATGACCGACGGAAGGCCTTGTCAGTGAAGGGTAGGTGAAGGCAACGTGCCGGTTGGCATGGAACTTCTGAATTACCACATTACCGACTCAAGCGCCCTTTCGGGTTTTCGCCAGAGCCGGCCCCCTCTTGCTTTTGCCCACACGTCCTTTCGGATTTTCACGTGGCGGGGTACCCGATTTTGCCTGCAGTGCCCTTTCGGGTTTTCACCACAGCTGGGTTTTGGGCCATTTTTGCACTTGTCCAGAATGTCTGAACAAGTCTGACGGGGTATCTCTAGTTTCAACCCCATTTTTGTACTTTTTTTTTCGTTTTCTTTTCCTTTTTCATTGTCTTTTCTGGGACCAGAACTTTCATCCTATGGACCATGGCGCCATATGTTTATTGTGGACACATGATCATTGATGTGGGTGTCGACATCAATGCAAAGGGAAGTAGGGTTTCATGATCTATTCAGGCGAAAGGTCTGAATTGATAGCAGCTCGGGCATGGAGCCGTTCGCCGGAAATGTGAGTTTCATCGTTAATGTGGGGTTGACATTAACGCAAAGGAATAGAGTTTCATGGTCTATCCAGACGGAGGGTCTGAATTGATTTGAAGGGTTGTGTCGTGTTTTGTTAGAGCGGACGGAAGGTCCACCCTGGATGGATTTTAGCGTCGATCAGGCAGCGCGCCAGCCGACCGATAGCAGGTTTCATCATTGATGTTGGGTTTATATCAATGCAAGGATTTCATAGGTTTCATCGGGATAGACGTAGGGTCTAGCCCGGACAGGTTTCATCGCTGATCGGGTAGTGTGCCAGTCGATCGGCAGCGAGTTTCATCATCGGTATTGGGTTTATACCAATGCAAGGATTTCATAGGTTTCATTGGGATAGACGTAGGGTCTAGCCCGGATAGGTTTCATCGCTGATCGAGCAGTGTGCCAGTCGATCGGCAGCGAGTTTCATCATCGGTATTGGGTTTATACCAATGCAAGGATTTCATAGGTTTCATCGGGATAGACGTAGGGTCTAGCCTGGACAGGTTTCATCGCTGATCGGGCAGTGTGCCAGTCGATCAGCAACGAGTTTCATCATCGGTATTGGGTTTATACCAATGCAAGGATTTCATAGGTTTCATCGGGATAGACGTAGGGTCTAGCCCGGACAGGTTTCATCGCTGATCGGGCAGTGTGCCAGTCGATCGGCAGCGGGTTTCATCACGGCGGGACGTAAAGAGATATGCAGATCTAGTCGGAACAGACATAAGGTCTAAATCGGACCGGTTTCTTTGCCCATCGGGCGGCGAGCCCGTCGACCAAAGGTGGGTTTCATCATCGGTATTGGGTTTCTACCAATGCAAAGGAATTCATAGGTTTCATCAGGATAGACGTAAGGTCTAAACTGGACATGTCTTATCATTGATCGGGCGGGGTGCCGGTCGATCAACGGTGAGTTTCACCATGGTGGACTTTGGATAGGGTGAATGAGGGTCTCATTAGGATAGACGTAGGGTCTATACTGAGTGGGTTTAATCGTTGATCGGACAAGGTGCCGGCCGATCGACGAGGAGTTTATGGTGGGAGATGAGGCTTTCTTTGGGGTTACCACATTACTGACCCAAGTGCCCTTTCGGGTTTTCACCGGAGCCAGCCCCCTCTTGCTTTTGCCCACGCGCCCTTTCGGGTTTTCACATGGCGGGGTACCCGATTTTGCCTGCAGTGCCCTTTCGGGTTTTCACCACAGTTGGGTTTTGGCCATTTTTGCCCTTGTCCAGAATGCCTGAACAAGCCTGGCGGGGTATCTCTATTTTTAACCCCATTTTGTCTCTTCTCTTTCTTTTTTTTTTTTAGAGAGTGACAGGTCAGAATGTCATTATATGACGATAAGGGGTGACTTGGCTAGGGTTGAATGCCGCTAGATCAAGGAAGGGTAGCTCGGCTAGGGCGGAGTGCCGTTAAACCATGAAAAAGGTAGCTTGGCCAGGGCGGTGTACCGCTAGACCAAGAAAAGAGGGTAGCTCGGTTAGGGCGGAGTGCCGCTAAACCAAGAAAAAGGTAGCTTGGTTAGGGCGGAGTGCCGCTACACTGAGGAAGAGGGCAGCTTGGTTAGGGCGGAATGCCGTTAAACTAAGAAAAAGGTAGCTTGGCCAGGGCGGTGTGCCGCTCGACCAAGGAAAGAGGGTAGCTCGGTTAGGGCAGAGTGCCGCTAAACCAAGGGAGAGTAGCTCGGTTAGGGCGGAGTGCCGCTAGACCAAGAAAAAGGTAGCTTGGCCAGGGCGGTGTGCCGCTAGACCAAGGAAAGAGGGTAGCTCGGCTAGGGCGGAGTGCCGCTAAACTAAGAAAAGGTAGCTTGGCCAGGGCGGAGTGCCGCTAGACCAAGAAAAGAGGGTAGCTCGGTTAGGGCGGAGTGCCGCTAGACTGAGGAAGAGGGCAGCTTGGTTAGGGTGGAATGCCGTTAAACCAAGAAAAAGGTAGCTTGGCCAGGGCGGTGTGCCGCTCAACCAAGGAAAGAGGGTAGCTCGGTTAGGGCAGAGTGCCGCTAAACCAAGAAAAAGGTAGCTTGGCCAGGGCGATGTGCCGCTAGACCAAGAAAAGGTAGCTCGGTTAGGGCGGAGTGCCGTTAAACCAAGAAAAAGGTAGCTTGGCCAGGGCGGTGTGTCGCTAGACCAAGAAAGGGTAGCCTTTGTCCGATTACTCGGGGAATGTTGGTTGTGCAGCATGATACAGCTTTAGGTGTCTACCGTTGAGTGGCGAGGATCGGATTTCCCCTCGATGGTTAACAATCATTGATGTGGCACAGCCCAAAGACCACTAAATATGATGAGATGACCCTAGGACTTAGACCCGCAAGCATACAAGCGTTCAATGATTCTCACAATGACGATTTTTGCCCACACGGCTCACACGTTCACCCGGTGGATCCGGGAGATGATGGTGAGGGTCCGAGGCGGGACCCAATTGTCCTAATGAACTTACAATGCTATGGCTGACCCCCAATGGGCCTAGGAGACCTAACTTTGTGGGTGGCTGGTCCGCAAGACGGGGTGTTGGGTGGCACTCACTCACGGGCCGCGGTGGGCACGATATTGCCTAAAGTGAAGTCCGAGCACTCTCTTACCGTCCGATGGGCATTCAAGGCAATACTACATTTGCAGAAATGAAGCTACAAGGGTGTGATCAGAAGCTCACCTGATCGGTGTGAAGACACCGATCCCGTTCGGAGACGAGGGCGCGCCGGGAGGCGAGGGTATACACCCGATCGCCGCGGCGATGGAGCTTGACCTGAAAATGCGAAGAGGTACAGCACTACACCCCGTGCAAGGGGGGGATCTTGGGGTGGGGGTTAATATATTACAACCAAAAATTACCTCCACGCAGGGAGGGGCCTTCAGACGGCCAAGCGGGGAGGGGAATGAGCGAGATAGAGTCGACTTTCCGAGCTTCACCGATTCTGCCTAGCTCTGTATTTCGGGATAGAGGATCAATGTCGATGCTGCCAATAACTCCACCGAGCTCAGAATCTGACGAGACTTGCGCCAAAAGCTTCCTAACTGGAGAGGGGAAAGGCTTGAATTTTTGGGTGACGTTCCGATCTGGGGGCTGGCTGCTCCGGCGACTGGAAGGTGGTTGCAGTTCTGGTCTCTGGCCGAACATGATCTGAAATAGAAGGTTGAAGAAGTTGTCACAACCGCTCCTGAGCTCTAAATCTAGCACCGCCAGACTCGTTGGAACCGTGGATGAGTATACTTTGCAGCAAAACAAACGGGGAAGTCTTCTGATGTCGGAGATGAGCTGGGTGTCCAGAGGAGTGGACGGTGGTCGGTGCAGACTGTGAGGAGGCAGATCGGCGTGGTTGTGGTAGAAAATTGAGATCTCTGGTTGTCGGATGCTGAACGGGGTTCCGCCTTCTGTTCCTAGACGCTGACAGGGGGAGGAAGATCTTTGTAGAAGACCTTGAAGGCTGGTTCCTTCAAGGTTCATCGTGGGAGAGCCTGCTCTATCGTTCTGGTTCCTGGCCTGAGAAGCCCTGCGCAGTCGAGGGAGAATGGTTGCCGCGGACAGCTCGGAGCTCGGATGCTGACAAAACCGCCTTGCCTAGAAAGCTCTCTGGAAGACCTTTCCAGAGATGTAGGCCTTGACACCAGGAAGATCAGGGATCGACTGAAGATGTTGCGACTTTCAGGACCCAACTCTGCTGCCAACGAACTGTTGATGTAGCCGCAATCTTATGGTGTCAAATGGTGTTGGGGTGGGGTAACTTAGCAAGGGGAGGGTGGCTGTGGGCTGTGGGATATGGAGGAAGGTTGCTGGAGGGCTGAGGGGAGCAGGGGTGATGGCGAACCTGGCTGGAGCTGCTGGAGGTGGAGGTGGAGAGGTGGGTGTGCACAAGAGAGAGGGGGAGTGTGAATGGAGGGTGGGGGCGAACTTGGCTTGAGGGGGAGGGGTATGGGGCGGCCAAGGCAATGGAGGGAAGGTTCAAAATTCGAAATTGGCCTTGGGAGGGGTGGGATTTGTGTGGGGAAGTGGGGGGATTGTGTTGGGAGGTGGAAGAGTTGCTTTGGGACAAGGAGGGGGAGTAAATGAGGGGCTATGGGGAAGTGGAGGGCCTTAATGGAGGTGGGTGAGGTAGTGGAGGTGGTTGGGGGTTGGAGTAAGTGTGGGGGAAGGAGGAGAGAGAGAGAGGGTCGAACTCCCCTTGGGGAGAGAGAGAATGAGAGAGAGAGTGAGAGAGAGAGAGTAAAAGAGAGAGATCTTGAGAGGTGGAATGAAGTAGTTTTCAATATTTCATCAAAAGTGAGTACATGGAGGGAGATGGGGGCTATTTATAGGCAACCCATCTTTACAAGACAAAAATAACCCTGCCATTTAACGTAAAAGACCAAACATGTCCTAGACTCAGTCCAATAGGCCCAAACTAAGGTATTAGGGCCCAATTAGACCAAATAGGGGAAATGGACTAGTACAACATGACATAATAAAAGGAAATACATGCGACATGACCCAATAAAAGGAAAATTACATATGATAAGACTCAATAAAAGGAAGATACATAAGATGAGAATGAGCTGACCAAATCAAGGGTGTGCAGGCGACCCGAGCCATAGCGAGTGTCGTGGGATGTCCTCATCAACCATGTAGGCCCCTCCTTCGTAGACCCTCTGTATCACATAAGGGCCCTCTCAATTAGCATTTAGCTTTCCTTTTGGGTTGGACGCCATGACTTCTTTTTTCTTGACCATGACGAGGTCACCTTTCTTAAATTCTCGTCCTTTTACGAGTTTGTTGAATGCAGTGGCCATGCGGGCCTGATACATTTGGATATTCTTCTGAGCTTGGAGGCGCTTCCCTTCCAATTCAGCCAATTCTTCTAACCTTCTTTCAGCATTGGTTTGTTCGCCACGGGCCAGGTCATATTGGACTGCCACTCTGAGTGACGGGACTTCCAGCTCTAGTGGAACCACTGCCTCCGAGCCGTATACCAATGAGTATGGTGAGCACCCTGTAGGTGTCTTGAAGACGGTGCGGTACGCCCACAGAGCTTCATACATTTTTTCTTCCCAGTCCTTCTTATTGGAACTGACGACTTTGGCCAGCAAGGTGCACAAAGTCTTGTTAAATGCTTCTGCCAATCCGTTTGCCTACGGATTGTAAGGAGTGGAAGTCCTCCATTCGATCTTATACTTTTCGGCAAGCCGATAGATCTTCTGATTTCTGAAGTGACTCCCATTGTCAGATATTATTCGACCGGGGATCCCAAACCGGAAGATAACGTTCTGCTTGATGAATCTGGCGACCAGCTCACCAGTGACTTCTCTTAGTGCTACAGCCTCCATCCATCTGGAGAAGTAATCTGTTATGGCTAGTATGTACTTATGTCCAGCCGAGGAAGTCGGTAGTGGACCGACTACATCAGTTCCCCATTGCGCAAACGGCCAGCTAGGGACTGTAGGGTGCAGAGTCGTAGGTGGCCTTCTAGGCACAGTAGCATGCTCCTGACATTTCTGGCACGACTTTGCAAATTTACAGCAGTCTTCAAACATGGTGGGCCAATAGTAGCCCAACTTCTTGATCTCTATCTTCATCTTGGGACCGGCCTGGTGGGCACCTGCTGTCCCAGCATGTACTTCTTTCATCGCTTGCCAAGCTTCCTCAGTGGACAGGCAGTGGAGTAGAATCTTCTTGCGCGCATCTGCCATTATTCGGAACAGAGTCCCATTTCTGAATACATAAGAATCTTTGATTCTCAGAAGTTTCATCTTCTCTTCTCTTTTCTGCGGTAGCGGTTGGTGCAGGAACCACTGTAGCAAGTGTTGTCTCCAGTCAGATGCCTGTTCTGTGCTAACAGTAGCGACTTCTTGTTCTTCGGGGCACCCTTCTAGCATACTGGGGACTTGCCGCCGGTTCATAACAACAATGTTCAGTGTCTCATTTGGCGGGACTGCTAGTGAGCTGGCTAGCTTTGCCAGTGCATCAGCCTGGGCATTATGTCCACGGCCCACATGCTTGAGCTCAATATGATAGAATTTCGCCATGAGGCTCACAGCCTTTTGGTGGTAGGGATTCAGTTCTGGATTTCGCACTTCGAACTCCCCTTGGATTTGCTTTATCACCAACATTGAATCCCCGAATACCTGAAGCATTTGGATACCCATGTTGAGGCTGATATGGAGTCCGATTATCAGAGCTTCATACTCGGCTTCATTATTGGTGCAGGGCTTGTTTATAGAACAGGAAGTATGCACAACCTCCCCTTCTGGTGATCTCAGCACAATACCGGCTCCAGCCCGTATTCTGGTCTTTCCATCGGAGTCTGTCTCTGTTCTAGATGCTCCATCAAAGAATAGTTGCCACATAACTGACTGGGTCTGGCAGGCCTCGAGTGTCTCATCATCGGGTAACTCAGTCCCTAGCATATCATTTTCCGGCACAGGATGCTCTGCGAAGAAATCAGCCATGGCCTGTCCTTTTATCGCCCTCTGGGGTGTATAGGTAATATCGAATTCCATCGGGATCACTGCCCACTTGCCCAACCGGCCTTTCAGTACTGGCTGAGTCAATATATATTTGAGCGGATCTGCTGTAGATATCAATCTGACTTCATGTGACAACATATAGTGTCGGAGCTTTTTGACAGCAAAGACCAGTGCCAAGCAGGTCTTTTCTATGTAGCTATAACTTTCTTCAGTTCTAATCAGCCTCCTGCTCAGATAGTATAAGGCTTGTTCTTTGCCTTCTTCATTTATCTGTGCCAGCATTGCCCCCAGGGAACAGTATGTGGCTGCGATATACAGTATCAAGGGCCTGCCCTTAATTGGTGCCCCCAGCACCGGAGGGGTCTTGAGATATTCTTTCAGCTTCTCAAAGGCCTCCTGACAGCCATCGTCCCAGAGGAACGGCACATCTTTCATCATGAGCTTGTGAAAGGGGTGGCATCTTCCCGATAGATTTGATATAAATCGTCGGATGTAGGCCAGACGCCCTTGCAGGGATCTCAACTCGTGCAGATTCCTTGGTGGAGGGAGCTCCTGGATAGCTTTAATCTTGGACGGGTCAATTTCAATGCCCCTATGACAGACAATAAACCCGAGGAATTTTCCACTGGACACGCTGAAGGCGCATTTCATAGGGTTCATTTTGAGCTCATATTTGCGCAACCTCTGGAACACCATCCTCAGGTCTTGCAAATGGTCTTCTCTTCTGCTGGTTTTCACCACCAGATCGTCAATGTAGCACTCTACTTTCTTGAAGAGCAAATCATCAAAGATCTTTGTCATGGCTCTTTGGTAGGTAGCGCCGGCATTCTTGAGGCCGAACGGCATCCTTTTGTAGTGAAATATCCCCTTCGGAGTGCGGAATGCAATCCAGATCTGGTTGTATCCGGATGACCCATCCATAAATGATAGGGCCTCATGGCCAGTAGTTGCATCGATCATCACCTCAGTGATTGGCACCGGGAAATCATCTTTTGGGCAAGCCTTATTAAGGTCCCGGAAATCAACACATCTTCTGATCTGCCCATTCTTCTTCTTTACGGGCACTATATTGGCCAGCCATGTAGTATACTGGTTTTGTTCGACAAAGCCTACATCAATCAGCTTGTCAACCTCTTTGTTAATCTGATTTATCAGTTCAGGATGCATTCTCCTTGAAGGCTGCTTTACAGGGTTAGCCTCTGGGTTTATTGCCAATCGATGCTGTGCCACATCAGAACTTAGTCCCGGCATTTCATCATATGTCCATGCAAAGCAGTCCCGAAATTCTTTCAAGAACTGTATGTATTGTTCCCTGGCAGCTGGCTCCAGCAGTGCATTGAGGAATGTCGGCCTTGGCTCATCTGCTGACCCCAAATTTATTTCTATCAGTTCATCGATGGTGGCTTGGCCC
>JAHNEJ010001786.1:0-36804 GCA_022559845.1 Amorphophallus konjac | reverse complement strand
ATTTCTAATTCTTTATGATCATCAAGTTGAAATGGACGCCGTAGTGGAGGCACGTTGATGAGTGGAGATGGTGTATATTGACATGAAGGGTTTTGTGGATATGAATGCGGAGGCGGAGGGCCATATGAATGAGCGTAATGAATGAATGGTGGGTGGACGGCATCCACTTGATCGTTAAAACTTGGGAGAACTTCTTGCTCACTCATATCCCAGATGCCATACTCATCTCTTCTCTCCTTCCAATCCTTCTCCATTTTGGTAATATTATTCATGAAAGCGTGAAGGGGGTTGGCTTGAGAAGGGGAAGGAGGAAGAAATTTCCTCTCAATAACAGCCTGTAAGGCTCCAAGTTGAGAGCTGAGAGAGTCGACATGAGAAGCCATGAAATCCCAGGCATAGGGAACACTAGTGGAGGGGGAAGCTCCACTAACAGTAGCCTGTATTCCATATGAGGACTTATAGGATGGGCCAATGTCCATGGGATGAACCTGTGGGTCAGGCTGATAGCCCCAGTCTGAGTTATAGACCCCGTAAGAGTCGTGACCTGGGTCACGCATTTGAGACCCATAACGGAAGGCATCAGCCTCGAAACAATTGTAATTATATTCAGCCATCCATCATGTTTTTTCGAGAGCATAATAGCATACACCAACAAACGATCAGCAGAGATTAACACACAAGTGAATGCCTTACGTCTTTTTTTGTGTTTTGATTTTGATGATTTTTTTGTATTTTTAGCGAGATCCGAAGTTCACACAAAATGGGGACCCTAGTTTGTTTTTGTTTTACCGCCGTGTCAGCTAGGGTCTCTCGTCTCACCACGAATGAAATGACTAACTCCGGGGAACTTCAATGGTACAACCAGCCCAGTGAACGAAGAGGAGATTCTTCGATGTCGGGGACTTACGGAGGTCCCAGTGTAGGAGATTCTAGTCCGTTGAGAGGAATTCCCAAACGGAGAGTCCTTCCTTCACCGGGAAAGGGTGATCCTCAAAAAATGAAAAAAAGGATAGAAAAGAGGAATGTATGTATGCAATGGAATGCTGACAGATATATGGAGTGGGAAAACAACAGAAATAACAGACATATAATAAACAAAGAACCAATCAAAACTGACGGTGCTGCCTGAGCACAACGGGGGCGCGCGCGGGCGCGAAGGTGGAGAGGCACGGGTGGTGCCGAACTTGCAAGGGTAGCCGAAAGGAAGCAGTAAGCGGTCCCACCGTGATCGCCAATCTGTGAGCGACGTCACGCGGTTCGGGGAAGCGGAGAGAGGACGTGGAGCGCGCGCGGGCTCCTCTTTTCTTTCTTTTTGGTGTTGGTGTTTGCTGCAACACAGAAATAAGAGAAGAGAGAGAAGGGGCCACCACGGGAGATTGTTCCGGCGGGGCGAGCGGGACAAGTATGATATAGCAAAATATGGGGTTTAAACGGCCATAGCGGGAAGTGACTCGCCGCGGCCTCGGGGGGACGGGAATGGTGCAAAAATTAAATAACAAGAATTGAAACGGCCATTGGGGAAGTGACTCGCCGCGGCCTCGAGAATATGAGCAGATAATAAGATGACAGAATATAGAGAGAATACAAAGAGCGGGAATTTAAACGGCCATTGGGGAAGTGACTCGCCGCGGCCTCGAGAACACAAACAGATAAGAATATAACGTATAAGAACGTGAATTTAAACGGCCATTGGGGAAGTGACTCGCCGCGGCCTCGAGAACACGAATAGATAAGAATATAACATATAAAAACGGGAATTTAAACGGCCATTGGGGAAGTGACTCGCCGCGGCCTCGAGAATATGAGCAGAATATAACAGAGTATAAAGAGAATATAAGAACGGAAATTTAAACGGCCATTGGGGAAGTGACTCGCCGCGGCCTCGAAAATAAGATGTGATCACCAGGGGCCGAAAGACCCCAAAATAAGAAAGTGATCGCGCCTACCTCAAGAGCGGGAGATGGCGGGTTGCTTCTTCCTCTCCCTCCGGCCGGCCGACGGAGAGGGCTTTCCTCGGCTACCCTTGCAAAACAACGACAAACAAATGACAAGTGGATTAGAAAGATGGAGGTGTAGTATTCAAATCCTTGCGATAAAAATAACGAAATGATGGCAAGACACACACCTGGTTGGTGTTGTCTTTTAAACCCCTCTCGGACTCGAGTAGGAGGAAAATGAGATGATGGATGCAAGAAGTATAAAAGAAGAGGCGCCCTTATGAAGGGGGATAGAGGATGCGAGATGATGAATGCAAAAGAACTACGAAGAAAAAAGGGAAAGAAAAGGCTTATTGGATGAGTCGAGGGTGAAATCCGGCGGAGCTCCGGCAGCGTGGGGACGACGTGGAAGCGCGGTGGATGAAGACGACCTTCCTCTCGCGAGCGTGAGCACCCGAGAAGCCGGCAGAACCTCCACCTACAAAAGAACCCACGGGTTAGAAAATGACTCCGTAGCCTCTGGGCTCCGACAGCCTATCGGATCACTTCGAAGCTCTTTCAGAACTGAGGGGGTGGGCCTCTATTTATAGAGCTCCGGAGGGTGGAGGCGTCCAGGACCCTGGACACCTCCATCAGGGCCGAAATAATATTTTATTCTATTTTTATTGATTTTTTTGGAATACTTTTGTGGGGGCGTCCAGGGTCCCGGACGCCTCAAGCAGGTCCACCGAAAGCCGTCGACGGCCGCACGCGGTTTGGCACAACGCGTGGTTTTGTGAGCGGCGCCCCGTGATTTAGAAATGGGCGCGTCCAGCTGACCGGACGTCTCTATAATTTAGATTTTTTCACACACGACAAACCGTCGTTCGGTGGCCGGCACCCGTGAGGGTTTTGATGGAGGCGTCCAGGGGCCTGGACGCCTCCAAAATTATATTATTTTTTAATTTTCTTTTGTCTTTTATACCAGGGCTGGCATTTTGATTTTTTTATTTGTTTTTATGGAGGTGTCCAGGGGCCTGGACGCCTCCAAATATATATATATATTTAATTATTTTTTGTCTTTTTTATGCCAAGTGGCATTTTATAAATATTTATTATTATTAGTTTTTATGGAGGCGTCGAGGGGCCTGGACGCCTCCATGAATATATATATTTTTTTATTTATTTTTGGGCCCTGAGAAAATAATAAAATAAATTAAATAAATTAAAAAGATGGGGGCGTCCAGGGGCCTGGACGCCCCCATTAAGACCCACCCGGGTCCTCAAATCAGGCGTCGGCGACCGCCCGGTAGACCCCCTTCTTGATTCCGGAATCTCCTGATGCGTCCGACTGGTGTTGATGCCGTCCGAATGCCGTGACGAGACGATTCCGGATGCCGAAAAAGGTAGAAGAAGACCCGAGAAAAGGAAGCACTCGAGTGATTCAAAATGCGTAAGCCGTTGCGGGGCGTTATATAGTAATATGAGACTTTCTCAGGAGGCGTCAAGAATGGCGTGTCTACAGACGGCAAAGCAATCATTTCTTCTTTTGAAGTCACCATGCTAGCCGTTGAAGTGGTGATAACTTGCTTTTCTTTAGCTGTTTTGAGTATTTCTCCTGGAGCTTTGCCTCTTCTTGTTATTAGCCCGGGCCTTTCGGCTAGCTTGGCCAATTCTTCCGGGTCTTCGGGTAGGGCCCCATATCTGCTAGTAACTCCGGCCATGTTGCAAGTGAAGACTTGCATTCTTTTTCTTTGCTCCCGGACTACCCTCTTGGCTTGACCGGGGAATATCAATCTTTCAAATACTGATATCTTTTCATTATCCCCACTCCCGGGGTCTTTAATAGTTACTGTTGAATTTTGAGGAGTTGAGGTCGAACCTCGAAAGGAGTCGCGGGCCATCCCGGGCATATCTTCCCGTTCATGTCTTCTTGCGAGAACGGAGAGCAACTTTTGACCCCGCACCGGAGGCATGTATGCCAGTCGGGATACCATAGCAGACTGGTTAAATTTCTTCTTTGTTACGGGGATGTTAGCCTGTCGAGCGCAGGTCTTGAAAGCTGCACGGCTTGAAGGGTCCAAGACCGTGTCATCTTCTTTGGGGACAAGTCCTTCCTTCTTTTCCTTCTCTGCCTTAGTGGGCCTTGAATTTTTAATGCTTGTTACGGCCAATGAGATGGGCTAGATCTTCTTTGGGACCCAGACTTGTTTGAATTCCCTTGGCTTCGAGGCTAGCTTCTCTCGGCTTTGGTGGCCGGTTTCTTCTTTTTCAGCTTTCCTCCCAGACAAAGCTTGGAAGGAGTTGTAGGTTGAGACTGTCGGAACTATATGGCCTGGCATCACTTGGGCGTGGTGCCCATTCAGGAAGAGACGGACACCACCAATCATCAAGGACTTCCCGGAAGCTGAGAGACGTCCAGAAACAGGAACATGTGCCTTCCTCCTAGAGCTCCTTCTTTTGCTACTCTCGGACTGGTTGGCGCGGGTTGGGTGGGCAGCATAACCCATGTGATGGACCATATATCTCACCACTTGAGGTTGGCCCCTTAGCGAGACCTGGCAGCTCCTGCCCCCAGCTTGGCGGGCCAGTGGCTTCTTGGCAGCAGTAGGAGCAGTAGGTTCCATGGACGCTACTTTGATGATGTCGGTGAAGGCGACCCCCAGAAAGTTCGGGAATCCGATCACCGGTGGGAAGCTTCCGAATGTGGTAGGTACCGCCAGGTACCCTTGGGTGGCATGAGTAGCCACGACTTGCGGACTGAAAGTAAGAGCAGCCAATCCGATCATCATGATGTCGCCTGCAAATGGCAAGAAATAAGTTGTCAGTATTTAATATAGGGCCTTGGGGGCCCTCAATCTTGGCGAGAAGATGAAGGGAGACTCGGTCCCACCGGGCGTGCCAACTTGGTGATGCGCTTTTTAAAGCTTAAGCTTATTCATTTTTATTTATTATTTGGCATGCCAGTCACTGGAGTGACAAATTTTTATTGTGCGCTCGGTCTGACTTGGTCAGACGAATGTGAAATTCGTGTCGGGAGTAGAAGTCTGTCATACCATAAAGGCTATGACGTTAATTACATCCTTCTAGAAGAAGGAAAACCCTTGATTAATCGCCAGAGATTGAGGGCCTTTGGGGCCGAGGAGAAAAATATGACAACAATATTCATCGTGCAAAGCAGGTTATGAGTTTAGGGGTGCAACAACTCATAAACAAAAAGGTTAATATTATTAAATCAACGGTCTAGGGACCGAGCTTAAGAAGGAAGAGAGACTTTCAGTCACAGGCAAACCGAATCATGGACATGATGGGGACGACCCCTAGAATCCAGACACAGCTACTGGGACTTCGGATGCATGTTCCCTTTTGTGGGGTCCGAGGGAGATGTGAGATCCACCAAATCCACCGGAATGTATGGCTTATTATGTTTTCTTTTGTTTTATTATTATTCTCTTTTTTTTACTTTGATTCATTTGTTGGGGTCTCAAATTGAAAAGGGTAGGAATGCCGATGATGTCCCCAATCCTTGAGGACAAAAGACAGTTCATTGGAAATGCACTCTTTGACAAGAGATGAGCAAGGCCCTCAAATGCATTGCTGCAGGTTATGTTGTAATCTAGGTTGGCATACATTCCGGGCATAAAGGTCCTTTGCCTATAGAAGTCAACGAAAGCCTCCATTGCAACCTTTACTGTTGGTATGAGACACCATGCTGGCTTTTGCCGGTCTCACTATGACCCATGAGAAGAAAGCCTCCAGTTGCAGTTTCAGCTGTGTGTGCTAGTGATGATAAAGATTCAGAGCAACACTGCAAACCATTGATACCATTAACGGGCTCATTGACAAACCAAACTACATCAGGTCATGGAATAGTTCATTCTGTATCAGAGCTAATAATTTTGGGTGTTTTTGTACAGAAGGTCCACCCAATTCAATAGCAGAGTTAAACAACCTCAGTGCAAACAGAAGAGCATCCTCATCAAAGGCTATAGGGCTTGAATTGGGACTTATCCCGATATGCTCGGAAATATTCAAGAGAGAACACAAGAACTGAAATATTTCTATCATGCAAGGAACTCCATATGGCTCTGACATTAGTTGTGAACCATTAGCTACTTCAGTCATTGTCTTTTGATCCACTAAGGTTGCTACAGGAGAACCAACTGGTTGAGGATCATCATCTCCAATACTTCAGAAGCATCATTCATCTGGGCATCATCATCTCCATATATCTTTTGGATCCCCATCAATTAAATGATCAACAACTGAGTCCTCCACAGCATGATAGGGTGAAGGTTCATGTTCAAAGCTTTTGATGACTTTCTGAGGCCTCTATTAACAGCAAATAAGTCTGAAGCAGATGACATTGGTGAAGATGAAATCAGACCTTGCTTTAATAATATGCTCAGTTGTGACAAGAGGAGTAGCGAGCTTTTGTGAAGCATTGATTGTAGGAACTTCACTCACAGTAATTCCAGAAGGTGACCCTAGCATGGCAAACCCATCTGAGCTGAGAGCATCAGAAACACGGGAGACAGACATATCTCTATCAACTGATGTACTCTCCACAGGTGGCGGCAAGCACTGAGATAAGTCTAAAGCATATTGCTGAATAGCCTGTGTTTGGACACAGCAGACTTGAACTGCATACTCACCATCAACATAACAATCACTCATTCCTGTGAGACTCAAAATGGGCATTGTGACAGTGAATTCTATTATGTAATCCATTAGTGTAGATGCAGGATTTAGACCATAGTCGATATGCACAGCAGCCACTTCACATACAAGTGGAGCACTGCCAGTAGCTTCTTTAGTTGACACTATTCTCCCTTTCATGCCTCTCTTCTTTGAAACATGCTGAAAGCCTTTGTATATTATGGGACTTGCATATTCAGATGTGTCAGAGGAAACCTTCAGTTTAAATGTGTTTCCTATGAACTGTAGGATATGTCCTGCATATGGCATCATGAGATCTGGCTTGGAGCCTTTGAAATCCTGAAGTATACCAGAACAAGCATCAAATATGCAAGTCCTAAGCTAGTTTCCATAGTCAAGCATTTCCTCCTCCCGGGAATCCCTTTGAGAACATAGCTCCGCTGCACCTCGTAGCATTGGTACAACCCAAGGAAGGTACTTCTCGAATTTATCACCAATGGCCAGTGCCACATCACCAAAGCATGAAAATATGGGAGGTTTAATAGATCTATGAAGCCTGGCACCAGAGAGGTTCTTGAGAAGCTGGCTCATCATGCCATCACAGACAGGAAGGATCTTCTCATCCAATACTGCAGGAACCGTGGCTCCTTTGAATTGTTACGTCCATTGGCGCAGTACAAATCTTCTATATCCACTTCTAAATAAGCATCATCAGTTTGTCTAAATACATATTCATGGAGGGCACTACAAGTGAGGTTCTACATCATCCTTAGGAACTTCTTATCCTTTTTTTTGTTGTTGTGATTATTGCCCCTACAAACAGCAGGCTCAGAAGTGTTCAAGCCATCATCTGGTTTAGGCATTCCACCAGCTGTCAGAGAATAATCCACCATGTACATTATATCAGAATGTACGGTGAAGGGTCTTATGATGCCAAGAAGAGAGTTACCACTGCCCGAAGGAATTGACACGAGGGCACACAAGCTTCTTCTGTAAAGAAAAGCCAATAGAAGCTCCCATATCCTCTGTTCCTGATGACTGGCCACTTATCTTTTTAACAAAGGAATAATTATAACCCCCTTGCAGGTCCTCATCATTTGAACACAAAATGGCAGATTGCATGGTATTACGCTGGTGAGGCTCCTTAAGTCCACATCTGGAAGAATAGCAAGGAATGCCATCTTCTATGATCTGTGAGTGACCAGAAGATAAAGAGTGATTGGTGATGCAAGACTGTCCACTAACACCACCTGAGATAGCATTGTAGATTGCATTCCATGAATTTCCATCAACACACAGGCCCCGGTGATGCACTCGACAGTCGTCGTTTAAAAATGCCGTGCCACACAAATTTCAAAATTTATACAACCGCACTCACTCACTTAGATGATTTTGAAAATACGAATAAAGTGGTAAGAACGGGTCGATCCCACGGTGAGGAAATTTGAATTTAAGTTGAAAAATACCCTTATGTTTTGAAAACCAATTGCTTTTGTTTGATTTGAGTGCGATTACAATTAATGGAAATGAAATTGCATCTTTAAAGAACAAGAGATAAGTGAAAGAAATATTTAGCCAATGAATTGAAGGACGCCGTCGTTTCCTCGCCGAGCCTTTGATGAAGATCCCTCCGCCTTGGAATTCGACGCCGTGAGATGATCGGAAGAAGACCACCGCTTTGGGTGTGAGTGAAATACTTATGAAGAAAGGGGTTGGATAGAACAAGTTTTGAAAAACTAAGTTGAAAACAAAACAGAATTCCAATGAAAATAGGGGTTGGAAGAAATGGAATAACTTAAAATCTAAAGTGAATTAGAAAAAATGGAATACATGAAAGTTGTAGAGAATTAAAAGATGAAAAACTTTGATGAAGACCACAGAAACAGAAAATGAAAGAAAGATAGTGAAAAACTTAAAAATTCAAGACCTATTAGTTCGGATGAACAGTAACATGGTAAAAATCAGAACAATGCGAAATTAATTCTAACACAAAAACTAAGAAGAGTTTGGAGAAGTGGTAGAAGAAGAAAACTTAGATCTACAAGTAAGGAACAACTTTCATGAAGAACTCAGAGTAAAAATATGATTGGAAAGACTTAAAAATGAAGAAATGGCAAGAGGTATCAACTCGGATGAATAATAACCACGTAGAACAGTACTTAAGAAAATTGGAAATAACTTTCAATCTAAAAGGAATCGGAAGAAATGATAGAAAGAGAAGTTGAAGAACATTTAAAAAGGAACAACTTTTATGAAGATAAGAAATTTAAATAAGGATCACACAATCTTACAAATTGATTATGAAAAGCTAAAATTGGCTAAGAGTACAATGAAAGTATTCAATACAAACTTAACACAAACTTCAAAACTTAAACATAAAGCTCTTAAAATCTATCCCTACCAAAGCCACAAAGCAAAAACTTGAAGAACACTTACAAACTTGATCAATCCATGACTTACTACTCCTAGCTATCCTCTCTTCCTAATCTCCTAACAACCCCCATTACAATGAAAGCCCCCTCCCCTTTTATAGGGTGTTCAAACAACAACCCTATTCCATATGAACACTTTACCAATGTGAACAATCAATTGCTGCATTTGTTGACTCCAAATTATGTGCCAACATGTGTTGCACACTTGGCTATTTTTTTCTGATTTTTCTGTAATTTTGTTCATTTTTTCTAGCCCTTTTTCCTTCTCTTTCTCTCTCTTTCTCTCTCCTCCAGCCGCGTGCGCCGCCCGTACGCCGGCCGTGCGCCGGCCGCCGCCCCTCTCCCTCTTTCTCCGCGTGCGTCGCCCGCGTCAACGTGGTGCGCCGCCCACGCTTCTGCCGCGGTGAGCCGCCCGTGTGCCCTGCGCATGGGCGCACTGCACCGGCCGCCTTCTTGTCTACCGCGTGGGCACATTGCACCGCCTTTCTGCACATACACACATATATTAATTGTAATATATATATTGCTATAAGAAAAATCCTAAAAAATATCTAATAACTGTTATTATTATTATTAATTTTATTTTCTTTTTGATCAAGTCCAAAATTATTATTATTTTTCTATTTTCATAATATCTATATAGATATATATATATATGTGTGTATATTATGTATATAGCTTATTAAGGCCTTAAAAATATCAAATAAATTTATTTTATTTCTTTTTTTTCTTTTATTATTATTTATTCTTATTGAACAAATCCTTGGGCTTTTTGGCCCATTTCAACGTACATTATATTTTCTTATTTTTATAATTTTTATAATTTTGAATGCTTGTTAAATAAGGAAATATCTTTATTAAAATCATTTAATTATAGAAAATTAATTATTTTAATATAAATTAAAAGTAAGTGTGATAAGTGCATATTTATTATTATTAAAACCCATAAATAATATAAATAACATGAATTAAGATGGGAAAATACACACCTATCACACCCCCCAACTTACTCATTGCTAGTCCCTTAGCAATGCAAATAATCTCAAATTTTAAGGACTAACAAGAGTTTACAAAGTTCATGCCTCATTTCCAGATCATCGTTCATAGAATCTACTAAAGATTAGGAATCTGAAATCATTATCTCATACTAGCCTTGTGTAGGAAATTCAGGTACATGATCAAGAATTCTAATCAAAATTCAGTAGCACTTGCGCATGTGAAATACTAAGTCTACAGTGAAGACAATTGCGTCCCCCATTTGCTATTACAAGCAAGTGTCCTTCAATTATGCACTTCTTAATCAGAGCATTCAGCATACTAACTTTTTGTCTGCCTTAGTGCTATGTCCCGGTTGGGATCTATATATATATATATATATATATATTCTTTCTTTTCTTTTTTTTCCTTACACACATGATGCTGCACTACCCTTCACTGTTTTACACGAACCTTAACACGTCTTAAGTGAAGTAGGCCCAGTTACACAGATCAAGGTTCCCTTTTCCTTTTGACGCGAACCTCAACACGTCTTAGGTGAAGTAGGTCCGGTTACTCAGAATCAGAGCAGTTTTCATGGTGTTTATTTTTTGTCAATTTTTTCAATTATGCTTTTGCACTAATTTTGATAGATAACTTGGCAGAAAGCTAAAGATCTCTTCTTTAAGAAGTGCTGAATATCAAACAACATACCCAAAATAGCAGAAGGCTTGTCCCCTACTTGTTTCATTAGCGTTTTTTTTTTATATGAACTCAGTCATCTAATAGATCAAAGGGAGAGTGCACCCCCATTCCATAGGAAGGGAATGTTCCCACTCCACCTTCGAACCACTAGATGCTATTTTTTATTACTAATTCAATAAAGTACAGCTTCACAAAGAGGCCAACCTCAAACGTACAATTTCGAGAGTTGAAGAAAAAGCCTATACAACAGCGAGCTAAATACCAACTCTGAATGAATAGAATAAATAAGAAAGCCTTGCGCAAATACTGTCTCCGTGCAGTGTAGCTCGTGCCTTGAAGGACATGATTCGTGCAATCCTATGAAGTCCATGTAATCCACTACCAGCAAGAGATGTCCGTTTACTGCTGGCAGTTGAGGTCCATGCAGTCCGCGTCAAGATCCGGTCCGTGCAGTCTCCTACTGCTGGCAACTGAAGCGTGCCAATCTATGAGTCTACAACCTGGGTCGTGCAGTTTATACTGTTAGCGAAAGTTTGCAGCAAATGAGGTCCGTGCAATTCATTCCTTATAGATAAAATGAAGCTACGATGCATGCCGAAAACTCGGGAGCCCGAGTTTATCCACCAAAATTGCCCCTCGAGCATTACAGGGAAGTTCCCTAATATTGAAAAATACCCTCCTGGCAATGGGATCGCAAGCATCCTTGGCCATACAATCAGCCACTGAGTTGCCTTCATGATAAACATGCACAGTTTTGCAGTTAAAATGCTGCAACATCCGAATGATCCCCCTCCACCAGGGATATATAGACCAGTGGGGAACAGCCTCCTTGTGGATCGCCTGAACCAAGGAGTCACAATCAGACATTACAGTGGAGATATTATAGCCCAACTCCATTGCTAAACTAAGGCCATCATGCAGCGCCCGTGCCTCTGCCAGCAAGCTTGGACCAATGCCATAGTAGAAAGAGAAGCCAGCAATGAATTCACCTTCCATGTTTCTAATGCAACCTCCACCTTCACTGTGGCCCGGATTGCCCTTGGAGGCGCCATCAAACTTTAAAGAGATTCTTAAATCAGTTTTCCATGGCTGAATTAGATAAATTGTCCATCATCCTTTTACCTAGTCTTTTCTATTCCAAAATTACTTTTCATGAGACATGAATCAAGAAACTCTAACTGGGGATGTACTGTAAGGTTTTTCAAAAAAAATTGGGGTGAAAAAATGGGGGTAAAAAAATTTGGAATTTAGAGGTTGTATATATAAATGCATAATGTGCAACATGATTTCATGTCCCCCCAACTTAAATGACATTTTCCTCAATGGCATAAACAATAGAGACTACTAGAACAATGTAGATGAGAAGCGTATGAAGGAACGGGACAACCTGATAGAGGTGGGCTTCGAACACTGTGGCTTGTGAGGGAAAGGTGGTTCTTGACGTGTGACGGCTTGGCGTAGCTGAGCAATAGAGTAAGCAATCTCCTCTCTCCCCCCAACTGATCGGTTATTCATACCTGCAAAATAAAAACAAACAAAAATCTTGGGTGGCCTCCCAAGAAGCGCTAAGTTTTATGTCGTCAGCCAGACACAAGGTAGAGCACTAACCAACGTGTGGCATTCAGAATGAGCCACCACGTGATCTTGTCTTCCTTCAAATTCCAGCCCTTATGCCATTGGAAGGCAAGAGTAATCATGTACGGATCGGGGCTAGAAATATGCGGGTTGCGCACTTTATTGAAGTTTTCCCTTGTCCTAATGTCCCTCCTGACGAGCTTTATAGAATATCTACCCTGTGGTCTCTTTGTCCTATATCGTCCCTCCTGAAGAACTTTTTAGGAACGACTTCCTCCATGATAACTTGTTCGGGCCCTGGTAGCTTTGGAATAAGATTGTCAACCTGAGCTACTTTCCTATCAGTAACAACCTCGTGAACTTTAAGGGCATTGATCAACTTATCTTCCTGAGAGGAAGTCAAATCAAAGGTGAATGTGGTTGGCACATCCCCCTCAGGTCCTAGAATCTCAAATTGGAGAGGCTCGACTGACAGGGGAATCAAAGTAGAAGGAAGCACTAACTCATCCACAGATTCAGACGTCATTGGAGAGGCTTTAGGGGTTAGATCAAATATAAAAGTTTCGAATGAAACCCCTTCATCACACTCCTCACTCATCTGAGGATTATTAACCAAATTTTCCAATAATGGGATGGATAGAGGAAATGTAAATGATTCCAGCCCAACCCTTTCATCACAAGTCAGATCAAATGAGAAGTTCTCAAAGACGGGCCCATTATCACACTCATCACTAAACCTAAAATTATCAATCAATTTTTTCCAAAAATGGGGTCGGTAGATGAAATGTAAACTTTTCTAATAAGGCCCCATCATCGTATTCTTCCAAGGGAGGAGGATATTCAGAATTTTGTTTCATTAAATCAATAATATTATCACTTACAAAGTAATCCTCCTCTTTATTTATTTCCTCAAGTGAGTTGTTTGGACCATTATCCTTGACAGTAATATTCTCAATCTCAAAACATTCATAGGATGGGGTGATATAATCATCATTATCCTTGAAGCCACCCCGTTCTTCCTTTCCTTCCTGCATCATGGTATTACGTGCGCACTCCCCCTCACTGTCAATAGTGATATTGTGAGCCAAAATGACAGGCAGAAGACTGTCATCATCATCATCATTCACATATTGAGGGGGTTGGTGTAATGTTGAAGGAGAGGGTTGATAAGTAGACTGAGAGTACATGTTTTGTGGTTCAAAGTAGTGGCCCGGTGAATCACCCCTAGTATCCATGTTGATTCCGAAATCTGGGTGAGATGAGTTGAGCTGACGTTGAGGACACAGGGGCCGCCCGTGGCCTTCTTGGGGTGAAAGTGTAGACAAATGGGTTTGGATTGTTTGGTCCATCCAAGAAAATTTTAGGTGATTGCTCCAGCCAGATGTAGAATTATCGGAAAGGGTATCACACTGGCGTGGAGAGAATCCTAGGCCATTTTGGACCTGTGCTCGGATGACTGGAGAGAGTCGGGCAATAGTAGGACATTCACTCACATGGTGAGTGAGACTGGCACAAAATTCACAAGCTTTCGTGAAAGTGTGGATTGGGTTTTCAGCCTGTTTGACATGTCCTACGGATTGTTGATGAGATGAGATGGAGGCACGGTTTATCAAATTTTCACTCAAAATTTCAAACAAATCATACGCCTCATGTTCACCTTTGCTCAAAAATGCCCCTCTACAATATATGTCCACCATTTGCCTATCATAATCGGATAACCCCTCATAAAATGCATATATAATTTGCCATTTGGGCAACCCATGGTGTGGACATTGACTTATTAGATCCTTCAATTTCTCCCAAGATTCATGAATTTGCTCTCCCGGACGTTGAGTAAATCCTAGAATCACCCTTCTCATCATGTTGGTCGGACTATGGGGTAAATTTTTTTCAAAAATTCTAACTGCATATCTTCCCAAGTCCTGATAATCTTTCCAAAACTCCTTAACCAACATTTTGCTTTATCTTTCAATGAGAATTGAAATAAGATCAACTTAAGGGCATCATCATTAAAATTCTGAATTTTGATCAGGGAGCAAACTTCTAGAAAATCATCTAGATGCCTATAAGGATTTTCATTGAGATTCCCATAAAAAGATGGGAGCATCTGGATGAGACTAGGGCGAATATCATAATGATCAATAAGAATGTCAGGGAGTTGAATACAGGTTGAGGGATTGTAAGAAGAAGAATAAAGTGCTTCGGTATAGGCGCGGGTTTGTTATTTTATTTTTTTGAAAATTTTTTATGCAAACACAACCAAGTTAACATAAATTATCTAATGACCTAGATGTGACTTAGACCTACAAGTAGGGTTTCACAAAGTGATTAACGTGAAACTTAAGTTTACCCTCAATATGACCACCAGCCAGGTAAGGGGTGGGGAAGTGGGAGGTTCCCCCTACTTTCGTAGGGACCTAATTATGCCAAACCACTAGCCCGCTTAAGGCGTTTGCCGTCCGACCATCTTGCCTTAGGCACCGGTTTTCATATGAGGGTAAACCCAAATAACACAAGAACCACAGTGTGATCCTAGGGCCAACGTTTACTGACTTTTATTTATGGCGTAGGTCATGCAGATATGTAAGGGAAATGTGATTTGTGGGCTAAGGAATGGTGATGAAATCCCCACCTTATGTTATTTAGGGGTAATGCCTTTAGAATATTTTGAAATGAAATGCTCACCACAATTTCAAACAAGGGGTTCTTATGCAATATGCATGCCATAATAAGATAAGTAGAACGTACCTTGTCCCTCGCAATCTTCAAAATGCAATGACATGAATTAAACAAAGAAAGATTCTATGCTAAATGATGCATGACCTAGAACATGTTGTGTGGTTTCTAATCTTGGAATGAATTTTTTTTATGTTGATGCAAGTATTTTTTTTATTTAATGAACCTATTTAGCCAGCACAAAAATTTATTTTGTTTTGATTATTTTATGATTTTTATAAATTTTTCAAGAAAGTTTCAGATTTTTGTAAGGATTTTTCAGAAATTGGAGAAACAGCACCTGTTCCTTGGAATTTCAGGTATGATTTCCTCTTTTTTTGATTTTTTGATTTGTTTTCTTTTTCCTGTAAAATAAAAATAGAAAAATTAATATACAGATATATACATCAAACACAAGAATATCCCAACATGCTAAAATTCCATTCCCCGGCAACGGCGCCAAAAATTTGATGCGCTCGACAGTCATCGTTTAAAAATGCCGTGCCACACAAATTTCAAAATTTATACAACCGCACTCACTCACTTAGATGATTTTGAAAATACAAGTAAAGCGGTAAGAACGGGTCGATCCCACGGGGAGGAAATTTGAATTTAAGTTGAAAAATACCCTTATGTTTTGAAAACCAATTACTTTTGTTTGATTTGAGTGCGATTATAATTAACGAAAATGAAATTGCATCTTTAAAGAACAAGAGATAAGTGAAAGAAATATTTAGCCAATGAATTGAAGGACGTCGTCGTTTCCTCGCCGAGTCTTTGATGAAGATCGCTCCGCCTTGGAATTCGACGCCGTGAGATGATTGGAAGAAGACCACCGCTTTTGATGTGAGTGAAATACTTATGAAGAAAGGGGTTGGATAGAGCAAGTTTTGAAAAACTAAGTTGAAAACAAAATAGAATTCCAATGAAAATAGGGGTTGGAAGAAATGGAATAACTTAAAATCTAAATGGAATTAGAAAAAATGGAATAAATGAAAGTTGTATAGAATTAAAAGATAAAGAACTTTGATGAAGACCACAGAAACAAAAACTAAAGAAAGATAGTGAAAAATTTGAAAATTCAAGACCTATTAGTTCGGATGAGCAGTAACATGGTAAAAATCAGAACAGTGCAAAATTAATTCTAACACAAAAACTAAGCAGAATTTTGAGAAGTGGTAGAAGAAGAAAACTTAGATCTACAAGTAAGGAACACCGTTCATGAAGAACTCAGAGTAAAAATATGATTGGAAAGACTTAAAAATGAAGAAATGGCAAGAGGTATCAACTCAGATGAATAGTAACCACGTAGAACAGTACTTAAGAAAATTGGAAATAACTTTCAATCTAAAAGGAATCGGAAGAAATGATAGAAAGAGAAGTTGAAGAACATTTAAAAAGGAACAACTTTTATGAAGATAAGAAATTGAAATAAGGATCACACAAGTTTACAAATTGATTATGAAAAGTTAAAATTGGCTAAGAGTACAATGAAAGTATTCAATACAAACTTAACACAAACTTCAAAACTTAAACATAAAGCTCTTAAAATCTATCCCTACCAAAGCCACAAAGCAAAAACTTGAAGAACACTTACAAACTTGATCAATCCATGGCTTACTACTCCTAGCTATCCTCTCTTCCTAATCTCCTAACAACCCCCATTACAATGAAAGCCCCCCCCTTTTATAGGGTGTTCAAACAACAACCCTATTCCATATGAACACTTTATCAATGTGAACAACCAATTGCTGCATTTGTTGACTTCAAATTCTGTGCCAACATGTGTTGCACACTTGGCTATTTTTTTTCTGATTTTTCTGTAATTTTTTTTCATTTTTTCTAGCCCTTTTTCCTTCTCTTTCTCTCTCTTTCTCTCTCCTCCAGCCGCGTGCGCCGCCCGTGCGCCGGCCGTGCGCCAGCCGCCGCCCCTCTCCCTCCTTCTCCGCGTGCGCCGCCCGCGTCAACGTGGTGCGCCGCCCATGCTTCGCGTGTGCCCTGCGCGTGGGCGCACTGCACCGGCCGCCTTCTTGTCTACCGCGTTGGCACATTGCACCGCCTTTCTGCACATACACACATATATTAATTGTAATATATATATTGCTATAAGAAAAATCCTAAAAAATATCTAATAACTGTTATTATTATTATTATTATTGTTTTCTTTTTGATCAAGTCCAAAATTATTATTTTTTTATTTTCATAATATCTATATAGATATAGATATATATATGTATATATTATGTATATAGCTTATTAAGGCCTTAAAAATATCAAATAAATTTATTTTATTTATTTTATTATTTTTTATTCTTATTGAACAAATCCTTGGGCTTTTTGGCCCATTTCAACGTACATTATATTTTCTTATTTTTATAATTTTTATAATTTTGAATGCTTGTTAAATAAGGAAATATATTTATTAAAATCATTTAATTACAAAAAATTAATTATTTTACTATAAATTAAAAGTAAGTGTGATAAGTGCATATTTATTATTAGTAAAGCCCATAAATAATATAAATAACATGAATTAAGATGGGAAAATACACACTTATCACCCGGGTTGATGCATTTTATTGTAGCAGTATGCAACATGCATCTACCTAATCTGTGCACCACCAATGCATTGAGGGGTACGTACCAGAAGGGATTCATGTTGAAGGCTTGTACATTTTTTATAGAAGGTCTAGCAGGGACCTTGTGCCAGTTAGATACATGAAGATAAATTTATCAAGCTCACAATGAATATGGAGTTTTATGTGTGAATGAGAAAGGAGGCCCTTAGTATGCTCAGATGTTCAGTGGATGCAGAGAGTCGCTGGCTCGGTTTATGGCAGTTCAGCAGTGGGATGAGGGTTGGCTCATAGTTCATTCCATCACTTTCTATGTTATCTATTTTTTTGTTTCATTCTTCTCATTCTTTAGTTACTGCCATTAAATTGGCGAACCTTATTTGGATGTTTATTCATCACCTTGTTATCATTCCATCATTTGTTTTGTTAAATTCATGTTATCACGCTGAGTTTCCATTTTTTTCTAAGTGCCAAATTCTGGGAGAATTTTGGCAGCATCTCTGCCGGACCAAGCATTTGTCGGGTGCTAAGCGAAGCGCATCTATAGGGAGATGGCCTCTAAAATAGAGGAAGCCGCAAACGGGCTGCCCCAAGATCTCCATAGTGGGCAAGGAAGAAACACCCGAGGGCTAGCCTGCGAGGGGAACTTCACAAGTCCGGATATCGACCCCGAATTGGGTAGGGAGACCCCGAGGGCTAGCCTACAAGGGGAACTCCACATACCCGGGGTTAATCCTTCCGTCCCTCAAGAGAGTAAGCCATGAAAGGCTACTCCAAGACCCCGCATTGGGTAGGGAGGCATCCCAAGGGCTAGCCTACAAGGGAGCTCCACATACCCGGGGTTAATCCTTTCATTTCATAATATACAGCCATGGGCTGTTGGCGCTATGGCCATCATTATCCTTCATCAAGGGAAGCAAACCTCCGGAGACAATACCATTAAGAGGCAGGCCCGGGGATATAAAGCCAGCATAGAGTCAGATGCAGAAGATACATACATCAAGATATAGAAATTGTATGCGTCTAAGGCATAAGCTCTATTCAGTCCAAAAAGAAATCGCAGTCGAGATCCGTCCGGTGCATTGGGGAGGGGATCTGCCTGCTCAGTACGACCCATAGCATACAGGGGAGAGCAGGGACAGCCAAAGAACGGAATGGAAATTCTGGGGAGTGGGAATTAAAAGAAAGGATTGTATAAACATATTCATCTACAACTAGACAGCAAAGAAGCATTCACCCACTATCGAGCACAGTAAGACGCATTAGATGGAAAGAAAATTTCATTCATTCCCTTGAACAGAGGAAGAACCAAATACATCATGCTGCAATCCAGGAATCCTGGCGGCAATTACTGTAAAACCAAAAGAAGGATAACATCATATACAGATAAAAAAAAATAGAAGGAGAGGGATCGATCAGACAGATTCAGAAAAGAAAAAAAAAGAACGAAGAGGGGGAGGGAGGGGCATTGACCCCGTTCCCTCCCCAAAACACACCTTCACTCTCTGTCTCCTTTCTTCTCTGAAGTGGACACACGCAGGTAGATAGTGGTGGTGGGCTGAAATTTCTCTGCTCACAGAGGGCTTGTTCGTCTGAGGCGGCCAGAGAGAGTCGAAGGGAGAGCCTCGCTGGTTCTTATAGCAGTTGAAGAAGCTTTGATCAATGGAGCGGTTCATCCACGTGTCCTCGTCTGAGCCGAGCACGTGTGTCCGCCGGACGTCGGGGCTTCCGTGCGGTCAATGGCACATAGGACCACCGCGTGGAGCTGCCGCATGGTTGAGGAGGTGTGCGCCGGATCAGCGGGTTCAAAACGCCATGGATGGACCTTGCTCGGAGTTGGCTCGCCGGTGAGGGTTGCCACGCGTGGGTTCGCTGGACCACAATACCCAGAGCTCGCAGGAGGTGGGGAGCCGCATGCGTTCAAGGAGATAGAGTGAGAGGGAGTGAGGCTTCCCCTCCCCCATTGGTCGGGCGTGAAGAAAGCTGCAGCCGCCCCCGAGTGCGCGTGAGGAGGGAGAGTGAGAGAGAGAGGAGTTCCTCTCTCATTGGCTGGGCACGGAGAAGGCTACGGCTGCCCCCTTCTTTTGTTTGTTCATTGGTCGTTTTATTGTTTTTTTTGTTGTTTGTTATTTTGTTTTCTTTTTTTTGTTCCATTTTATATATTTATATATACATATACATTTATATACATATATAGATCTTTCTTTCATTTATATTTTACTCCTTGTTATTTTTTTATTTTATTCGTAACTCTATTATTATTATTGTTGTTGTTATTTTATTTATTTTTTATCACAATTGTTTATATATTTTTTTTCTTGATTGATTTTTTTTAGGTGTTAACAAAGGGTTAATAGTGTTAATTTCTTCTTTGGTTTCTTCCCCTCTTCATAGCATTCACAAGCATCCTCCCTCTTCTTCTTCCACGTTCCTAGCATCTTTGCACGTTTTTAAACATCCTCCCATCTTTTCCACGCCCCATAGGGGTTAAAAAACCAAACCTCCTAGGTATTCGCCCTTTCTTTTGCATGCACTTTAATTTATTTGCATTATAGTTACTACACTTGTCGTAGGGCTAATTTGGGTTATTTTTCTGTGCTTCTACACTCTTTTGCAGGTCTAAGGGTTCATAGGACGAGGCCCAACTCTTCTGGCCGGCCGGGAGAGGTGGAGATCTAAGTCCCAACTTGCTGTTCCGTGCTCTCTGGCGGTTGCATTTAGGACCGTTTGAGGATCTGTGGCGGCTTATCGTAAGGCCGTCTATTGCTCATTAGAGGCCTGATATTAGACCGTTTGTGCTTACAGAGTTCCATATTTCATCTCCCATGGGTGGGTGTTTCATCCTCCTCTTTCCAAGGTATTTAGCTTAGCTTTGCTATTTTAATTACCTTGGTGGCGATCACACTTCCTTAGTTGGGTATTGTTCATCATTGTCATCTTGCTTGCTCTTCTCTTTACTTCATTTGCTCTACACCTACGATGTGTGTTTTTTTTTATTCCTTTGCTCCACGCCCCGTCGTGTGTTGTTATTTTTCTTCCTCATGAACATTGATGACATGCCCATGCTTCTGATTTTGGTGATTGTTTGAGTTAGGTTATTACCTTTTCACTCACTTACACATATATGTCTCATACCACTATATTCATATCCGCACACATCATCATCATCACATCATACACAAAAAAAAAACCATCAACAACCCATTTTTTGGCGATCACGGTGGGACATCTAGTGCCAATCGTGTTGAGCTTCTGTTTGACCTGCTGCTGTTGATTTGACCCAGTTGCCCTTGTGTTTTCCTTGCATTTTTCATTTAATTTTCTGTTGTTTTCTGCTCTCTGGTCACCTTGGCGGTCTACTGTTCGGCCGTTTCTGGCTTAAAAGCGGCCTAGAAATAGGCCGTCTTATCTCTCTGGCGGTCTCAGCTTAGGCCGTTTCTCCAACTATAGGTACGCATCTCGAGGTTGTTATTATTTTTACAATTTTTGCTGTGTTTTTTTACTCCGGGGTGCTATCTGATCTCCTCCTCTGTTGTGGCATATCTTATGGTATATGCATACATCATTGTTTGCATATTTGGTTGTTAGTTTTTAGGCTAGAATTTGCCTGCACTCCGGTGCACATAGGATCATTCATATTCATACTTTAGTTGCATTTTCCTACCTTGGTGTGTGAACCTCTCGTCTCCATATTCCTTGGGGCCGAGTAGGTAATCACATCCGGGACCTCCATAAGTCCCCGCGAGCCGTGGATTCCCACACGGACGTCGGACCGATTGTACCTTTACCACACCATGTCTAGGTTGCATAAGGGAGAGTTTACACTTAAAGTTAACCAAGTCCCAAACACCCTTCCTATTAGGAACCTTGTTGGAGAGAATATCTAAATTCAAATCATTAAGGTTCTAAAGGAGGAAACAATAAAATTGGTGCATCATTATAACTTGGTTGATTTTTGAGTGCCTCTCATCCCTTTCTTTATTTTTATAACATTTGGAGTCTTTGTTTTAGTCTCTTATTGTGTGCTTGTTTGTATTGTTTGCATTTTGTCAAGGTCTTCCATTGCATGTGGAGTTGCTTCCGATCTCTAGAATCATCACCTAGGGGCAATTCCTTTTCTACCTTCTATTCCAATCCTCTATTTGAATCCACCATGTCCTCTTTTGATCTTCCCCATTCCCAGGAGGAGACTTTTCCTCAAGGGCTTCTAGAAGACCCCTCTCGGGTCATCTCTTTCCAACTAGGAGAAGGGTCTGCCCCTCCTCCGTCTTCCCTCTATATGGCGGGCGCGCAGCCCACCAACCCCCTCTCTTCTCCCAATTCTGCCAATCATGTCCTTCAAATGATGGCCCAGTTGGATCCAGCCCAACTTCAGGCTGTCTATCAGGCCTTGCAGGGGTCTAATGACCCATCTTCCACGATTATACAAGGTCTGTCCAATGCTTCCATCACTCAAACAAGACTTGATGGGCCCGCTGTTCAGCCCATTCCGATTGATCTCACTTCGGTCCGGCCTAGGACCATTCAATTCTCTAGTCTTGAAACGGGCCAGTCTTCTGGTTCGGCCCAGCAAGCTCTTGACAAAGGGAAGACCATCCTCCCTTCTTCTATCCAAGCGGATTCTTACCGGGCTATTCCATCAGTATCGCAAGGTCTTCTTGGCCCATCTGATTTCATGCGCCCTCAGCAAGGGGCGGCCCAAGTCCACGCCAATATGGGTCATTCTTCGGCCCAATATCCTTCTTATGGGCCTCCTCTCACTCCTTTGATTTATCCTTCGGCTCCCTGCTTTGAGCCCACTCCTCTTGCTTTGCCTGCACCATCTAGGGAACAAGAGCTTCTTGATAAATGGGCCACCATGCAATAACAACTCGACTTTCTCCAAAAGCGGGTTGGCCCACAATCTTTAGCGGATGTTCCAGTTCCTAGCTTTCATACCATCTGGTTCCCTCCAAAGTCCAAGCTCTTGATATGGCTTCAGTTTGGGGTCACGGGTGCGATAAGTTGACAGAACTTGACGCAGCACCAATTGAGAATCTCCCATGATGTTGAGGTATCGTGCGCCTAGGAGGTAGGCGTGCTTTAGTCCAGCTAGGAGAGCCTCATACTCGGCTATGTTGTTGGTGGCAGAGAAAGAGAGCTGGTAGGCAAAAGGGACGGTGATACCTTCGGGAGTAAGGAGGACAGCGCCGATGCCTTCAGCCTGAACCCAACCTCTTCTTCTTCTTCTTAAGTTTCTTCCCTCTAAATCACCACCAAATCATCATGAAGAGGAGTTTTGGTGAGCATTCTTTGGGTGAGGGAAGCTATTCAGGCCCGAAGGCTGCGAGGAAGGAGCGAGAGGAGATTACACGTTTGGGTTCTATTCCTCGACACCTCAGTTCAAATCCTTCTAGAGAGGTATGTTTAAATCACTTCCAACTTGGTTCATTTGATTCTATTTCAGCTGATATCTCTTCTTTTCTGCATTATTCTCCTTGTTTCCTCCTTTTTAGCTCCTTCCTGGCTCTCGCCGATACTCTTCTCTTAAGTGGGTGGCTCCCATGGTTCGTGCCTTGCCCCTAGGGGTAACCCATATCCTTAGTTTTTGGCATTTGCAATCCTTGCTGTTCTTAGGTCGTAACTTCCAAAAGATTTCCTTTGACTGGCACAGTATTTCAGCCCTTGTAGAAATGTGGCACCCACAGACCCACACTTTTGTCTTTCCATCCTTTGAGGCCACTGTCCTTTTAGAGGAAGTAGAGGCTTATCTGTCTCTCCCTAAGTCTAGGGTTGGGGAGGAGGATCTAGTGTGTCACACAGTTGCCCCTATAGATCCAGTTGCCATCTTTAGCGAGTTCATAGAAGACCCGAGTGAGATCAAGACCTTTGTGGGACCCCGTCATGTTCACCTTCTTCCTCTCAGCCAGTGGGTGGTGGCACATTGTAAGAACAAATGCGGGTGGCATGAGGCTATTGCCAAGGCTGCATCCATTTGCTTGTGTGGTGCTATCCTTTTTCCGTCAGCCGACCACGTGTTAGATCTTCCCGTCCTTAGCACCATCAGTGGTTTATGGAGAGGGCTTTCTATTTCCCAGGCTATCTTAGCCTATTTTTATGAAGGGCTTAGCTCTGCTGCCCTGAGTGGTCCACTGTTTGGTTCTATGATTCTCTTAGAGTGTTGGGTGGGCGTGAGACTGAAGTTTATCCCTAGGGCAGGCATAGAGACTGAGAGTAGGATCTTCGGGAGCCATCCACTTTCCTTTATCGGTGGCGGGTTTGGTTTCTCTTCGCAGGTGGAGTGCCGTACGGGGGATATGCGGACCAGAGAAGAATGGCGCAGGTACCTGAGTCGGCTACCCGTGGAGAGGTTCGTGATGCGGCCTAACTTCTTGGTGACTACGGAGGTCAGACTGCCCAGAGGACAGGGTCTGGATTTGAGGCTAGTGAGTGATACCGTACTGGCCGTGTATTATCCACACAGGTGCCATTTGCAGGTCGGTGTACCGCGGACCCTGCTTCCTCCGTTGTCGCACTTCCCTTCTCTTCAGGCTAGACAGATTGGCACTGAGCACGATGAGCAGAGTGTGAGGAGTGCACTAGCGATGTGGGGAATCAGCAAGGTGCGTGCCTTGCCAGCAGAGGTGGAAGAGGCGACCGAGACTCGTCAGGCGTATATCAGAGAACTGAGAGAGATGTGCCCCTGCGGGAATGCCCAGGGGAGGATTGAGTGATTGTACTTTCCCTTCCTTTTTATGATGCTTGATAAGTGAGAGTGCCTTGTTTGAGAGTGAGAATTGTTTGTATCAGGAATAAAAGTTGGAGTGACCGATTTTGCCCCTTGCAGTTGTTCTGTTGTTACTTCGTCTTCTTGCTCCATCGTCCTGCACACTATTAGCAATGAAACAGGTTAAATCTGTTTTAGGCTTAGCCCCTTGCCTTGTGACAAGTGCGGAGGTAACCAGTGCTTGATTTTTGGTCAAGGGGCAAGCCTTATTAAATAAGCAAAGGAAAAGAGAAATGATAACAATGCAATGCATGCATGCCATGAATGCAAGTCATGAATATTTTTGGATTTTTTTTTTTAATATTTTTGGATTTTGAAATATTCAATGTTTTTGGGTTTTAAGTTTTTTTTTTTTTAAAAAAAATATTTGTTGTTTTTGGATTTTGAAATATTTGTTGTTTTTGGATTTTGAAATATTTGTTGTTTTTGGATTTTGAAATATTTGTTGTTTTTTGGGTTTTGAAATATTTGATTTTTTTTGGATTTTGAAATATTCAATGTTTTTGGATTTTGAAAACCGATGCTTCCGTAACAAGACATGCCTCCCTCGTAACCTGAGGATTCCTCCTGAGATCGGCGTGTGATTGAAGGGACCCTCCTGGCCCGAACTTTTATTTGCCTGACGGTGTTCTGCCAGGGCCACCCCCAGGGTACTCAGCTTTGTCCTGAAAAGAAAAAGAATATGGAGACAAGCTTACACCCGTCATGTGAGTTTTTAAGACTTGAATTCTTTCCTGGGTGCCCCTCAAAGCTTCGGTCTGTTGTGTCGGGGTTTTGGTGTTCGTCATCGAACCTTAAGCCACCACATTTGTCATTCTTGCTATGCCTAGTTGTTCCAATTTCCCAAATATTTTCATTCATTCATTTTTCCTTTTTGTTCTTCTTCTCTCTTTTTCTTTCTTTTTCGTGTGGCTTCAGGTCATAACGAACTGCCCCTATTTGAGACTTATCTCGTATTAGGGTACCCAGGTCAGGCATCGCCTCCTTATTTACTCCTCATTCTTGGGTTCAGCCGAAGCAAGAAACGTACAGGGACTACAACTTTCCTCCAGAGTGTGGCCCCGGGAAACGGTGTTTGGCGGAACTGGGGACAGGACCAAAGGGTCGTGTTTGTATGTTCAGCTTCTCTCAGTGATTCTTATGAACAGGGGAAGCTTGCATTGCTAGGGAAGCACGTGGTTAGACTCTTTTTTAGGGATAGAAGCGTTTGAGATATAACCCGTTCCACGGATTTGCCAGTTCTTCTCCTTCTGAGTTCGTCAACCGATAGGCATTACCTGGATAGACTTCCTTGATGACGAACGGCCCTTCCCAGTTTGGCTGCAACTTAGCCCTTGGACCACCTGTTCGGATGAATTTCCTTTTCAAAACCATATTACCTATTTCAAACTTTCTTTCGATTACCTTCTTTTGAAAATGACGTGAGACCCGCTTTTGATAAACAGAAGCGTGATTGGCCGCATTTAACCTCTTCTCATCTAACAGTTCCAGCTGTGCTAGTAACGCCTCTCGACGCTCGTCGAGATTAAGTTCCTTATCTAGCTGCACTCTTAGGGAAGGGATGAGAATCTCATACGGGAGTACCGCCTCCATCCCATAGGTGAGAGCAAAGGGAGTCTGCCCTGTGGGAGTTCGGACAGAGGTGCGATAAGCCCATAGAGCGTCTATCAATTTATCAGCCCAATCAGCGTGCCGGTGGGATTCACACGTTTTCTTGATGATTTTAAGAAGGGTTTTATTGGTGGCTTCGGCTTGACCGTTGCCTTGTGGATAATATGGTGATGAATGATGCAATGCAATACCAAATTTCTTACAGAGGTCCTGAAGTTCTTGAGACACAAATTGTGGCCCATTGTCGGTGACAATGTCGCTTGGTACCCCGAACCGCGAGATGATGTTCTTTGTGATGAAGCGGCAAACTGTGGTAGCTTTGATCTCTGCATAGGCTTCAGCTTCTGCCCACTTCGTGAAATACTCTGTAGCGGTGAGGATGAAGGATTTCTGTTTTACTTGGGCGTTAGGGTCACCTAACGGACCGACAATATCAAAGGCCCACATGGAGAAAGGCCATGGGGCGGATAGTGGGCGAAGAGATGAAGCAGGGGCGTAGATTTTGTCAGCATGGAGCTGGCACTGAAGGCACCTACGGACGTAGGTAGAACAATCTTCCTCTAGGGTTGGCCAATAGTAGCCCTGCCTAAGGATCTTCTTAGCCAATGCCTGTCCATTCACGTGACCTCCACATTCACCGGAGTGAGCAGCTTCCACTACTTTCCAAGCTTCATTGTCGTCTAAACACCGCAATAGAACTCCATTGAGAGCACGCCTGTACAATTCTCCTGCAATGATTGTATACCTCGAGGCGACTCTTCTGATAGCTTTCCTTTGTGTAGCATTGGCTTCCTCCGGGAAAGAACCATCCCGACAATATTGCTCAATCTCATGGAACCACGGCAATTCGTCTTTGCCCAATATTTCTTCCAATTCTGCTAAGGATACTTCCTTAACCTCTTCTTTAGCCGCCTTCTCTTCCACAATCTTCCTAAGGTTAGCAAACCAAGGATCTTGCAAAGAGGGAGCGTCCATCCGCTGGACCACAATGGTCTCAGTGGAACGACTAAGGGAGAAGGATAAAGAGGAAGCGAGAGATGCTAATGAATCAGCAAGAATATTTTGAGATCGGGGAACATGAACGTAGATGAGTTTGCTAAATTGTCTAGCCAAGAGTGTGACCAAATCTTGATATGGCTTCAGTTTGGGGTCACGGGTGCGATAAGTTGACAGAACTTGACGCAGCACCAATTGAGAATCTCCCATGATGTTGAGGTATCGTGCGCCTAGGAGGTAGGCGTGCTTTAGTCCAGCTAGGAGAGCCTCATACTCGGCTATGTTGTTGGTGGCAGAGAAAGAGAGCTGGTAGGCAAAAGGGACGGTGATACCTTCGGGAGTAAGGAGGACAGCGCCGATGCCACGGCCCTGGGAATTGAGCGCACCATCGAAATGTAGAGACCAAAAGGGAGGCGGATGAGAGATAACTGCAAGGTGTTCATCAGGGAATTCGTCCTGGATTGAATCAGTGTAGGGGATAGGAGAATGAGCAAGATGCTCAGCAATAGCATACCCCTTTATGGCCTTCTGGACGACGAAGGTGATATCAAATTGAGAGAGAAAGCTCTGCCAGCGAGCTAATCGACTAGAGAGGACGGGTTTCTCGAGGAGGTAGCGGATTGGGTTCATTCTAGAGATTAGCCTTACCTCATGGGCTAGGAAATAGTGTTTTAACTTCTGAACTACCCATACCAATGCTGCACTAGTCTTCTCCATGGCAGTGTACCGGGATTCGGCAGAATTGAACAATCGGGAGAGATAATATGCTGCCCTCTCTCTTCCTTCATCATCGACTTGTGCCAGGACAGCACCTAGGGAATCCTCAGCGACAGAAATGTATAGGATCAAAGGCTTTCCGGGGACAGGAGGTTGCAAGACAGGAGGGTTGGACAGATAAACCTTAAGCTCCTCATAGGCCTTCTGACATTGTTCGTTCCATTTAAACTCGGCCCCCGCCTTTAATAAGTCGTAGAATGGGCGGCATCTTTGAGAGTGTTGAGATATGAATCTTCTAACGAACTGCAAACGCCCAATCAGACCACGAAGCTCCTTAAGATTCTTAGGCGGTGGCATTTCCATTACGGCCTTTGCCTTATTAGGATCAATCTGAATCCCTCGTTTGCTAACCATGAACCCAAGTAATTTCCCGGATGCGACTCCAAAGACACATTTCTTAGGATTCATCTTCAATTGGTATTCCCTAGCCCTTTGCAGCACCTTGGCTAAAATGGCGGGGTGTTCTTCTTTTGTCCTCGACTTCACCAGAATATCGTCCACATAGGCTTCCATGTAGACGTGCATCATGTCGTGGAAGATGGCCACCATTGCCCGTTGATAGGTAGCACCTGCGTTCTTCAATCCAAATGGCATGACGACATAGCAGTAGGTGCCCCAAGGCGTGGTGAAGGAGGTTTTCTCTTGATCTTCTAGAGCAAGACGGATTTGGTTGTATCCTGAATACCCGTCCATGAACGAGAGAGCCTCAAACCCAGCGGTATTATCTACCAAAACATCGATGTGAGGAAGCGGGAAATCGTCTTTCGGACATGCTTTGTTTAAGTCCCTGAAATCAATACAAATTCTGACTTTGCCATCCTTTTTTATTACCGGGACTATATTGGCCACCCACTGTGGATAAAGCACAACCCTGATGAATCTGGCCTTATGTAATTTGTCCACCTCTTCTTTCATTCTCAAGGCCATATGTGGGTGGAATCTTCTGAGCTTTTGTTTAACAGGAATCGCCCCTGGCTTTAAGATTAACCTGTGTTCCACTAAAGCGGGGTCGAGACCCGGCATGTCCTCGTAGGACCAGGCAAAAGAATCGCTGTACTCTCTCAAAACCTTGATGAGCTCCTCTTCTACCTTAGGAGGGAGATCAGCTACAATAGATATGGGCCTGGGATCCTCTTCGGTCTCTAAATTGATTTCTTTAGTGGGTTCATCCACTGCTGACGAGGGTTCGTCGAACCTTCTCAATCCTTGTGCGTATAGGTCAGCGATGTCCTCCACATCACTTTCCTCATCATCCGCTGGGTCTTTCTCGTCTACAATTTCATACACTCCTAGTCCGTCATTGCTCCACACCCGGCCTTCTGAATCCTCATCCTCTTTTAAGGAGACGGTGGTGGCTATGAATCCTGGGCATCTGAGGAGGGCCTGGCATCTCAAGGCCAGATCCTGTAGGAACCTATTGGGAATGGAACGGAAGTGACATGCCAGTGGCGGCGTTGCAGAGGTGGATGGGCTATCTAAGGGGGAACATGCTTCTACCCTGACTGACTCGACTAACCTAGGAGACCCAACTACCTGTACATCTACCCTAGGAGACAGAAAATCTAGTGGAGAAGGAGCAGGGGTTTGGTGCCCCTGGGGAGTGGATGAGCAGAAGACAGCATAGTCTTCGACTGAAATGTAAGTTTGAAAGTTGACGTTTTTTTTTGGGTATCTTCTACTACCAGAAGAGAGCAAGAAGAATCAGAAGGTGGAGGCAGAGGAAGGAGTTTTTTTGTGAAGAATTGAGGAAAGAGAGAGAAGAAGGTATCGGGGGAGAACCGCATCCCGCGAACTCGGGGGTTAGGAGAAGGAGGTGAAGATAGATCGAGTAGATCAATGGGCGGACAGTGCCCGCAATTGGAGGGAATGAATAGAATTTTTGACGGTCTCCCCGTAAAACACGGTTTGACCAGTATTGGAGGGGATCGAATCACAAAGTTTGGGTAAACTGTTGAGGCCAAATGAGCAGGAGAAATAAAGAAGGAAATGTCGGAGCTTCCTGCCTCTTGTATCTTCTGTGGCCTTATCAGAGCATGCCTAACCATGGGCATCTCTGTCTCCTTCATTTGAGTGGCTGGATCAGTAAACAGACTTGACATTTCAGCAAAATAATCTTCAAGATCTCCCACCAACCCCTGCAGAGGCGGCGGTGGGTCAGCAACAATATTAACAATGGGAGCATCTTTCTTTTCTTCCTTGGGTTGTGGCTTATTTGCGGTGCCGGGCTGTAGTGGACCCTTTACAAAGTGTTGCCGGTAGTCCCAGATTAGTGGCCCAGAATCTGCCTGAATGGTAGTGTTATGATAGCCTAAGCCCTGACGACCCATCTTCTTGCTTTCAGAGATGGGTTTGGTCTTTCCCTGTAACCGCGCGCCGAGACCAAGGCCTGGCTGATAGCCTAGCTTCATGATCATGTCCCAGCCTTTAGAATTTTTGGGTTTAGGCTTAGCTCCGGCATTCTTGTGTGTTGTAATGGGTTTGCCTGCCGCATAAGCCCATGGGTAATTTATGTCCATGACTGACAATACTGGCCTATTGCTCGGCCATAGAGTGGGGAGAACCTGGTCAGTGATGGCGTCCACTGCCTGGACGGTGGAAACACTCTTGACTTTGACCACCCGCCCCTGGAAGGAGAATTTCAGGCACTGATGGGCGGTGGAAGGTACCGCTTGCAGAGCATTTATCCATGGACGACCCAGAATAGCCTTGAACATCGGATCTATGTCTAGGACGTAGAATTCCACCTCTATTTGTAACGGCCCTAGCTCAGCCTGTAATGTGATGACCCCGTGACATGCCCTTCTGGAATTGTCATAGGCGGCAATGGTTGTCGGTGTCGGCTTCAGCATACTTTCAGAAATGTTGCAGGCACGCAGAGTACTTAATGGACAAACATTTATTGAAGCCCCAGTGTCCACTAGCACTGAGTCTACCACTACCTGGTTCAAGGTGATGGTGACGCATAGCGGCATTTGGCGTGCTTCAGGGGGCGCGAGTTCGGCCTCAGAGAATGTGATAGCGGGCCCCTTGGTAACAGTAGCCAACACTGACGGCAAGCTGTCTACCGCCACATCTTCGTTCACTATGACCTTTTGCAGAAACGTCCTTAATGCTTCTTGGTGTAGAGGTGAACGTCTGATCAACTCCAAGACAGAGATCTTTGCCGGCATCCGGTCAAGATGTTGCAACAGGTCGTATGTGGAACCGGGCGCGGGGTCAACTTCATTGTCTTGTGCTGCTGAGGCTGAGATGGAGGGTATTTGGGGAGGTGCACTGGTAGAGGGGTAAGTCCTTTGAAATAACCGCCCGCTCCTGAGGGCAAGGTTTTGTGCTGGCATGGCTGTAGGTGGGCTCCCGCTTGACCCAGTGGGGTGAATGAGAATGGAAGGGATGGCAGTCTTGGTGATGGGGGATATGATAGGCATAGTAAGCGAAGGTTGTGGTGAAGGTAAAATGGGCGATGGGTGAGGTAAAGGGGCGGTTAGTGGACTGCAGTGATTGGTGGACAAGATAGTGGAAGGTATAGTAGGTGGGGAAGTATAATGTTGTGGGGGGATAGGCGAGAGAATATGGCTTCTCGGAGTGGTAAGTATGGTGGAAGAATGGATGACGGGGGAAGTTGTGGAAGGCATGGAAGGCCGAAGGATGGAAAAGACGGCGGGTGAGGTAGAGTGCGTAGGGATGTGGCGTAAGGTTAACAGGTGTGCGGGATCGTCAATGGTCCACCCTGCGTCAGGAGCCGGGTGGCGTAACATGTTGACTTGGGCCGGTGCCGGCGGCTGCTGTTGTTGTTGAGGAGCGGGTGCATGTACTGGCATGGGATTTTGGTGGATCCCTAAGTTTGGCTGCTGCTGCTGTTGCTGTGGCTGCTGTGGCTGGAATTGCTGAGGTTGTTGCTGAAACTGCTGTTGCTGTGGTGCTGCCTGTTGCGGCCTTGCTGGCCCTCTTCTCAGATCTTCAATCAGCTTCCTCATCTGAGCCCAATCGATCCTGTGACCTTCGTGCAGGTCGTATACCAGGTCCCTAAAATGATAACACCTCTCAATGGTGTGCCCCGGCTGCCGGTGATATACACAATATCGGGACAGATCGGCGGCCGGATTCATGTTCGGGCGCTCAGGTGGCAATTGTAAATCGCCAGTATGCATCAGTGCTGCAAAGACATTAGTGAGCGTCTCTGGGAGAGGAGGATAGTTGGCTCTTTTAGCAACCGGACGAGCAGGTGCGTAGGTAGCAGGCGGGGGAGTGTTATGGTATTGCAGTGGTTGCTGGGGCTGTTGTGGTGGTGGCGGAGATTGTTGTTGAGGGTGTTGCTGCGTGGGAAAGGAAGGGCGAGGTGATGCGGAGAAATGGGGGTTGCTTTGCTGGGGGAAGTGGGAGGTGGCAGTCTGGCTAACTACCTGCACCTGCTCGTTTGTTTGGACTCCTTCGGTAACAGGGCCCTGTGGTTTTCTGGAACTCTTGGGCTTCTGGGCTTCGAAGAGAGAATGAATGGGGGAGTCCTTAAACTGGGTCTGGATAAACCGGGCCCGACTGTACAGTTGATGCATACTGGTGATGTCATTCAACATTAGGACATTCCGGAAGAGAGGGGTTGCATTAGAAACGAGCAGTTTGATCTTCTCTTCTTCCGGAATCTGCCCGGGCACACGGGAGGCTATCTGCCTCCACCTATCAGCATAGGTAGCGAAGTCTTCATCAGCTTTCATCTTCTCGGCCACTAAGTCCGTGAATGAGTATTCGGGTCCGACCCGATCTTGGAATCTTTGCACGAATTTCTCCTTGATCGTCTTGAAGCTCCCAACCTCCTCCAGTGGCAGAGCGTAAAACCATTCGAGTGCCACCCCGTCCAGGGATCGCCGGAATAGATATGCAAGGAGGAGATCGTCATGCTGGTATGGTCCCGACTCGTACAGGAATTCCTTGATGTGGATGAACGGGTTGCCGTTCCCGTTGTACTTTCGGTATGTCGGGAGCTCCGACTGAGAAGGGAATCGGATGTCCCAGAAATTAGGAGTGAGAGCATCTGCGAAGGATGGTGGGCCAACCCTCTTATTGAGGAGATCGATCTGCTGTTGGAGCACTGCCAAGCGATCGTCACTTCCTTGTTGAGGTAGAGGGACTTGAGGTGGAACTGAAGGGTAGTGAGAGGCAGCTGGATGGACAGTAGAAGCCGAGGGATAATGGGAGACAGCCGGATGGATAGTGGGGGCCATGAGCCCGTAAGATGGATGTTGAGTCCAAAAAGGACCCACATCAGCGTAAGCGAGTTGAGCTATTCCGGGCTGCAGCCGAGTAGAATCCACTTGGGCCAGAGGGGCCGGTGGTGCTGATGAGACGGCCGCGTGGGCACTAGCACGAGGAGATAAGGGAATTTGACTCTTCCCTTTGTCTGCAGGAGGGTGGGCTGAGGTAGAAGCCTGGCCAGATTGATATATTGGAAACTGGAGGACCTGTGGGCGAAGGGGGGTATGGTCCACTGGGGCAACAGACGGTGCTCCGGACCTCTCAGCAGGATGGGTGGAAGAGACAGGAAGGGTTACAGCGGGCGGGACCTCTGCCCCGAGGGCTTGCTTGAATATCTGGAGTTGATCTTGGTCAAGTTGGGACATGAGTTGGAGTAGTTGGCTCGCCGAAGGGGAGCCAAACTGAGGGAGCGTGGGTGGCGCAACCTCAGCGATGGAGGAAGGGGGAACAAAGACGAACCCCTCCCCATTCAGGGAGGAGGCAACCCCGGAGACGTCCTCGAGGAGCCCCTGAGGAAGAGAATCCTCGCGGGCGGGGATGGACCCGAAAGAAGACATGCTGGATGATGATGAGTTGAATAAAGGGTTGCAATAGAGGGAGAGTAGAGAATCGCCCCTAGGAGATGATCCCGAGGGAGGGGAGCAATGCTGCATGCAATGGGATGCACAGACTAGAGAGACTTAAGACCAAAGTACACAAGTAGAAGCAAAGCAACCACACAATGAAAGGTGGAGACGAGAAGGGAGTCAACCAAGTATGCACACACTTTGAATGATGCCGCAGATTTTCAGAATTCTTTTCTCTTAGGCTTAGTGTTTTGATTAAGATGTAGAGTTCACTCGGACACTTGGGAGCCTAATAACGGCATGATGGGGGAACTGGCTGACTTTAAGGGGAAGCACTCTCCACGTATGCAGAACCTAGACACGGTGTGGCGATGGTACAACCGGCCCGGCGTCCGTGTGGGAATCCACGGCTCACGGGGGCTTACGGAGGTCCTCGGCAAGATTCCCTAGTCGGCTCCAAGGAATATGGAGACGAGAGGAAATCCTACCTCGGTAGGAAATGCAACTACAGTATGAAGTGAATGATCCTAGGTGCACCGGAGTGCATGCAAAGCCTAACCTAGAAATCTAGCAATCACATATGAAATCAAATGATAAAATCATGAAGCAATCAATAATATGATAGAAAATAACAAGTGGACAGCAGGGGGACCAATGCTGGGAACAACAATTAGGGATAACAAGTGCCAGCCGCAGACTCTGCGCCACAATAACGGTCTACTGGAGACCGCGGAAATGACTATAACGGCTCTGGAAGAGCCGCTAAAGTACAGAGCTGCAGAACGGGAATGGCGGCCTAATGATGACCGCTACACAAGTATGACGGCACTATGAAGGCCGTTAAATGAGCAGAGCACGGCAGTGATAATTGCGGAGAATACCAGATAACGACGGCTGAAAGAGAACCGTTTTACACAGAACGACGGCTGATACAGAACCGCTGAACTTCACAGAGACAGAGATTGGTCAGCAAACCAGAAGCACGACGGGCATCAGAAGTCCCACCGTGATCGCCAAAAAGGAGAGGTGTTGATATGTTATTCCTCCTCGAGTTAAATAATATTGAAGAGATAAAAAAAAAAAGGAGGAAAGATGAAGCTGTTGACCGTGATCGCCACCCGGTGAGAGCGCCGGGACTCGGAAGCTGCGGGAGAATGCGGGTCCGTTCCTCCACTCCTCCTGGCCGGCCGGAAGGTGCGGGCCTCGTGCTTTTGGTTGCTGACCTGAAAGCAAATGGTGAAACACACAGATAAACGGAGATTAGCTAAATGATAGTGTAGTAGGTGTACTAATTGAAATAAAGCAAAGGAAGAACATGGCCCGGCGATACCTGGAGGTTTTGAAACCCCGTTTAGGGCGCCGGAAACAATAGGAAAGATAATAAATGCCAACGAAATGATGTATGTGATGTGTGATGCAGTGGAGAAAAGACGTGTGTGTGGTGAGCAAACAGAGAAGAACTAGAAACACAGAAACATGAAGCGTGAAGTTCCCTGCACCGGGGGCCTGCGAGGGATGTAGAAGGCCCCCACTCCCTGACGAACGGGCGGATGCTGTATGAGATTTGGCGATGGAATTCGACAGCACTTCGTGATGGTCCCCCTCTGTCTCAGAACCCGTGAGCTATATATAGAGCCCAGGGCTTCGAGCTTAATCAGGGATTAACACTGAATGATGTCGGTCAAGGACCGGTATATGATAGCATCGTGTCAATATTGCCAACGACATTCTCCTCTTAATTCGCCTGGAATCACGGGGTCTAATCTGGGTGGCCGTAACAATGACGGTCGTAAGGAGGCCGCCAAACAACTATGACGGTCTGGGATAGGCCGTCCAATAACTATGACGGTCCTGTAAAGACCGTTATGCTTAAAGGCGAGTCAATGCCCGGACAAACAACTTTTCGTGAAGCACGTGGCTATGACTGACTGTCGGGCCTCTAACCCCTTTTCTTGTCGGCAAATAATGACGGTCCATAGACGACCGCTATATTGACCATAACGGTTGTCATGGAGCCGTTGTTCAAAGCATATCACGAGATACAAATAACCCGGGGCAGCGTAACACAACGGCCCAATGGGGACCGTTCTATTGAAAAAAAACGGTTTATAACAGACCGTTAAACACAATGAGAGGGAGGGAGGCCTTCTTTGCTGGGAAGAGCCCAAAATACTGCCAGAAGAATAATCTCTCATGTGATTGACTGCTTGGGACAATAATTGAGGCGAAGGAAATGATTCGATTTATCGGTTAAAAAACGGGTGTCAACAGATGCCCCTCCTTAACGTCCGCCTTGCAAGGGAACGAGCGGAGGTGTAGTGAAGGCGTCATGGAACATGGAGTTGTAGCGGAGATGAAGCGGAGTGGACTGCAAAAGCGGGCGTTAAGGCAATACGACACCCGTTTCATACCAATAAGCCATAGAAATCTTCGGGCAACCTTCGAACCAATTTGCAAGGTACTGTGGGACTGAGTGTTAAACCTGAATCTGGAGGAACTAAGGTAAAAGAGCAAGGAGCGGCCTCGTCGGCGGAAGCTGTGGTCCTAAATGAGGCGATATAGAAGCTGGCAATAGCGAAATTAAAAGGATTTTAAAACTCCAGACGAGGGAAACACTTAATTCATCAGAACCGAACAATTAGGTCCAAAGAAACACCTTCTAATTTTGGAGTGGAATTATTCCTTCGGTGGGACATGGAACACAGAAAGCAGTCAATCACACGCGAGATCATTTCTCAGGCAGACCGTAGGTCGTGAATGCTCAAAAGGTGCTTGTGATGCATGCTGGGCTAAAAGAAAGAACCATGTAAAATCGAATGCAAACCAAGGATAAAAATATAAAATACTCGAGAATATTATTGCAGAACTGAATGAGTCAGGGTCAGGACACTTCTTGCAACCACAGCGTGCAAGAGAGAACCGTCGTCCCGTGACTTCTTCCAACTTAGCGGCCTTTCCGAAGATTAGACACGCATACCTAGATCATCATGTGTTTTTGTTGACGGGGAACGTCAGATCCTGGGATGCGTGAAGAATCGACTGGTTCTCGAGATAGATATTTATTACCATATAGTAATGCAATAAGAGTTTTGAGGGATTGAGGGCCATACCTGACTTACCTGTGCAGGCGTAACGGCGGGACATTGACGTTGTTTAGCTTTAACTGCAATCAAAACTCATTGGCACATGAATTTCACAACAATGATACATTCAACAGTTAAACGGCTCAGAGGGGACCGTGCTTAAGTTGGACGGCTCATGGTAAACCGCCATATGGATTTATTAACG
>JAHNEJ010001788.1:0-36089 GCA_022559845.1 Amorphophallus konjac | reverse complement strand
AAGCAGAAGTTCCACCTCCTCGAGGAGGATGGTCACCTCGAAGGTCGGGAAGACAAAAGTGTGGGTCTGGGGATGCCAGACCTCCACTAGCGCGCCCATAGCCGCCCAGTCCATACGAATCTTCTCGTAATGCTTGGCGTGAATAAGGAGCCCTTGCAGATGCCACTTCGAGAGTACGGCCCTCATGCCAATGGAGATATTGGAAGTCAGCTTTGAAAGCCATGGCAGCTTGGAAAACTTCCTCGGGCCTGGAAAGAGTGGATATGGCTGGAAAGACGAAGAAATGAAGGAAGTAAGAAGAAGGTTCACGTACAGAAATTTGAAAAGAGTCGGCTTACCATATGCGACATGATCGTCCCACTCAGATGACCCTCGAGGTCGGAAAGTCGCCTAATCTCGCTGCTAGGCTTGCTCCTCTTCATAACGCGGGAAGACTCTCCTTCCATCCTGAAGATCTCTAGATTCTCCTCTCCTTCCTCTCCTGAGCTTCCAAAACCCACCTTGGTGCATTTGAATGAACTAGCCTAAGGGGAGTTCTTATAGGAAGGGAAGGGTGCTACAGGACAAAACATGTCACATCAGTGGTCATTGTCAAGATTTTGTCTGGATCTCCTTCGAACTGTGGTGCGATTCTGCTACCTTTTGATGTTGCTAACCTTTGCTGGCCTGTGCAGGTTTTACTAACGGACGTCTTTGTCCTATCTCCTGTCCCACCTTTCATTGGTTGGTCCCACCATGTCATGCATCATAGTATACGATACCTACGCTACTAGAGCATGTCAAGGACCTTGCGGCCCGAACGAATCTGGGATTTGAGTTCCCCTTCAACAAAAACGGTGATGATCCCGGAAGAGTTTGGGTTGTACGGATAGGCCGTCAATCTGTGATAGAATGGGGACGACGGTTCCATTCAGTGAGTTGGTGCGCGGATAAACGGGCCCCAGCCCAGTATCAGCTCACCGGGTCGGTATCCTGACCCGTTCTTCACAAGTTGACAATATTATCCTTGGCTATTTTCTATTTTTGTTTGTTTTAAATTTTTCTTTAAACCCAGCATGCATTCATATAGGACTTTGATTTATTGCGGAAGATCATTCAAGCGATTCGATTGTGAAAGCCGTTGTGTTTCAATTCCTACAAATATGAGATATTCCACTCTGAATGAAATACTGAGTTTCTTTGAGACAGCCCTACGCTGCTCTTCCAAAGGAGACCCTTGTTTGGACAGACCCTCAGATATTCCTTTACATTTTTGACCCACCTTGGCCGCAGCACTTCCACATTAGCTGGTAACCGCTCCCCAAAGGTGAAACCTCCGGTTTATGACCCAGGTACTTCCACACCGAGAAGTTGGTCTTCTTTTGTTTCGTGCCTGAGTGCACATCTCACCCTCCCTTATTTGATCTCCGTCCAAGCGATCGTCAATATTTGAAAGACCTCCTTCAAGGTCGCCTCATTGAAACTTCAGGAAAGATTCCAAACAGTAACGTCACAAGCGTGTCTCATCACACCTTGGCATCAACTTATCAGTCCGCTCCCACTTCATTTCAGTCCACTTCGATACCATTCCACTACGTGTCGCTCCCTTGCAAAGCAGACGCCAAGGCGGGGCAGCTGTAGACACGCCATTCTTGACGTCTCATAAGAAAGTCTCATATTACTATACGACGCCCCGCGATGGCCTACGCATTTCGAATCGCTCGAGTGCTTCCTTTTCCTGAGTCTTCTTCCGCCCTTTTCGGCATCCGGAATCGTCCCGTCACGGCATTCGAACGGCATCAACACCAGTCGAACGCATCAAGAGGTTCCGGAATCAAGAAGGGGGTCTGCCAGGCGGCCGCCGACGCCTGATCCAAGGACCCGGGTGGGTCTTAATGGGGGCGTCCAGGCCCCTGGACGCCCCCATGATTTTGATTTATTTTATTTTTCCTTCAGGGCCCAAAATTAAATAAAAATAAAAAATAAAAAATAATAAAAAAATAATAAATTAATGGAGGCGTCCAGGCATTTGGACGCCTCCATAAAAAGAAAATATAAAAAAATATATATATATTGCCAGTTGGCATATAAAAATAAAAAAATTTAAAAAAAAAATGTATATATTAATGGAGGCGTCCAGGCCCCTGGACGCCTCCATAAAAACATGTAAAAAAAATATATAAAATGCCAGCCTTGGCATAAAAGACAAAAATAATAAAAAATAATAAACTTTTGGAGGCGTCCAGACCCCTGGACGCCTCCATTAACTCACTCACGGGCGCCGGCCACCGAACGACGGTTTGTCGTGTGTGAAAAAAGCCAAATTTAGAGACGTCCAGCTGACTGGACGCGCCCATTTCTGAATCACGAGGCGCCGCTCACAAAACCACGCGTTGTGCCAAACCGCGTGCGGCCGTCGTCGGTTTTCGGTGGACCTGTTAGAGGCGTCCGGGACCCTGGACGCCCCCATAAAAGTATTCTAAAAAAAATCAATAAAAATAGAATAAAATATTATTTCGGCCCTGATGGAGGTGTCCAGGGTCCTGGACGCCTCCACCTTCCGGAACTCTATAAATAGAGGCCCACCCCCTCAGTTCTAAAGAGCTAAGCAGTGATCCGATAGGCTGCCGCAGCCCAGAGGCTACGGAGTCATTTTTCTAACCCGTGGGTTCTTTTGTAGGTGGAGGTTCTGCCGGCTTCTCGGGTGCTCACGCTCGCGAGAGGAAGGTCGTCTTCATCCACCGCGCTTCCACGTCGTCCCCACGCTGCCGGAGCTCCGCCGGATTTCACCCTCGGCTCATCCAATAAGCCTGTTCTTCCCCTTTTTCTCCATAGTCCTTTACATTCATCATATTGCATCATCTATCCCCCTTCACAAGGGGGCCTCTTCTCTTATACTTCTTACATCCATCATCTCATTTTCCTCCTACTCGAGTCCGAGAGGGGTTTAAAAGATAACACCAACCAGGTGTGTGTCTTGCCATCATTTCGTTATTTTTATCGCAAGGATTCGAATACTACACCTCCGTCTTTCTAATCCACTTGTCATTTATTTGTCGTTGTCTTGCAAGGGTACCCGAGGAAAGCCCTCTCCGTCGGCCGGCCGGAAGGAGAGGAAGAAGCAACCCGCCATCTCCCGTTTTTGAGGTAGGCGCGATCACCTTCTTATTTTGGGGTCTTTTGGCCCCTGGCGATCACATCTTATCATCGAGGCCGCGGCGAGTCACTTCCCCAATGGCCGTTTAAATTTCTGTTTCCTATATTCTCTTTATATTTTGTTATATATTCTGCTTATATCATCGAGGCCGCGGCGAGTCACTTCCCCAATGGCCGTTTAATTTTCTATTCCTACGATCTCTTTATGCTTTGTTATATTCTGCTTATATCATCGAGGCCGCGGCGAGTCACATCCCCAATGGCCGTTTAAATTTCCGCTCTTATATTTTCTTTATATTCTGTTATATTCTGCTCATATCATCGAGGCCGCGGCGAGTCACTTCCCCAATGGCCGTTTAAATTTCTGTTCTCATATTTTCTCTATATTCTGTTCATATTCTCGAGGCCGCGGCGAGTAACTTCCCCAATGGCCGTTTCAATTCTTGTTATTTAATTTTTGCATCATTCCCGTCCCCCCGAGGTCGCGGCGAGTCACTTCCCGCTATGGCCGTTTAATCCCCATATTTTGCTATATCATACTTGTCCCGCTCGCCCCGCCGGAGCAATCTCCCGTGGTGGCCCCTTCTCTCTTTCCTCTCATTTCTGTGTTGCAGCAAACAAAACAAACAAAAAAGAGGAGCCCGCGCGCTCTCCACCTCTTCCTCTTCCCCGCATCCAGCTCTTCTCCGAACCGCGTGACGTCGCTCACAGTTATGGCACCGAAGATTGGGTCATGCTAGTTTTGGAGTAATCTCCAAGTTGTCTAGACATGATTTAGTTAATGGATTGCCCAAATTAAAGTTTGAAAGTGATCGAGTCTGTAAAGCTTGCGCAAAAGGCAAGCAAACACGAATCTCCTTCAAAAATAAGAATATTGTATCCTCTGCTAGACCTCTGGAATTGTTACATCTTGATCTTTTTGGTCCAACTAGGACTTCCAGCCTAGGAGGAAAGTCTTATGGTTTTGTGATTGTTGATGACTATTCCAGATTCACATGGGTGTTATTCTTAGCCAATAAAAATGATGCCGTGATGGAATTTCAAGTTTTTTACAGGAAAGTTCAGAATGATAAAAGTTATCCTATCACTATCATTCAGAGTGATCACGGTGGAGAGTTTGAGAATCAAGAATTCACTGAGTTCTGCGAAGAGCAGGGGTACACACATAACTTTTCTTCACCAAGGACGCCTCAACAGAATGGAGTTTTAGAAAGGAAAAACAGAACGTTGATAGACATGGCACGTACCATGTTAAGTGAAAACTCTTTACCAAAATACTTTTGGGCTGAGGCAGTAAATACAACATGCTACATCATCAACAGGGCTATGGTAAGGCCTATCCTAAAGAAAACTCCCTACGAGCTATATAAGGGTAAGAAATCAAATATTTCCCATCTCAAACCCTTTGGATGCTCGTGCTTCATTCTGAATAATGGTAAGTCTAATCTAGGGAAGTTTGATGAGAAAAGCGACAAGGGAATATTTTTAGGTTATGCATTGAATTCTAGAGCCTATCGTGTTTTTAATAAACGGACTTTGGTTGTTGAAGAAAGTCCTCATGTAATTTTTGACGAATCTGAACCAAAACTGACAAACCAATCTGTCCAACTTGTGGATACAGGAGAAGTCTCTAAAAGCTCAACAATTGTTGGAACACCAAAGGCTGAAGATGAACCTAAGGAAGAAGTATCCAGCAGGGGTGAAGAAAGCGAAGATCCTTCAATCAAGACGCTGTAGGAGCAGCAAGTACAGCACCCCGACCTTCCAAGCACCTCTACATTCTCAAAGGATCATCCGGCCGAGAACGTCATCGGTAATCCTCAAGATGGAGTAAGAACCAGAGCTTCATTGAGGCAAGTAGAAGAAGAAGATTTGATAGCTCTTATCTCACAGGAAGAACCGAAAGACATCATTGATGCCTTACGAAACGAATCCTGGATTCAAGCCATGCATGAAGAGCTGCATCAGTTTGAGAGAAACGAAGTGTGGACACTTGTACCCCGTCCTAGAGATCAACCTGTGATAGGGACTCGGTGGGTCTTTAGAAACAAACTGAATGATACAGGTGTGGTCGTCCGAAATAAGGCACGGCTCGTGACCAAAGGATACAGCCAGGAAATGGGAATTGATTTTGATGAGTCTTTTGCCCCAGTGGCTAGACTAGAAGCAGTTCGGATTTTACTGTCTTTTGCATGCTCATTAAACTTCAAACTGTTTCAGATGGATGTTAAATCTGCTTTTCTTAACGGGTTCATCAAGGAGGATGTTTTTGTAGAACAACCTCCAGGATTTGAAGATTCAAAGCACCCACGACATGTGTACAAGCTCCGGAAGGCATTGTACGGGCTTAAGCAGGCACCAAGGGCATGGTATGAAAGACTCACTTCATTCCTGACTCAAAATGGATTCAAAAGAGGTAATGTTGACCAAACACTCTTCACTAAAAAATCAGGTAAAGAAATATTCGTGGTTCAAGTGTACGTTGATGACATAATTTTTGGAGCCACTAACAACGGCCTGTGTGATGATTTTGCAAGAATGATGCAGGGCGAGTTTGAAATGAGTCTAATGGGTGAACTAACATTCTTTCTTGGACTGCAGGTGAAGCAAACGTCCGAAGGGATTTTCATAAACCAAGCCAAATACACGATGGAGCTGCTGAAGAAATTTGGGATGGCAGAAGCAAAACCAATGTCAACTCCGATGGCCACAACCACTAAGTTAGACAAAAATGAAAATGGTAAACCAGTCGATCCCACACTATACCGAGGTATGATCGGATCACTACTATATTTAACAGCATGCCGCCCAGATATTCAGTACAGTGTGTGCCTATGTGCTCGTTTTCAATCTTGCCCAAAGGAATCCCATCTTATGGCTGTTAAGCGAATTTTTCGATATCTTATTGGCACTCTAGACTTTGGCTTGTGGTTTCCAATCGGCAGTTCATATGACTTGATTGCATATACCGATGCTGGTTATGCTGGCTGTATTGTCGATCGGAAAAGTACTAGTGGGTACTGTCAATTTCTTGGCGGGTGCCTAGTTTCGTGGGCCTCCAAGAAACAACACTCAGTAGCCTTATCAACGGCCGAGGCTGAGTATGTAGCCGCCGGAAGTTGTGGAGCCCAAGTACTTTAGATCAAAAATCAACTGCTTGATTTGGATGTTGTAATAAACCGTGTTCCAATTTTATGTGACAACACTTGTGCCATCAGCTTGTCAAAAAATCTTGTTCAACACTCTAGGACCAAGTATATAGACATTCGTCATCACTTCCTAAGAGATCATGTAGGCAAGGGTGTTTTTGAGCTGCATTTTATTGATACCCATAACCAACTGGCCGATATCTTCACCAAGCCATTAAACCAGGAGCAATTCAACAAGATTAGAAGGGAACTTGGCATGTGCAAGGGTGAGAGCATACACCTTTAAGTCTGCATTAGAATGAGTGATGCATTTCAGGAACCTTGAGGGTAGTCAGTGAGTCATGCATCATCCTATTGTGTGTGTGTATTCTTTCCCGTATGATATTTTCCTGCCTGCATGATTGTATATGTTCTTATATTTATATACCCCTCCTTGAATTATTTCTAAAACCTTTTACTCCTTGAACAATAAACGTGGACAAATGACCTTGGGTCACTGGGCAGCAACTGAGGGGGAGTCTTCAGACCAACATCATTAGTTGATTCATTAGAAGTCATCTCCTTTTTCCCACATATATAAAAAAAAGGGAAATAAAAAAAGGGGGATTTTATACCTTCTTGTACAAGGAGTTCACTTGAGGTAGCAGCTTTGGAGCTCTTCTGGTTATCATTTTCCTTGTTCTGAGCTTTTGGGGGGCAATCGACCATTCCGGTCGACCGGCCCACAGTCCCGGTCGACCGAAACCGGCGAACCGGCCCAACCGGGATCCTACCGCCCTTCTTTTTAAAGGGCCCTCACCCCCTTTCTTCTCATTCTATCCCTCCTATCCTCCTTCCAACACCCTTTCTAAACCCTAGACCACACACCCTCTCTTCCACTAGCCTAAATCTCCATCCCTCCTCCATCCATACTCCCTCCGGCGGATCTGTCATTCCTCCGGGACGCATTCTTCACTATCGTCCGTGCCGCCGCAACCCTTTCTTCCTGACTCCAGAGCTTGGGAAGTATCTTCCAGGGATTCAAGAGTGCTCCATTCGTCCATCCCCATACCACGGGCCGAACTCCTTCTCTTCGAAGGGTTTCACAGCCGGATTTCTAGCCGACGATGCCGCCCCGACGGAGTTCTCAGCGTTCCAATCTAGGGGAAGCCAGCGGCCAGAGAAGGGAGGCCCCAGCTCATCCACCGAGGGCACCGGAACCACGTCCAGCAGTCCGTCTGCCTCCTCGGCCCATCATCAACCCTCGCCTGGTTGACTTTCAGGAGGTGACTGAGCTTTTACCAAATTTGTTTGCTCTCTTTGCCGTTCAGGATGGCTGGATAGACTTTGCATCCCGATATACTACTATCCGAACCTAGTCCAGGAATTCTATGGCAACCTGGTTGAGAGAAATGGAGAGTTGTATACTTTTGTTCAGGCCATGGAGATACATATTGCACCTGAACTTTTCCAACTTGCTTTGGGAGTCTCAGACTGGGGTGCCGACATATCGTGGGGGCGTGATGAAATGCCAGACACTTTCTTCCTCATGACAGGGTGTGAGTTTGTTCAAGGTGTAAGCAATCGCCTTCAATTGAACGCCAACTACTTCCCACCGCTGCAGCGCATTCTACATCACATAATCACCACCGTGTTTTATCCTAAAAGTGGCAGTCGCAATGAAGTCACAACAGTCCATAAGTTCCTCTTTTACCATATCATGAATGCGAATTTAGTGAATATGGGTCGACTCATGACACATTTGATCAGTTCTTGCCACACCAACTTGAGCCGGTCCTTACCCTATGCTACACAGTTGACGGGTGTTTTTATCTATGCTGGGATAGACTTGACAAACGAAAGATCACTCCAAGTTCAACAAGAGGATATCTATAATGAACACAAGATTTTCTTCGATCTTGGATACTACTGGGGTGATGATGGTGAGCTTACTAGAGATGTTCCCACATATGTCGCACAGCTTGCTCCAGCTGCAGTTCCACCGTTACAGCCGGACCTTGGGGATGCACCCCCTCTAGTTCAGGCGGAGGATCAGCCTCCCGTGCAGGCTGCGGACCATGAGATGCCACCTCCTCCACAATTTTTTCAAGGGGAGTCCTCCACTCCGGGTGTTGGTCCTCCCACTAGGGCGGACTATGAGACTCTTGAGGGTCGTGTCTTAGGCTTGGAATCCCGGATTCACTCCTCCCTTGACCGGATGGACACATTCATGGGCACTATGACTGAACGAATGGATGGTGTTTTCTTTGCTCTGGATGATATCTCTCTCCACTTGGCCACCCTTTATGCCAGTCATGAAGATAACCGTGAAGCTTTTCGCATTACAAATCAATCACTTCTTCACATGCATTCACAGTTGTCTCATTATGATGACCTTCTCCATGGCATTTCTGATCGCTTGCCTCCTGCTAACCGTGAAGCTCCTCCTGCTCCTCCTGCTCATGATGGCGTCGATGCTTCGGGTGATGATGCTGCTGAGGGGACGCCTGATCCACCTACCTCTTAGCTGACCTTGTGTCCCCACTGTGTCTTTCCTGTCCACGAATTATGTATCCCACTCCCCTTTTTGTTGATGTCAAAGGGGGAGAAGTAGCTATTTCACCTTGTCTATCTATCTATTTTATGCCTGCTGTGTGCTTGTGTGTCTGTTTGGTTCGTTTGCATTCTGTGAGTCTTGTGTCCTTGCATTTGCATCTTGTCATGTAACTCCAACCTTGTTATGAAACAATGCCAGGCACTTGCTGATTGTTATCTATTTTGGTCACTTCTCCTATCTTTTATTACATCTTCAACATCGAGCGCATATGAATGGTTGGAATGATTCTGGTTGGATTATTTTGTCTTTTTCTGCTTGAAGAACTCTATCCATCCCTGACATGTTTTTTTTGTTTGTTTTGTCATCATCAAAAAGGGGGAGATTGTTGAGTCTCCTCGAATGATTTTGATGATAACAAAACTCAGGGTTATGATTTCATCGTCATCCATGTTTTTGATTTCAAGCACGAGCAAAGGAGGCTAATGCATAAATGTCTTCCCATGGAGTTGTACTGTGTTATCTAAATCCTTAACTCCGTAATGCATGAAGCAATCTTTCATCTAATGACATTTATGTTTTGATATGTCTTAATGGGCTAACAACTCATCTCTGCAGGCCAGGACCATTTCAGTCGACCAGTTCTCAAAGATAGGTCGACCTGTTTTTCCAGAATTGAAGTTTTCTCCTTGTTACAGGTTTAGGTCGACCGCCCCCGGATTTCCGGTCAACCGGTTTTCCCAGAACCCAAGAGATCAATGGGTTACAGGTTTTCGGTCGACCGCCCCTGGCGTTCAGGTCGACCGATTTTGCCAGAATCAAAAATCCTATTTGTTACAGGTTTAGGTCGACCGGCTCCCTGGTTCTGGTCAACCGGTAGCCTCGAAAGCCCCCTTTGTTGACTTGTTCGTCCAAGCTCGAGTGGAGTCTTTCTCCCCCATTTGTTTAAGGTTAAGTCCAGCTTTCAAGGAGTGAATTGTGGATCTGGTCTGGGACTTGTCTCAGGCCCTTCCTAGATCTATAAAAGATCTCCTTCAAGGGGCAAGAGAACCCTAATGCTGAAGTGATAGAACAAGGGGAGAGTGCCTGCACTGTTCACGTGAACAGTGATCCGAGGGAATCCTTCATCAAAGATCAGAGGTGTTCAAGTACAAATCTTCATCCAAATCAAGCGTAGATCAAGATCAGAGGAAGCTGCATCCTGAATCTTCATCACTCATTAAGGGGGAGCTGTCTTGTGTTCTTACTCCTTATTATTCATTCTCAATTTATGCTCAAACTGGTTTTTGCCTTCTTGCCTTTTTGCAATCCCTTGTGTGTGTGGATCCTCATAGATCCGTGTTCGCGTGTACATCTTTTAGTGTCTCTCCTTTGTGTGTGTGTGTGTGTGGTTGAGCATCCTTGTAAGGGTTTTACATCCTTCACGTGTGTTTGTGTGTGTGGTGTCGATCTTGTAATCCTATACAAGATAGTGTGTAGTTCCTCACTTTGTGAGGGGTGGACGTAGGTTGCTGTTGGTGCATCCGAACCACCTTAAATGTGTTGTCCCTTGTATGGTTTGATCCCTCTCTTCTATCTCCATTCTGCTCTACTTAGCTAGCATTGTGTGTGCTTCGGACGCTTGCTCGAATCTTCGTTCATCATTCTGTTTGCGGTTATCTTGTGGTATATTGAAAGATATCCTCTGATTGATGTGGTTAGTCTCATCAGAAGGAAAATATCTTGCGTGAGAGAATCCTTGGATTCCTGAACTCCGCCCGGTACCAAAGAACCTCTGGTTTAGTCTGTTGATGCTTGCTTTAAAGGCATTCTTCGACTGACCCCTTTGCGCTTGTATCCCTTACCGTGTGAGTGATTTTAAATCTGTAATTAGTTTTCATAGTTTTTGAACATACCCAATTCACCCCCCCTCTTGGGTACCATTGACCGTGGGACTTCAATATGCCGTTCCAAATTCCGAGTCCACGTGTGTTTTTGTGTCCGCCAATTTCTACTACGTAGAGTCCCAGGCTCGCATCCGGTATATAAAAAACTACTCACGGAACGGTAGGCCACGCCTACTGGAAAAGGAGTTTAATTCGCGCGAGAGGGCCTTCGGATCCCTACCTCCGCCACGTACCGGAGTTCGGTAAGTCTAGGTCTGCAGTATTTCTGCTACAGGTTGTACTCTCCACTTTTTTCTATTTCACCCCCCTTTTAAGCACGCGTTTCTTTCGTCATTTTATTTCTTTCACTAAGAGGGAGAAATCCCATCTCTCTCTCAGTCCACCACGTGACACGTTCACAACCGCTAGGCAGGTGGCGGTCTTTTGCCTGACTGCTAGGCGATGTCTAGCGGTCAGTCGTGAAACCGCTACCCGACCGACCTCAAACGACTCTAAACAGAAAACGGTCTTGCCCTTGACTGCTAACAGGAGCTTGGCGGTCTACCCATGGGCTACCTCCACTAGCGGTTTATCGCATGACCGCCAGGCATGAACCGACATAGGGGGACCCCTAGCGGTCTCCACATGACCGCTTGGCGCCCCTAGCGGTCTCTGGAACGACCGTTGAATCATCCCGAGCCCGAAAACGGCGGGAACGGTGGGAAACCCCATTCCACGTCCCGCTCACGCCCACGTGAAGATGAAACAAAGGGGAAACTAGTCCCCAACCTCTCTAGCACCGGGAGGACCCATTCTAAGCCCCAAAACTTGATCAAAACTCTAGATCAGGCTCACACCCCAAAATCATAGATTTTCCCCAAAACGGCAATAAACCCACGCTCGGCTCGCCACGGCCTACCAAACTCACGGGAAATGAAGTACGCGGGTTGGGGGTCAATCTTCCTACCTCCACCGAAGATTTCACGCGCCGTGGACGCCGATCCATGAAAAAAACGCCATGAAACCCTCACCGTTCACGAACGCGCCACCGGCCCTCGATCCTCGACCCGTTCCTCGTTCCTCGCCTCCCGCCATCGCCGCCTCGCCCTCCTCTGCCACCGTCGGTCGCCCGGGGAGAGGGGGAGAGAAAGAGATGAGAGAGAGTGAGAAAGAGAGAATGGGGAGAGAGAGAGGTTAAGGGGGTTAGTTATAGGAAAATTTGAAAATTCTGAAAATATCAAAAAATAGGAAAAACACCCCACGCGATCCTCGAAAAACGCACAACGCAGTGGTAACGTCCCGGTGTCGGAGAATGTAACGGTTCACCCTACACGGGGTTCTGAAGGTCCAACAGACAAAAACACGTGTAAACCGTAAAACTCAACCCGGGACCCACTAAAATGATCCGAAACCCACGGATCTCGATTCGAGAAATATCTGAAAAACTCGGAGCATTACACTTTCGGTCCCCACGCGGTGTCCGAGACATCCACGGGACCAAAGGTCAACCAAAGGGTCCTAACCGGGTCGACCGGAGGCCAAAATGGGCAAAAGGGGGTCCAATTCGATTGACTTGCCCACTGGGGCGGTCGACCTGACCCTTAGGGTTGGTCGACTAGACCAGACCAGACACCCCCCTGTCCTGGATTGGTCGACCGAACCAGGGTGAACTGCCCTCCATGGCGAATGCCATTCCGGTCGACTGAACTACACATTCGGTAGACCGAAACAGGCGACGTGACTGCGAAACTCCATCCGAGGGGTCCCATTACACGCCCCAATCACCTCGAGTGATGGGGAAAACATGGGGGAAACATTCCCCGCCCTCTAAACTACCGAGAGGGCCCAAACAAACCACAAAAATATGATCAGAATGATGAATCTATATATCGCTCACTCCAAAATCATGCTTTTTAACCCCCGACATGAAATAAAATCTCTCCCAGCCTCTCCTCGGGCTATAAAATATGGGGAAACGGAAAGGAAGGGCCAAAGATCTATCCCCCTACCTTTCTTGATGATTACCCATGTCGAGGATGCTGATTCCACACGAAAACGCGCCTTGATCCACCATTGGCATCACGAACTCACGAATGAATATCACCGCGCCGCCGCCTCATTCCTCGCTCCATCCTCGACCGCTCATCGCCTCCGTCTCGCCCGCCTCTAACTCCATCGGCTACCCGGAGAAGAGAGGGAGAGAAAGAGAGAATCGAGAGGAGAGAGGGAGAGAGGGTGAGAATGAGGGTGAGAGGGGTTGGTTAGGGGTTTATATAGAAAATGATTTGGGATTTAAAAATTTGAAAAAATTAACAATGAAAAAAATCATCCCCACGATTCTCGAAAAATGCACGTGTCTGCAATATCCCATAGCCCGGAAACACAACAGTTCACCCTACATAGGGCTCCGAAGAGGCCCGATAGTCAAACATCTGATTTAATCACAAAACTCGATCCGGGACCCACGAAAGCGCTCTGAAACCCATTGATTTTTATTCGAAAAATCCTGAGTGTTACAGTATGAGCCTAAGTGATATTCAACTGATCTTTCATATACTTAGAATTATGTGCTTTAATCTAAATCATTATTTTGGCATATTTGAATAATACTATGCCCAGTGATAGGTCATTGTGTACTAGTTTAGAATTAAAACAAGGAGCAATAGTGACTTTTGAGGACAATGTCAAAGAAATAATAACATGAACCGGGCAAGAGTTAGCTAGTAAAACATGTTGGATCAATAGGGTGCTATCTGTCAAAGGATTGAATCATAATCTTCTAAGCATAAGTCAATTGTGTGATGAGAGTAATTTAATAGCATTTGTGTCTTTCTCTGGCTTTCCTCGTTCTTTTTTAGGCTTTGTAAAGAGATGATCTCCATCTTCAATCACCATCCATGCGTCGTAGTTAGCCCTTTTAACGTAATCCATCATCGTCACTCTCCAGTCAAGATAGTCACGGTTGTAAAAGAGCAGAGGCATGTTGATTGATTTGTCCCTCTTAGACGACAGTCATCTTTGCTTTGCTATTGTGGATCTTGTATTCCGAGTCATTTAACCTATTCCTGGAGAATCAAAACTCTGATACCACTTGTTAGTAGTAAAATAGCTCCAAAACAGGGTGAATGGGAGTGCCGAATATAAAAAATTAATTTAAAATTAAATGATAGCTAATATTATTAAGATATATAACAATGTGAATAGAAGAGATAAGTGAACATAAAGACACACTAGATCGAGGAGACACCATATTTTTTATATTAGTTAATTTGGACACCTATTTTGTGACCAACGTTTGGTACTTAGATTACATCTAGGGTTTTACTACTTCTTCCGAGAAGTGCACTGGAGAGGGGGAGATTCGCGGCCCACTATACGCCCGACCCAATTGGCCCATCGAGGCCTGCCTGGCCTAATAAGTGATAACCCCCATAGGGCCCACTTATCCTGAAGTCTTAGGTGCCCAAGGCCTGCATCACCCCCCAGCTTTCGCTCGGTGCCCGATCGGTCGACCCCCCTTACGCTCGGGGAATTGAAAGCCTGCAGGCCATACCAAGTGATCTCGAGGTTGAGCAGAGGTCGGGCAGGTACCCCCCAACGATGAAGATGAGTACCCCCACATATCCTTTATGGATTAGCTCAGCATTATGACTCCTTAACGTGCTAGGGCTAAGTCCTCGCTGCTAGCGCCTATCTAAGCAGAGATTACGCTAATTTCCGAGAACGGAGATAAGGAGAAGGGGAGAGTCCTTGACTGGAAAGAGTCCCTCACCGGGACGCAGCGTCCTCCAGGCCCCATCCCTCTCCTACCTAGGCGAGGAAGCCCACAGCTATATAAACTCAGTGAATTCCTCTGGAAAGGTAAACCCACTCTCAGCCACTTCAACTGGTGGAGAGCAATCTCGTGTCCCTCTTCTCTCCCGCCCCCCTTTGCACCTCGCTTCTACCGCTCTCTGACTTAAGTATCGAAGGATTTTCCCCTGGGTTATAACCCTGGGCCCCCCTGATCGTCTTCTTCCCTCTTTACAGAATTTTGTGTTGGAGTGGTCGCACCCTGTGATCGCCCTAGATCAGACGGCTCAGGACTTGGCGCGAGATCTTGGCTCTTCATGCACCAACTGAATTTTGATCAAGTGATGATCACCTCACTAACAATGTGCCCTCATGAGTTTTGATTAGGTGTCGAGTACACCAGCCCTTACCAAGCTTTGATCATGTGCCAACACACCAAGACAGGTAGACTTTGCACAAGTGATCAACGCACCAAACTTTGCTTAATTTTGATTAGGCGACCACACGTTAACACCGTTGAGTTTTGATCATGTGATCCAATGCACCGAATCTTGCTGAGTTTTGATCAGGTTCAGTACATCAATATTACTAAGTTTTGATTGATGATCAACGTACCAATTAATACAGACCTGCCCGCAAGCAATCTAGACAAAAGGATTCTCGGATTCTTAACTACTCTTAAAATACAAGAGTCTTCCATAATAAAATATCTTGAACAGTAAGTAGGTGTGGAAAAAATCAAAGTATAAGAAAATAGAAATGCATAGAAAGAAATGAGAATAGAATGTCCTACGTGCAGAAGTTTTGATCACAGTAGCTCAACCCTTTGATTTAATCTCTTCTTTTGACTTGAGCTTATTAAAGTAAGAACTCTTTCAATGAAGTGCTTTGAAAGTGGATTGGGATCCTCGTACATTTGGACTTGGAAGCTCAATAAGCTTGAAGCCATTTTTCACTCAGTCAAGAATAGGCCTCGTCTTTATAGACTTTTCATTGGCTATCCGTTAGATACGACTTCTCTTGAACGTGTGCTTCTCTCTAACATCTTTTTTGCTTGAGAGATAATTAGCCATTGCGTTTGGCCTTCTTCCTTGAGTTTGTGTCTTGTTCCTTATTCTTTCAAAACATGTCATGATTTGACATGTAACCTTTCACATCAACACGACAACCGTTCAATCTAGAAGAAGTTACCATTCTATAACCCTATTAACGTTGTATGCGTTAAGGACACCTTTAATTGTGTCATAATATTTCATGCAAAAATGACAATGATTTTGAGTGTGGATGAAATCGCTACGGGTCAGTTCGAGAATGGGTTAAGATAAGAGAGCAGACGAGAGAGAGTGATGGGCCCATCTCTCTTCTCACGCACAAAGATGTTAATCGGACTCGATTAACGCAAGGCTTGCGCTAACCGGACTCAGTCATCAAATCCCCCCTACATGACTAAAAGAAAAGTCAACCTAGTCCTTAACTACTGTGTTAGTTATAATCTCATTAGAATATAAAATGCAAATATTATGAAAATATGCATGGAAAATAAGCTCTGCATTTAATATATTTGGATCTTGAATATAAGAGAAAGCAATATATTCTTTTTTGTGTCATAGTGTGCTAATTATAGTTGAAATTTGCATCAGCATATATAATGCAGAATTAATATCAATAAAAGATAAATATTAATTCGACTAAATATATTCTTGTTAAAATTGACTTGGCTAAAATATGTCAGTCAACTATAGACATTTGAAGCAATGTCAAAGAATAATTTAAGAAATGATTTAGAAGTGTAGAGGTAGAAAATTAGTCTCTAGCTCTCGTATCACATTTTTCTATTTGTTTGTCGGGGAGGATCGCCTAGCACTCGTGGAAGCCTGCAAACATCAGAGGGGAAGACGTCAGAAGGAGTCCCAGGTGTTACCCCAGGAGACAACCCTCCGATGCTTAAGTCAGCAACGGTTCAAGTGAAGAACAGAGAAGAGTAGGAGAGATGGAGGAGAATGGAGGTCACAGTAGGAGATTTGAGAGAAGTGTAGATCCTCCAGACGAGTACTCGCCGTCCCCAGTGGTCACCCGGAGGGTGTTCGCTGGGTGGTAAGGTCGTACGGCCAGGAGGGATTCTCTCTCAGAGAATGAACAGCCGTGACCTCTCTCATAGCAGGGTGAATAGCTCTCTGGCTTGCTTCTCTGTAGGCATTTGTTGGTGAGATTCACCGTGTCCTTCTGTTATCTGTCGAGGTCCCTTTTATAGGGGGTTGTCCTGGTGTCGAAGGCCAATCCCTTAGCAGGGAAGGGCGCAAGTCGTGGAGTAACGTTCCCTGCGATCGTGGCTGGAATTTTCCGTTGAGGGGCGATTACCCTGGAGTCGGTCGATCCCCAGGTGAGTCTTACAACGCTCGTGGGACGTGCTCGCCTGTTGTGGGGTCGAAGCCTGTGTTGTGGGGGTAATGGTTAGTCGCCGAAGAGTCCTCCGGCGGTCACTGCGTTTGGGCCAAGGCCCTTCGTGCTGGTGCATCTGAGATCCGTTCGTCCTGGGCCATCCGTAACGGGCCGTGGCTTGCAGTGGCCTGTTAGACGCGTTGTGTACCGTGAGTCGAATTGGGCTTTGTTGTAGACGGACCTGACATGAGTCGAGCCAGATTTATCCTCCTCAAGAAGTATGATAGTTGAAACGCAAAGATATGAAACCTGAGAAGATTAACTGAGTCAAATAGTTGAAATGTTTCTAGCCGAAGAATGAGTAAAAGGTCGCCTAAAGTTAATCATTTAGGAGGTGTTTGTTAATCAGACAGGGTTAGCGCAAATGACTCCGGCCCGGGGGTCACTTGCACTAACCGACCCCGATTAACGCACCTGTGAGTGAGAGAACGGTGGGACTCATCGCTCTCTCTCTCGTCGGGTGCGCTAACCTAATCGATTAGCAAACACGCCCTTAAAATATTTGATTGAATTGATCTCAGTTGAGAAAACACAATTACATCTGTTTAATGGGTAAAAATATGTAGTAGAAGGCTTCAATTTGAACAATGTAATTAGTTGAATGATATAATTAGTTGAAATATATAATCCGTTGAAAGATATAAATAGGCAGTTGATAACACAGTTGCAGTTTCGAAGTAATATAGTTGAAATGACAATCAACTAATTAGATAGTCAGAATGACAATCAATCACGCGACTTGGATTGAGATTGGTCAGTTGATTGTACGTTTCGACTCCATTCCGTTGCAAACACTTCGACTAGATTCAGTTGCAAAGATTGGCACTTCGACTGAAGGCCCGTTTGGGGGTAGATGTTAGTGGACTTACACTTTTCATAATCCACCTGTGGTACATGTGTCTGACAAATGATCCTTCGGAATCTCCCTCCCACTTGCTTTTGAGAATGAGAGAAGTTAATACATTACGTGTCTATACTCTCACTCTTCCAAAATTTAATCTCAGCGCAAAAGTCTAGATGGGCCAGACACATTTGTTGTTGCTCAACCATTGTCAGGGATTCCCAATGATTGGAATCCCTACAAAGGTGATCTCCAAACGGGGCCTGAGAATAGTTTCTGACCGAGAAGATTTTGATAGAGAATTCTATCGACTATCCTATCCATGATTTCAATTATATCTTTTAAATAGTTAATTCAGTTAGGGCGAGTTTGATAACGGAGTAGGTTAGGGACAGGTGGTCTATCCGGGGTGATCCACCCGACCCCTAATCCTAATCGGAGTCGGTTAACTAGCTCATTTCACCTATTTCTTAAGAATGAGTTAATCCACTTTAACTCTATCGGATCCCGGTTAAAAAAAATGTCAAATAAGAAATAACTCATCCGACGCGGTTAACCTATCTTACTTGGGCTTAAACCGTTATCAAACATGACCTTAGAGATTTAAGTCTGAGTTGAAGGACTCAGTCAAGGATGCATATTTGAGTTTAGACTCTCACGTACGAAGACAAAATAGTGCATGCAAGTTTAGATTGAGTGTATCAATTAAGTGTTCATAATATTTAATTATGTACTCATAACACGTACAACATAATATTTAGCGTGATCATTAAGGATCAGAGGCCTAACAACATCGTACTTAACTTATTTAACTTGAAAATTCAACTTTATGATTTGACAATACTTGAGATATGAGTGACAAAAAGAAGGGGGAAAATAATTGATACTAGAGCATTGCTCAATCATTAAATCTCACAAGAAGACATATACGGAAAAAGGCAATATATAATTTTGTAAATATTTTGCCAAAATTTATCATGGGGTACATGCAATACTAGATTCATACATGAAATTTATATATATGAATATAAATATAAGATGAACTATTATACAATTTTATTTTTCACGGTAATATATACATATATATATATTTTATATTTATATGACGGGAAAACAAGAAATTAAAACCCCAACCAGGGAAGGGAATTAACCGCAACGGAGAAACGAAAGCTGCTCCTCCTCATCACGGTCCCCCTCGACTTCAGCGTTGTTGCAGGGAGACAAGAAGTCCTGGACAATCTCTAACGCGGGCCTCAGCACCACCTCCTCCCACGCCTCGTCGGCTCCCTCGCCGCGACTCTGGAACACCTCCGTGGCGTCGAGGCGGTGGATCTTCCATCCCGGCAACCCCCGCAGCCGGCCTATCTTCTCCAACTGTCGGCCGACGAGCTTCCACGTGTTGGCCTTGATCGCGTCAATAGCCACCCGGAACGCGGTCGCCCGCAGCGTGCTGTTTACGTCTTCGTCCCGCCGCAGGTACTCGTCCATCTCTGGCACGCCGATCGCACTGCGTATCCCCCTGGAGTAGTCGCTGTCGTGTGGACGGAAGACCCGCCGGACCTCGTCGACCAGGCCCGCCTCCACCATCCGGTCGACGCGAGCAGACACCGACCGGTGCAACTCGGCGGGAGCCACGTCAATCCAGAGGAACAGGCAGTCGTACGCCGCCCGGAATCGCCCGCCGTCACCGTCAACCAGCTCCTCGATGAACCTGTTTGACCCTCCGGCGACAACGGGGAGGTGCCCGCGCGCGATGATCGCTGCCACGGCCGAGGAGGCCATGCGCCGGAACTCGGCAGCCGTTCGGTCGGCGTCGGGCGGAAGGACGCCAATCAGGTGGTGGGGGATGCCGGCCGTCTCCTCGGGGGTGACCTTGTTGGTGACGATGGGGAGGCCGTCGTGGAGCTGGATCTTGTCGGAGTTGACGACCTCGCCGGGGAGATGTGTGGCTATGTCGATGGCGAGCTTGGACTTGCCGGTGCCCGTCGCGCCCATGACGAAGACCACCTTGGGCTTGGGGGTGCGATGGTGGATTGATCCGTCCACGACTCCAGCAGTCTGGGAAGGCACGCCAGAGCAGCAGACAGCATGAAAACTAGAGAACCTTTAATGTTGATGACAACCGTTTACAACTCATTAAAATTCTATTTAAACTTAACTAAAATTATTTAGCGATTTTTTTAGTTTTCAAACTTCCCATGTTTTAGGAACAAATCATTTAAGGAGACGATCAGTTGATGTCGGCACCACGTGATGTCACCGTCGCCCCCTCTCAGCGCCCCCCCATGTATTATTAATGGGAGGGGGGTTATTGATGGGGGGCGGGGGCGGCATTAGGTCTTAAAAGCTTACAAAATTATCCTTATACTCTTACTTTTGTCATATTTATCGTAATATTTTTAATTTTCTTTTTAAAAAATCATTTGTGCCTTTATATGTCCTTATCCTTAAAATAAAAATTATCCCTATATCCCTATAAAATGACATAATGGCTATTTTTTTAAAGATTTTAAGAGTATTACGGTATATACGATAAAAATATAAGAATTATTTTGAATGATTTCAGAGATATATCGGCAATTATCCCTGACACATATCATTAATGTTATTTTAAAAAATGTAAATATATATGAGATAACATATTTACAAGTTTTTTAAAATAATAGTGATATACATGTAGTTTAACTAAATTTACATATTTATAAATATTTAATAATAATAATAATATATATAAATATATTTATCAAGAATGACATACCTATAATTTTACATGTAATAATAACATTTATGTAAAAAGATCCTGACGGATATATATATATATATATGGATGAAGTTAATTAAGATCGTCTTATCATTTTTTTTTGAAACAACGAACCTAATGCACCGCGGTGCAGAAGGTGTTATTCTTTAACGAATGTACTCGCTTGGGTGTCATATCGACTCTATCGATTAATAGGGTGTTTGGGAACACTTTTAAAAAAAACTCTTTCTATCTTAAAAATTATGACACATCAATTTTCTACTTCATTTTTAAAATTAAAAAAAAAGAGTCTTGTGTTGTTTGGCAAAGCTCCTAGTTTTGACGTCGGAGGAGGGGGGAGGGGGTTCCGAAGGACCACAGGGGGAGGGGGGAGCCGCCGCCTGAGGGGGGGCTGCGGGAGCCGCCGGAGGAGGAGGCTGCGGGGGAGGGGAGGGGGGAGCCGCCGGAGGGGGCCGTAGGGGGAGGGGGCTGCCGCCAGAGGAGGGGGCTGCGGGCCGCAGGGGGAGGGGAGGGGGAGGGGGGAGCTGTCGGAGAGGGCCGCAGGGGGAGGGGGGAGCCGCGGGGGAGGGAGAGGGAGAGGGGGGGGCCTGAAGGGGAGGGAGGGGGAGCCGCCGGAGGAGGGGGAGGGGGGAGCCGCGGGGGAGGGAGAGGGGGGCTGGGGGGTATCCGCTGGGGAGGGAGACGGGAGCCTCGCAGGGGGAGGGAGAGGGAGAGGGAGAGGGGGGGTCGCCGCAGGGGAGGGAGAGGGAGAGGGGGGGGCCTGACGGGGAGGGAGGGGGAACGGCCGGGGGAGGGGACGCAGGGGGAACAAGAGACGAGACTGCGGCTTTAAAAAAAAAATTAGGCGGGAGTTGTTTTTTTTTTAGGAAGATTTACATGGGAGTAGATCATCTCCCTAAAATTTAGGAGAGGTATGTCAAACAGGGTTATAAGATCTCCTTCTTTTTTTTTTAAATTGAGAGAAAAAAAAGATAAAAAGAGCAACCAAACACCCCATAAAGTAAGAACTAATCTGAAGATATAACAGAAAGTACATGCTTTATATCACTAAAGGGATGTTAATAAACCAGTGTCAGGAATCACGGTGTTAATTTGGGGCAATGATCAAGAACATGAAAGACGTACGTGCATGCTTTTCGCATTCGATGTCTGAACCTGCATGCATGCCTTCCTAGACCAATGAAGTAGAACTCCTAGCTAGCTAAGCTAAAGCAGAAGCTAGCTAGAGCGCCACGGTACTCGTGATTTCTGTGCAGATGTTTGATATTCCTAGCTAGCTATAAATTAAGGGAACAAGTTCCAGAAAATCTTGTTGGGGGGGGGGGGCAATACAGTTTGATCAAGACCCGGTTCCTAGGGTTTGCCGTACGTTCTCCCTCACCTTCATAACGATGCCTCGGCCTAAAGGGATCAAGTTCCAGAAAATCTTGTTGGGGGGAGGGGGGGGGGAATACAATCTGATCAAGACCCGGTTTCCTAGGGTTTGCCGTACGTTCTCCCTCACCTTCGTAACGATGCCTCGGCCTAAAGGGATCAAGTTCCAGAAAATCTTGTTGGGGGGGGGGGGGGAATACAATCTGATCAAGACCCGGTTTCCTAGGGTTTGCCGGACGTTCTCCCTCACCTTCATAACGATGCCTCGGCTTCTTCCTTGGGTTGGAGCAGCGGGAGGCGCCATGTCTCTCTTTCTCTCTATATATATATGTGTGTTGGCAGAGGATCGGAGGAACTGAGCAGGGAGGAAGATCAGTGAGCTAAGCCGCGGGGGTTCCTCCCTTCAGAGAGCCGCGAGGATCGAGTTGAAGGTGACTGGAGTAGTCCTGCATGCTGCTTCTGCTGCTGCCGCGGGCCCTGAATTTATCGCAGCAGACTCTCCCTCTCAAAACTCAACCCCTGTGGATAAGAACGGTATTGATTACGAATCAACCTAAGAAAGATTATGATTTCATTACGTTTCCCCATGTTCAGAACCAGATTGCATTGACCGGATTCCCCCACCTGTTTCCCAGGGATATAAAGCGGGCCGGCCCGGGGGAATTCCTTCAATGGATGAACAAACGGATTCCCGCGCGCGTCTTCAGACGTACGTATATGTTCCGCGCATGCAGGTGTCATGCAGGCATCAGCAACCGGTGGCCGCCCGCCCCTCTCGGACCATGCGGCGATGGAAGACAGATACACACACGTACGTAAGAATTTGGAAACGATGGCTATGCGTGATATCTTCTAATTAACACCTGCACCCAACATGTATAATTAGTTAATTAATGTGCAGATTTTTGTCCCACAATAGCGATTGTCGAATTAATTCAGAAGAGATCGTTGTTTCCTAAGATCGCCCATCTTGATAAATATCTATTCGAAGGATATACTCGCGCGCTCGTCTAGAAATTAGTATTTTGAGAATTATGCGCATGCACCCCCTTTCCTGATCTCTCTTAATTAACCTTTAACATGAAGGGCCGAGCTGTAAACGCCGGCTAATTAATTAACAGCACCGGGGGGGCCGCGTAGGTAGTAGAGCAGTGGGCACACCAAATGTGGATGCCCTCACTCCTCCTGTACCTCTCTCTCTCTCTCTCTCTCTCTCATGCCAGTCCGGAGAAACATAAGATCATACGACTGCGTAATTAAAGTAGACTGGAATGGCATGTAGCTAGACCGGACCCATGTAATTAAACTGGTGCAGAATTATTAGTCGTGAATATTGGGAAGTGGCACAATATTATGCAGTTCATAGTAAAATTTTGTGAATTAGATATATATATAGAAACTATATATGTAACTTATAATGAAAACAGGTAGTTTAAGGGGAGCTTTTTTATGACTAATTGGGACTGGGATTCAAGATCATGAAGGCAAACTCCGTGCAATGCTCCATACATGACCTAGCCCCACTTTTCCATTGTAGGGTAGATATAGGAGCTCCATCGACCACTAACGAACGATCCCATCTTGGGGTTTTGGTCGCTGCAGGTCTTCTTATCCGGCGAGAAGCTGGGTGGGAGGGAGCTCTTCCCTCCCGGAAACCACCCCCCCCCCCCCCAACCTCTTCCTTTCTTTCCTAGTTTGTCCCCGCCATTCCTTTTTTTTTTTTTTTATAGAAAGCCCTGCCTAGTGGTGATTTAGAATGTGGATCCAATTCGGAACCCACAGTCTAAATCACAACCAGGGGGAATTTTATTGATCATAAAAAGAATAGAACTTACATCACTCTAATGCTAGGCATACCTAGCTTATCTAGTCTAGCAGCACCCTTAGTTACACTGGGAAGATCATGCTGCGAAGTAAAAAAAAGAATTACAATGTGAGTGACAAGCAAAATTAGCTAAAGAATCTACAGCTGAGTTGGCTTCTCTGAATATGTGGGAGAAATTCTTGGTTTGAGGAGGATAGCTCCAGATTTCTCTGATAAATGGTAGAATCTCCCAAGGACAATCCGTTTCCTTGTTAAGCACTTGAATTAGAAGAAGAGAGTCACTCTCAATCAAAGCAGGGTGAGAGGAGATCGCATGGAGGTATTTTATTCCATCAGCCATAGCCCTAGCTTCAGCCACTAGGCTTGGACAATTCTCATAATAGTGGGAAAAGGCCAACAAAATATGGCCTTGGAAGTCCCTGATAATACCGCCACCACCAGAATGTCCTGCCTGTTTGTGCGCACAATCAGTATTAAGCTTGAGGAAGGGCTAGGGCGGGCAAGACCATTTGACAATTTTCACTAAAGGAGACGCCCGAGTAGTAACAGTAATGCCAAAGTTTGCAAGGATGGTGCGGCTGAGCTTCTGACTTTCCCAAAACTTGGCAATGTTGATCACATGTTTTACTTGAGAAACAACTTTGTGGAATAAGCCTTGAGGTGAGATGAATTTCCTGTCATACCTAGCAGCATTTCTGGCAAGCCATAGCTCCCACAGCCCATAGGCAATAGCAGCTAATTTGAATAGACCAAACAAGGAGTGAACATGGGAATTCTGGATAATATTGAGAATCATGGATTTTACAGTCTGGCCTCTGAAATCACAGCCGTTTCTTTGAAAAGAAGACCAAAGATAGGTAGCCCAATCACTTTTAATAAAGAGATGATTAGAATCCTCCACTTTGTGTTGCTTGCAGCAGTGGCATTTCGAAGGGAGAGGGATGCCAATGGATTTCACCCTTGTGTCAGTAGGGATGCAGTTATGAAGAATCCTCCACAGGTGGATGGAAATTTTAGTAGGAACCCATTTGGTCCATAGCCGATCATAAGGTAGAATGTTCATATCAGAGTCTTGCCTGCAGGTAGCTTTATAAATGGAAGAAGTCAAGCAATTGCCTGAGGAAGCAAGGCTCCATACCTCCATATCTTGATAGTGATTTAAAGTGGTATGCCAGATAGCTGTTTTGATACCAGGAGGAAGAGTTCGGTCAATTAAGGAAATGTCCTTCGGAGCTGGGTTGAATATAACCTCCCGGACAGTAGCCTTCGGGTGGTGAACTTGGGTAGTGGTGATGTAAGATATCAAAGGCTTGTTACCGAGCCAAGTGTCCTTCCAAAAATTGGTTGAGCAGCCATCACCCACAATGACTTTTTTGTATTGCAAGATCGGTTCCTTAGCCTTTGTCCAGCTCCGCTTAGAATGGCCCCTCATTTCCTTGAAATCAACCTCAGAGAGATGCCTGCCCCTTATGTATTTTGCCCTGAAATAAAGAGCCCATATGGAATTAGAGTGAATAGCCTTCCATAGCATTTTGACCCTAAACGCCAACTCCACCTGCCTCAAGGAGAGAATGCCAAGTCCACCCCTGTTAACAGGTTTGCATATAGTGTTCCAGGATAACCAGTGCCTTTTGTTTCCTTGATTAGAGGAGCCCCAGAAGAAATTAGCAAATAACCGGTCTAAAGTCTGGTGTATACCAGCATGCAGAGGAGAGGATGCTAATGAATAAATGGGGATAGATGTAAGAATGTGTTTCAGCAGAACCACTCTAGCCCCTTGAGATAAATAGGTAGCATTCCAGCCTTCTATTCTCTTCTGAATGGAGGAAACAATGCCAGAGAAGTAAACTTTTTCTTGGATCTGCCATAAATAAGAGGAAAACCCAGGTATTTGTGAGGGAAGGAGTGGTGAGAGAAGCCGGTGATATCCCGAATCTTCTTAATAGTTGAGGCCTTTGCCTTTGGATGGGTGAAGAAACCACTCTTGCCCACATTAACTAACTGGCCGGAAGCTCTTTCATAGGATTTAATGATGCCCATCAGGTATCTAATAGAAGAAGCATTGGCCCTGCTAAAAACTAATGTATCATCTGCAAACAATAAATGGGAAATGTTAGGGCAGCGTTGGGGTCTCGCATACCAGTCCACCCTTCCCTCAAACTGAGCTTTACGGATAGCTCTGCTGAGAGCTTCCTCTGCTATAATGAAGAGAGCTGGAGCCATCGGATCTCCTTGGAGAACACCTCTTGTAAGTGAAAGAAGCCTGCTGAATCACCATTAAGAAGGACAGAAAACCAGCAATTGCCCATCATAGCTTTGATAAGTTTTATAAAATCAGACCTAAAACCAAACTTTGAGAGCACAGAGTTGATGAAATCCCACTCAATTCGGTCATAAGCCTTCGCCATGTCCAGTTTGAAAATTACATTGCCTCCTCTAGTCTTTCTTCCCAGCTCATGAATCATTTCTTGAGCAAGAGCAATGTTCTCCACAATAGATCTTCCTTTCACAAAGCAGACTGTTCAAGTGAAATAATTTTAGGCAGAATAGTTGAAAGTCTATTGCTGATGATTTTAGACATAATCTTATACACAAAGTTACAGAGCCTGGTCGGCCGGTATTCAGAAATATCAGTAGCATTGGTGACTTTGGGAATAAGAGCTATAAGTGTAGCAGTCAGAAATCTGGGCAGCGTGTTCTTAGCAGTGAAGAATTCCTGAACATCATTGATGATCACACCAGCAGCAATCTGCCAAGTTTTTTGGTAGAAGGCTCCCGAAAAACCATCCGGACCAGGTGAACTGTCAGGAGACATTTGGAAGACTGTATCTTTAATTTCAGATTCTGAAGGAACAGCACATAACCAGTCATTATCAGCAGGGGATACCACTTGAGTAATGTTACTAAGAAAATCCTCATCAATCTGGTGGTATTGAGAAGAAAAAACTTTTTTGAAATGATCAACATCAATACCCTTCATTTCTTCATGATCTGAGGTTAGAGTTCCAACAGAGGTCTGCAAGTGAGGAATCAGGTTCTTCTTTCTGTTGGCAACTATAGTCATATAGAAAAACTTTGTGTTTTTGTCCCCCTTTGCTAGCCACTTAATCCTAGACTTCTGTCTCCAGTAACATTCTTGCTGAATCAGTTTGGAGGCCAAGTCAGATTTAGCAGCCTCAAGGTTGTCAAAGGTAATCTGAGAGGGGTGGGCATCGTAGTGAAACTCAGCCTTCAATACAGAATCTTCAGCAACCAATAGATTATTGTGAATATTTCCAAAAACCTGCTTATTCCAAGTCTGTAACATTTTCCTCATGGATTTAAGCTTCAAGTAAAGAGTAGACAGGGCAGAGGATGCCAGGGGGCTGTTACGCCAATCTGATTCTACATCCCTTAGGAATAAGTCATGAGAGGTCCACATTTGTTGGAAACAAAATCTAGATCTACCCTTGGTCAATGCTGCTAGCTGTACTAGTATGGGAGCATGATCCGAAGCTTCTCTGGATAAATGTTCAATAGTAATAGGGAGAGAGATTTGCCAAGGGCCATTAACTAGAATTCTGTCTAATCTAGCCCAAATCGCTCTGTTACCACTTTGGTTATTATGCCAAGTGTACTTCGAGCCAATAAAACCAGCATCAGTTAGAGCACAGTCATTAAGGCAGTCCTTAAAATCAGACATAGCTGATAGAGAAGGTGGAAGGCCACCTAATTTCTCATCCGGATCAAGGATACAGTTGAAATCCCCAGCCACCATCCAGGGGCCCGAAATTTGCATATGAATATTGATGAGAGAAGCCCAGAGACCAAGCCTCTCCACAACAATACATTTTGCATAAACCACAGTCATATGAAACTCTGACATTGCCATAGCATTCTGCTTGAGAGTAATTTTGTAACGACCCGAGAATCGGATTACTGGGAAGGCCCGATAACCCGAGACTCGCACCACCGCCCACGAGCCGGGAGGGCTCGGAAGGGCTAAAAGGAGTGTGGAGGCACAAAGAAATAGGAAATAAAGCAGGACATCCAACAACAACAAGCTGAAGAAAGAATAACTACAGCTACAACAGAGTCCAGTCCAACAGAAAGTACAGTCTAAAGCAGTAAAACGTACCACGTGCCAAGTGAACACTCAGCCCGACAAGCTGGCAACTGAGAACCTCCGCCCCGCACCCTCGAACCGTGAGGAAGAACCGCTACACCTGAAAAGCAGGGAATGAGTCTCCAAAACAGAGACTCAGCAGGGATCCCGCGGAACCCCAACCGGAAACAATGGCAGTAGCGGAAAGGAAGCTACAACTACAGCAGGAACAGTAAACCGGTGGCCGGTCAAAAAAACTCGGCACTACAGCTACTCCTACTGCCAGAAGGCACACCTCGATCACGAAGTCGAAGCTACCAAACCACGCTAGTACCACCTACCGAAGTACAAACACACGGTAACCACGCCGTAGAGGCCTGTCCCCCGGACAGCCAACCTGGACACGCTGTCCAAGGTGCAACCCCGACCATCCGATCGCGGGTACCGCACTACAAGACACCACCTCGGTAAAGCCACTAGCACTAGTCTCACGGCGCAAGAACAGGCACACGCGCCAAGGTGAAATAACCGAACTCACCGGTCAACACGACCGAAAACCCGAAGGTCAAAGACACAGAGACTGACAGTCTGTCACTCCGTACTCGACAGGAGTACCACCCACTAGAAGCACAGCCGGTAGCGTCCCCTGACGTCTTACACCGCACCGCAGGTGAACCGCCTGACGTGGTAGGTCCTACCCGAGGCGCGAACACCGTACAAGTAACCACAAATAAGTGACTGGCTGGGGTCACGCCCGTCGACGTGCGTCCACTGTCCCCAACCACGTGTGCACACATAGACCACGTGTCCTAGGTCTGGCCCCCTGACTGGTTTTACCCCGCAGCCGGACTCTGGCTACGACGAGGGGCCCGACGGAAACCAGTCTAACCGTCCTCAGGGTAAGCCCGTACACCACTCCCTGGTGCGACCAGCACACGCGTACTGGTAGGCTACGACTAGTGGAGGGTCACTGAAGGAGTAGACTCTCAAGTCAACGAAAAATAACGTCCGAATCCGACGACGTACGGGGACCACCCCACGTACCGGCCCCGTCGCACGGTGACCACAGTCGGAGAAGAAACAAGACTCGCAATCCTCGGCCACGCACGCACTGTGCGCGAGAGTCGAGAAAACTCGAGTGGCACTTAAGCCACTGGACTCTGGATAGTCCTCTAAACGCACTACACCCAACGGTCCTTGAGTCACCAGACTCGGGGTCAAGACCGTTGCACGTGACAGCACAAGGCCGTCAATCTAGTCCAATCTCTAGGTCTAAAACCACGGTAGCACGAGTACCGGGACAACACACGAGTCGCCAAGACCACTCCCTCGGGAAGGGAACGCAAGGGACTAAGGCCACTCACACGGGCCACACGGAAAAATACAGAAGCACGATTCCCAAGGCAACACACAAGCCGCCACGACGATTTCCCATCTTGAAGCAAGTGGGAAACCTCCAGCCCCAGGCCGGACAACTGGACTCACAGTCCAAGGCCAAACACATGGCCCACACGAGAATCGCCTTCCAAAGGAACCCACGATATGCGGGGGAGACCCCACCGCACACACACCGACACACGGTGACTTGTTCAAGCGTAACACAAGAGCCCGGAACACGTGGGGTCACCCGGACCCACCACACCTACGGGCATGCTAATCGAGGTAACACGGTCCCTCCTGACACCCCCAAAAAACATAGACACAGAACCCATGGGGTGTCCGGGATACTCACAAGGCCGGAGGTCGACCACTAGGTCCCAATCGGGTCGACCGGAGACCAACACAATGCGAACGGACGCTAAAAGGTCACCCGGACCCTTAAGCGCACATGCACATAAAACGAGGTAAATGGAACCTCCAGACACCCCAAAATACGGTCACGGAACTCCACTGGGTGTCCAAGGCACACACGGCCCAAGGGGAGCACGATCAGCCGCAGACCGTCCGCCCCGGGCAGCCCGGCTGGTCCCTCCAAGAACGCGCTACACGTGCATAGCGCGTTCAGCCAGAACGCGCTATACGTGCCTAGCGCGTTCAACACGAACGCGCTACATGACCATAGCGCGACCAGGCCAGGTCACGCTATGATCCTATAGCGCGACAAACAGAACGCGCTGGGGCCGTAAGGCGCGACCCGAACCGCCTTACTGTTCATCTTCTCCGATGAACGCGCCCTATCGGGGCAGCGCGACATTCAAGAACGCGCTACTGGAGTATAGCGCGTTCTCAGTCCGCGCCTGAAAATGGTAGAAACCGTGGGAAAAGCCATGCCACGCCCCGCTCACCCCCAGGTGAAGGGGAAACAAAAGGGGAAACCTTCCCCAAGCCCCTAGGCACGCATCTAAACCCCTGGATCGCCCAAAAACACCATAGAACGGGAGATCCGGCTCACACCCCAAAATCATGCATTTTACCCAAAACGTCCCGTTTGGCCCGCTCGGCTCGCCACGGCCTACAAAACTCGCGGGAAAGGAAGTATACAGGCTGAGGGTCCATCACCCTACCTCCACCGAAGATTACGCGCACCGTGGACGCCGATCCACGAAGAAAACGCCGTTGAAGCCTCGCCGTTCCACGAAGTCACGGCCGAGCTTCCACGCGCCTCCACCGCCTCGATCCTCATCCATCCTCGCCCGTGCCTCGCCCGCGCCGTCCCCGCCTCGCCCATGCTCCGCCCCGTCGGCCGCCGGAGAGAGAGGGAGAGAGGAGAGAGCGTGAGAAGAGAGAGGGAGAGAAATGAGAAATGAGAGGGGGAGAGAGAGAAAAGGCTATTTATAGAAAAATTCGAAAAATCAAAAAAATCCAAAAAAAATAGAAAATTACACCCTCGCGATCCTCGGAGCGCACCGATCGTAACGGTACCACTCGTGCCCAGGTGAACGGCCCGGTTCACCCGCAACGAGGTTCCGAAGGGAAAGCCGAAACCCACGTCGGGAATCGGAAAACACACGAGGAAAGAGTCGCGGAATGCCTTCGGGCCTCCGAAACGACTCCGGATCGCGCCGATCCGAACACCAAAGATGTCCGAAACGAAATTTTGGACACAACGGAGTCAGACACTCCGAGAAACCAGATCCAGGACCCACGAAGAAGGATCCGAAAAATCCGGGGCATTATAGCCCTCCCCCCTTAAAGGAATTTCGTCCTCGAAATTCAGGACCGAGCACAAAGGTCACAGGGGAAGAACGCTGAACCAACTGACACGCTGTCAGAGCTCCAACACAGAAAACTTCGATTCTCACAAAACATCGATCCTGAGGGACACCGCCAGACTTACAATCACAAGCAACACCTCGCTCCTCCCGCCGAGCACACACCGGCCAACGGAGCAGGCATATACCAAAGGACACAGTCCGGCATCACCTCAGACAACGCGAGAATCCACCATGGCGCCGCAGCCACGATCTCACTCACCGAGGAAACACAACCCTCGACACGAGCAACAGCTACTGATCCACCCAATGGTCAGCAGACAAAACACACATCAGCTTCGCAACCAGCTGATAGGTCGCACACCCTCCTCAAGGGAGCAACCAAAATAGAGCCTCCACCAGCTCAAGCAGCCATGTCAACAGACCGCAACCAGTACATCGGCTCAACACCAAGAAACACCCCACACATGGCAAGCCGAAAGCCGGACATAACACTGTGCCAACTCTTGTCAGAAGACAACCTTCGACAAAGCCCAGATCCCATCCGGAAAGGCACATCACAGAAACGACCACCAAAGGTCTCGCTGGCACACAGCTCTCGCCACGCTCGAGCCCCAACAACCAGCATCTTCTCTCTCTGAAAAGATCATCCACTGGTCACCAACTGCTCGCCAACTCGACCCTCTCGGGAGCACGACGAAACCAAATGACAGAACCTGGCGTCTTCAGTCATCACCTCACGGGACTCAGACTTATAGGGAACCACCCCATGCTAGTCACCAAACCAGGGATAACCTTGCGACACCAATGTCCTATCAGGGACCACCAATCCGACGCCAATCTCACAAAAAGGCCTCCACCCACAGGCGTCACTCTTCTATCTGGTCTCATCAAATCCTTCGATCAATCCAAGTGGACACCTGCCAATCCCGATTCCGCCCTTACCACAGAGCCACGGGACACCACCTGAACAAAGCTCACGGGTCCCAAAGCAACATACATCTCATCGTGGTCGGCTACGAGACTAGCTTTACTAGTCATCCGCAGCTACCAACAGGAACCCACAGCCTGGCAGAGATCACTTCTCCAAAAATGATCTCATCCGAGGACACGACTGGGAACACAAATCGGGCACCAAGCCACCAACTCTGACCAACACGTCCTCGACCTCCGTCAGGCGACATCCTCAACAACCCCCTCCAGGTCTAACACCGACGCCCGACACGGCTTCCATTACAGGAACAAGGCACTCATGCGGCGCACTAGCCAGCACATTCCCCAACACTCCACCCGCCAGTGCCAAGAACCACGACTTCTCGGGCAACGGCACGGCAACAACACGTTTCACACCAAGGAACCAATCCTCCGATGCTCAACGCAAACTCAGGAATCCGCCCGTAGCAACCAACGCTACGATCCTGAACCAATGGGTCACAAGCCCACCATGCTCCCGCTGCGCACTCTGATCTGCGCGCACAGCCGAGAAAGCGAACACCGCCCACCCAGCACTCGTCCTTCCGGAACAGCGCCAGCACCCTCACACGACAAGGGAATGGGCACGACTTCTCACAGGCAACCGCCTTGCCAAGACAAGGAGCACGTCTCGCACAGACTTCATGGCATACAAGGCCAACCAATCTGAACACGCAATGCTAGACGACGAACCTTAACCCAACACAATCTCTCCAACCAAGGGGAGACCAAACGCACTTCCGACCAACGGAAGGACTCCACGCTCGACCTGACCTCGAACCTCGCGCACGTTGGAAACAGCACCATCCAGCACCAAGGAAAACCATCGCTTCCATCAGGTCAGCGCCTCCGACACACTCGACGAGTGTCACGTCGGACCACAATCATAGCATCTCTCGATGCACCACCACTGCAATTCCTCGAACTGCAACACGCCATGCCAAGAGCCACAACACGAGCCATAACAACGACCGCCGATGCTCATCCTCGAGTCCCGAAACTCACCGCGGAACCTTCACACCTCAGACCAAATCCAAGGCGAACACACCCCATTCGCACACAAGAGCGCAGGAGCAAGACTTACTGGGACACCACAGCCCAATCCTGCCTCGAAATCCATAAAACAATCGGGACCGACACGTCATTTCTGACGCCACAGAGCACGACAAGGACATCAGGCTCGACAAATCAGCAGCTCACCGAGAAGACATTCCGCTCACCAGAGCACACTTCTCGATCAGAACACCCGCTCTGCCACCTTAAACCACAACCTGAACACCTCAGGGGCTGGATAAATCTCAAGCTGGAGTGGCCAAAACCGACAGCAGCTCCCTCGAAGCACGCTCACGGCCACTTAACCACGAACAGTCCTCTCCAGCCACCTGACCACGCCGCAGATTCCTCGAACGCAGCACCGCGAGCTCACGCCTGCAGCAACCTCTGCCCAACGCAGCACAACCAGGGCCACCACCGATGAGGGAGAAGGCTCTCAACCTCAATCCTTAGACCCCATGCTGGCACGAAAGCCGCGGACAGCAACCACCTTCACAGCGCCGCACAGCGCACTCAAGCTCTCAAGCGAGAAACTAGGCGGAAAGCGAACACAAAACCCTAAGCCAGCTGCCGACTGTACTGGACCTTATGGACTCTGATCACTACAATATCTCGAATTCCTATGTACGTCCACAAACACCGCTCTGATACCAGCTGTAACGACTCGAGAATCGGATTACCGGGAAGGCCCGATAACCCGAGACTCGCACCGCCGCCCACGAGCCGGGAGGGCTAAAAGGAGTGTGGAGGCACAAAGAAATAGGAAATAAAGCAGGACAACCAACAACAACAAGCTGAAGAAAGAACAACTACAGCTACAACAGAGTCCAGTCCAACAGAAAGTACAGTCTAAAGCAGTAAAACGTACCACGTGCCAAGTGAACACTCGGCCCGGCAAGCTGGCAACTGAGAACCTCCGCCCCGCACCCTTGAACCGCGAGAAAGAACCGCTACACCTGAAAAGCAGGGAATGAGTCTCCAAAACAGAGACTCAGCAGGGATCCCGCGGAACCCCAACCGGAAACAACGGCGGTAGCGGAAAGGAAGCTACAAATACAGCAGGAACAGCAAACCGGTGGCCGGTCAAAAAAACTCGGCACTACAGTTACTCCTACTGCCAGAAGGCACACCTCGATCACGAAGTCGAAGCTACCAAACCATGCTAGTACCACCTGTAGATCTATTTAAAATCCACTTTTAAATATATAAAAAAAAGTAATAGATATGATGAAAGCAATAAAATAGCACGAGGTGCTAAAAGGAGGAGTTTGTGATCGCCAGAGGGTTTACCTCAATAAAAAAAATAAGATCGCATGTACCTGGTGAAAGATGTGATGCGGGATAAATGTGGATCTCTTCCTCCAACTCCAATCGGCCGGCCGACGAAGTGGGTTTTCTTGATTGATTACCTTGTAAAAAAAAGACAATAAAGACAAGTAAAAGAAAAGGGATCAGCCAAAGTGCAGTAGTATCAGTCAAAAACCAACATAAAAATAATGAAAAGACCTCAACATGCGCACCTTCTTTTTTTGTTTTCTTTTAAAACCCCTTAAGAAGACTTAAGGGAAGGGGAGTTTGATGATAAAAAATGCAACAAAACGTGAACAAGGAATAGAGATATAAAGGGCAGAGGGATGATGGTATGAATAAAATAAAAACAAAATAGAAGAAAAGATGAGAACCCTGCTGTCCCTGGCGACAGTAAAGGGAAGAAACCGAATAGTGATGGATGAAGCACCGGATGCAGCTCAAAGGGATGCAGAGAGAGGAGGCAGCAAGGGATGAAGAAAGCTTCTGCCCGTGATGAAAGAAAACCTCTGAGCGCTCAATCCGCCGAATACTGAAGGTGCTTAACCTTCTGCACGAACGGTCAAGTTTTTAATTTATAATGCCTCAAACGGATGTGATCAAACCAAGGAAGGATAAGAACAGGCAATGAGGCATCCAGGGAAGGATCAAGATCGAGCAAGAGTCCAAAGACAGCAGGGAACTGTGAGGGAAAGATTGAAAAAGGAAGGACTCTGGACTAAAACACGTCTTAATACAGGGCGTCTTTTATGAATTGACGACCTTCACAAAGACGTCTTCTTGAAACACGACCTAGGAAAGGGCGTTTCTTCCTGGATTTAATTTTGGAAACGAAACCTTGCCTTGTTTGAAAGCTCAAATAACACGCCTGAGATAACGGCGTTAATTAAAATCACGCCCTGAGAGAAGGCGTTACTCATAAAAGGCCTTTTATTTTGAAAATAGATAATCCCAGAAATTAAGGGATAACACCAGGAATTCACGCCCTCACGTACGGTCGTCCTTTCTTTGAAAACGCCCTACCACAGGTCGTTACTTTTAAAATTAACGCCCTTAATCAAGTCGTGAATCACAAAAATACAGGAAAAATGCAGAAAAACTCACAAAAAAAAGAAAAACTTCATGTTATAGGAATATTGAAGTCCACTTGGGGCATTTATATAATAACATGAGATTTGATCAACAAAACGTCAATTTTGGCGTGTCTACAGCTGCCCCGCCTTGGCGTCTGCTTTGCAAGGGAGTGAGACAGAAATGGAGCGAAATGTAATGAAAGGAACGAAATGGAACGAACTGATAAGGAGACGCCAAGGTGTGATGTGACACGCCTCAGACACTAAGCATTGGAAATCTTTCCAAGATTCTAAATGAAACAACTCTGAGTGGTTCCAAGGAAACAATCGATTTGTTGGATAAAAGGAGGTTAAACTAAATAATAAAGGGTGTGCGCGTGGGCACGGCAGGGAAAGACCATTGGAGAGCGATTACCAGCAAATGTGGACGTGCTGCAACCAAGGTAAATTTTGCAGAAAAGTAAAAAGAATTGGGATAGAGATCCAACAAAAGGAACACTTTCAAGGAATCAGCCTGCATGGCTTCAAATAGAACGAAGTACTTGATTTAAAGTGGAATATCTCATGTCAATTCAATCGAGAGCGAGTGAACTTCATTATTGCCATAATATGAAGATTTTTCAGCATGAAACTCAAAGTTCTACATGATGCATGCTGGGCTAAAAGAAAAGGTTAAAACAAACTAAATAGAAAATAATCAAGGATAATATTGTTAAGCTATTTAAGTCTGGTA
>JAHNEJ010003544.1:0-27306 GCA_022559845.1 Amorphophallus konjac | reverse complement strand
CTTGCCTCGTTGGACCCTGTTGGGTCTTGTTGGGCTACTCTTTGGGTGGGCTACAGAAATCCCCCTCTCCATATATTATTGTCCAACTTTATTATTATTCTCATGGAAATAGCTTGATTTATAATTTGAAGATGCAAGGGCGGGCATGGACAGTGTCCAAGGGCTCCAGTCTAGCCCACTCGGCAGATGGCCTGAAATATACTATTAACCATGGGGTATAATGATTGATGGCGTCGCATTGCGCTGGGAGTACTTTTTTTATAAATTGGTGAAATCCATAAGGGTAATTCATGAAATTTACATGCGTGCTTGAAAGTACATTCTCGTTACATGACATTCTTGTGCATAGCCTTCTAAGATTATGACAGTACATTCTCGTGATATTACATGCTTGATCGAAAGGCCAACTTATATTGTTGCTAGATCATGATCATATATTCTTGCAACATCATGTCCTTACATTCATATCTTGTTACTTGTTGTACTATGGTTTTTATCGCATGTGTTTTATTACATTTTCATTATCTTATCTTCTAGAGCTAAAATGTTAATCATGTAAACTTGCCATCATGTTGACACGAAGATACCTACTGGGTGAGTTCGCCCATGCCCTACTTTCTTTGACATTTTCAAGAAGTTCTAGTGAGTCGGAGTCGGACTTTTCAAGTGGTGATTCTGAGAGCGAATGAAGTTCAAGAGAAGCCTAGAAAGCTAGATAGTCTTGAGTCAGCTATTGTAATTTAGAGTCCTTCACTGTAATAGGCGGTGAAGTTGATCTTGTTATGTAATTTTCTATTTTCTTAAGTCTAGTGAGTCATGATGTCAATAAGTCAATTGTCAAGTTGTAAACTTTGGTTATATTATTCTTAATAAAGTTGGAAGTTTTTTTGTCATATGACATTTGCGTACAATATTTATGATGTTGTATGTGGCGCTCTGATTGTCTTGCTAGCTCGAGGCTTACTTTGCCGGCTGCTCATGTTCCCTACTTGTTTATGCTGTATATATCTCGGGGCATGATAGGTAGGCTAGCAACTACGAATTGTTGCTCCACTCCAACGCACCTTAAGGAGGAGCCACTTGTGGACGTCAAAAAGATGATCATACGGCATGCACGTCCCGACACCCGAGAGCAAGTTGAAGACGAAAAAGGCTGAACAAATCCCATACCTCCCCCAAGTAGGACGAATACATGCCTGGTGCTCCGCCACCCAACAAGGAAGCCTCTCAAGCAGAAAAGATGGCCCCGACTCCCCAATTGGTGAGGCAGAAGGCCGAATCAGGAAAAACCTGGGATCTCAGACACGGGTTCGGCACGCGTCGGAAACTACTCAAAGTCCTAAACCGGAACTCAAAGGCTTCGAACTAAACACCCTGGAGGCGGTGCATTGCAACTAAAGCATCATGGGAGGGCAAGTGTTCATCCGAATCACCACGAAGCCGAGTCGAGACTCCCTAACACTTAAATCGGCGCGGCCTTGCTCATCCTGCACTTAAACCGGCGCGCCCCTCCAAGGGATCTTAAACTGACGTGCCGCGCCTTCTCCTACATCTTAAACTGGTGCGCCCCTCCACAGGTGATCAACCGGAGCGCCCCCCATTGGAGCATCTTAAACCGGTGCATGCCCCTATAAAGTAATCAAACCGGCGCGCTCACCCCCCGCGCCGTTTAACCAAGGCTGCCATCCCATCCTGAGTCCGATGCCCTATTTTCTCATGAATAGACCGACGATGAATACCCTTTGCTTGAAATGGAGGAGATGCCTATGTCAAACCGGTGGGCAACCGCCTGCACGTCTCAACCTTCTAAAAAATGGAAGTCTTCGAGCTCCGCACCGAACGCCGCATCTCCACCGATCGTCGTCGACCAATCTCGGGCGAGCACTGCCCCTACTATACCACTCCCCCTATCTGCAGGCCACTCAGGGTCTTCGAGCGGAAAAAGAACAAGAAGGAAAAGCAAGGGGGGTTTGGCTTCGAAGGCCTCCCCCATCCCCACTCCTATAAAAGGGAGGCTTGCTCCACTGGAGAAGGGGTTGACGGGAGAAAGGGTTGGTTCGTTGGTTGGTGGAGAGAGAAGAGAAGCCAGTCGAAGAAGAAAGAAACTCCATCGACCTGCGCCTGTGAGGTGAAGAGAAAGTGAGATAGTGTGAGAGAAGAGAGGTATGCTTGGGGAAGGAGCTTGTGCTCTGCTCCCCTCCCACCGGTGTATCCGCTTCTTCTTCTACGCTGTATTTCCTTTGCTTTGGGGTAGATCCCCTTCTGTATTTCGTCTCCCCTTTTCTTACGGATGAATAAAAAAAAGAAAAGTTTTGGCAAGCATAGTGTTCTACTTGGTTAACCTCTGCCTACCCTCTCTCTATCTTTTAATCATCTAGGGCCCTTCGAAGCCTGCCTCTCTGTGGCATGGTCTTCGAAGGAACCCATCCGAAGGGTGAATAGTCATAGCCGTCCATGGCGAATATCCGTCCCTTTGGAGCTCTTACGAAGCTACGGCCCGTGAGTTGCTAGAACCCCTTGAAGGCTGGTCGTCGAGCTTCTGCACTCACCTGTGGGTCATCGGATAGCTGTCTGGCTACTCTGAATTTTGGGGGTCATCCCGGAATACTCTGTTTGATGATCCCCCATTTCCTCTGGCAAACCTCAGTCCGGGAGAGATGCTGCCCAATTTTTGCCAAGAACACGGACGATAAGAACAATGAACAATCGCACAGGATGATGAATGCATGAACGAAAAGAACTCTATGAGGATAAGAGGCTATGTGTGTTTGAACCACTGTGAGCTTTACATGATACAGATATTCTGTGTCCCATAACCCTTTCATATAATAAACCTCTGAACAAAACAATTAAACCCTCTTGCTGAATTAACAAACAGGAGAATAAAACATTTAAATCCTCTCCTTAACATATCTAGATGAATGAACAAAGACTTTAGTCTTAATGAAAAGAAGAGCAGAACTAAACGAAGCCCAATTCATCAAGCCTTGACCCAAAGCGGCCTAATCCGGCACCTTGGGGTACCGCACCGATTTAACTCCCCTCTCAAAACCCAATTCCCTGAACTCAGCCAAACCGGCACGCTGCTGCCTAAACCAACGCGCGCATCCCTTGGCCTAAACCAGCGCACTCTTGCCTGCCTAAATCGACGCGTGCCTGTCAGACTACCTAATCCGGCGCGCTCCTGCTTGACTACCTAATCCGGCGCGCTCCTGCCTTGCTGCCTAATCTGGCGCGCTCCTTCTTGCTGCCTAATCTGGCGTGCCCTCTTAGACCCCTAAACCGGCGCGCCCGATCCCTACGCTGTTTTAGCCTTGCTCCCATGCCTTCCTTAAACCGGCGTGCCTTCTACAAGGTAAACAAAAATAATTAATCAAATAAGAGGAAAAGGGGATGAAAACAAATAAATAGAATAAACCACCCGTGTGTGTAAATAAAATAGTGAAATTTAACAACCTGAATGGCGATAAGAAAGAATGGCGTAACCACGAAGGTTATGGAACTTCCGCTCCCCCAGACTCGGTGTGAAAAGAATATCAATGATGCCCCGCTAAGTCAGATTTGGACCTTGGGAATCACCCCATTATGGCCATGATCTGGCACTGCCTCGGGCCGATAGTTCGTCGAACTTGACTCGTCTCTGCCAGGATCCAATCCCGCATTCTCATTAAACTTGCCATGTTCGAGGCAGACATCTACTCGGTTCTATCATCGTCTTTTATGTTATAAACGCGGACTTCCGTCCGAACATGAAATGGTCTGCGAGTGATCGACATTGTCTATGAATGTTTGCATCCCAATGTGGGGTCTGTCTAAACGCGGCTTGAGATTTCGTTCTCTCATTTCGTTAAAATGAATTTCAGGCCATAGGGCTCCTTTTCTTGGTGATCAATCAAGGGTTTTCCCCTCTCCGAGGAGATATAATTAACGTCATAACCTTTATGGCGCGGCGGGTTCTTTGTCCCGACACGACACACACAATCGTCTGACTAGTCAGATCGAGCGCACCAAAGGCTTCCTTGAAGCCTGAATAAATCGTCACCTAGGTGACTGGCACGCCCTCGCACAAATAAACCGAATAAGTGAATTAACAAACGAATACCGAATTAAATAAAATAAGTGTTTCGAAATTGCGTCCACAGGTTTGGCACGTCCAGTGGGACAGGACTTCCCTTCATCTCCTCGTCGGGACTAGGGGCCCTATGGCCTCCTTATGAAATTCTAAACTTTTTTACTTGCAATTGCATGGATTATTCTCCAACAATCACAATGGCCATCAGCTTCGAACCGTTAGTCATCGTGAGCCACGCCAACCATGGCTACCTCGCAATGCCGATCAAGTTCAGCGACTTTCCTCCGGTGGTGGGCTTCCCCAACTTCTTGGGGGTGGCCTTCGTCAACCTGCTGGAGATCGAGGGCCCCAAGCCCGTCGAAGCCCGCATACCCACCACGAGGATTTCCACCACCCGACTTGCTATTGTCGGGTCGCCAACAACTACTGCCGACCGCACGTTGGTCAACACCATGGGCTATTTTGTCCACCATGTCCGTTTCGACACGGGCTCGGCTACCAAGAAGATGACATCCCGCCAAAGAAGGAGCTGAAGAAATGCTATTGCTGCTGGACCCAGGGGCCGGCCATCTAACACCGACAAGTCTGTTTTGGTCGGAGGCGTCAGAGTCTACCTGAATGGCCGTAGCGTTGAAGTGATCCCTGAGCGGATCATTCCAAACATCCCTGTGGGCAACTCCTTTCAAGCGCTAGGGAGAATATAGAAGAAGGACGGCTGGGCAGCCCGTCGACTGAAGAATGAACCGGCCCCAAGTGATACGGGATGGGACGCGACTCGACGCCAATTGATATGCAAACCTTGGACTCTAGGCAAACTCGTGATCGTCCCTAGCGAGGGAAGCGTGCGGATGTGCGTGGTTGAGAAACCGGCAATGAGCTAGGGTGGTTAACTCTCACTTTCGTGCCCGGATCGGGTCACAGGACGGTCTCGCTCTCTCTCGCAGCGGTGATTGAAATTTGAGCGAGCTAAGTTATCCTAACACTCTACTAGCGGCATATAGAATTATATACGAAATAAGCAAAAATGCCAAGTGAGGAGCGGAAGTAATACCTCCACGTTACCGGGCGTGGGGAAGACGTTCCCGGCCAAGCTTTGTGCTCCCGGTACAGTAATTAGCCAAATATTACAGAAGTGAAATTTATTGCCCACTCCATGCAGGGAGGTAAAGGGATACACAAACATGCCAGGAGCACAGAATTTGGGTTGACGAGCAGCAAGGCGGCGGGTTCCGGGCGGCGGCGGGCAGCGGCTCCGGTTCTGCGATTTGCTGGCCGGCAGGACAGCGAACACGGACATCCAAAGGGATGACGCCCTCTGATAAGCTTCTGACAGCGGAGGTTCACCGGGACGAAGCCAGAGGGTCCCTGTTCGACCCCTAGGAGTGTCGGCTGCTGAATCGACCTCGTCGTATTTTTGCTGGAATTATCCGGTGACCCCTTTTTGCAGGCCTGCGTCGGAGCAGAAATGCGTGCTTCCACGAGAAAGGCCGGTATGCCCAGATCCGGTGTCGGATCGAGACGCGGTTGGCACCGTTGGAAAGAGGACTCAAAAAGCTACGACATATGTTGATTTTAGATCTATACAGTGTAGACACGTCAAAATTGACGTTACTGTGAGTACATCTCGTATTGCCTCGCAATGTCCCAATTTGACCCTCAAATTAACTTTGTTTGAGTTGTTTTTCCCATTTTTCTTGGATTTCTCCCTTTTTTCTCCCTTTTCTTATTTTCCCTATTTTTATGGATTTTATGAGTATTTTTCTCCATTTTTTGTATTTTTTAAGAATTAACGGCATAAGGGGGGCGTCATTTTATTTTTAAAAAAATTTTAAAAAAAAAGTGAAAATGACGCCGCTTTGAGGTGGCGTCAATTTTATTCATTTTCCTATTTTCCTAGATTTTTCAAGATTTTTTGAGATTTCTTTAAAATTGATGACCTGAATTGGGACGTTTGTTTGATTTTAAATGAAATAAAAAATAAAAAAAGGAAATTGGCAACATTTCATGTGCCGTCAATTCCATTTGGAAATTTTTTAATATTATATTTGGCTATCTTTCAGGGGTGATTTGGTGGACTTCCGAGTTTCAAAAAATACGAAAAAATAGTAATTAGAATCAGCACAGTTAGATGCACGTCCCCCTAAAATATGAGAAAATAATATTGAGGAATGAAAAATAGCCATATTTTACTTATTTTGAAATAACATCCCTCACTCGGGCGTCAATTCAATTGACGCCCGAATGTTCGGTCGTCATTTTCTTTTGGCTTTTTATTATTTTGATTCACGACACTGTGCAAGTCGTCATTTTAAATTAACGCCCCTAGTCAGGTCGTTATTTCCATTGCTATATTTTGATAGTTTAAATCCACCCGAAATTCGTATTAAATTCTAAATAGCGCCCCTGTCAAAGTTGTCAATTCTTTTCAAATTTCAGAAAGTCCGTATCCGTCTCGAAATGCCTCCAGAATTGACGACGCCTCCGCAGGCGTTATTTTAAGAAGCGACCATATGTCCGGTCGTCAATTTTTGTTCAATTTCGAACTCCGACAGAACCTCCTTCTTTCCCCATTTTGAGTCCCTTTTCACTTGGGAAAGGACTCCTAAGACTTTCTAATATTGAGAGGACACTTGTCTAATGAATATCTCCCTCCAAATCTCACTAAAACATGTTTTCCTAATTTCCCTTAGAATTTACTCCGAATTTCACCCCTATAAATAGGACCCCTCTCTCCCTTGTGTAAAAGGGCATCAATATCAATTCAAGAGGAGGTGCTGTTGGACCAAAGGCTCAAGGAGGAAGACTCCCATGCACCTAAAAGCTTCATCCATGGAGTTCTTCTTCCTCTATTGAAGATTTGAAGCCTCTACATCCATGAAGCCTCTACATCCTCTTCTTCCTCCCTTGAAGATCTTGAAGCCAATTGGAGAAAATCACTAAGCTTTCTCCCTTTCTCTTATTTTACTTTAGTTAATTGCATGCATCATTATTCCATCTCTTCCTTTTATTTCTCTTTATCTCAATATTGAGATCTCCACATTGTGCACTCTAGCACACCCCCCTTTTGTGCAACACTTGCACACTTCTATTTTCATAACATCATACTTTCATCCTCACCCTTTGCATAGGGGTTTAAGGGCCAACACCCAACAAGGTGTGTTCTTATACATGCTTTTCATGCTCATCTTCATTATGAATTTGATGCTACACTCACCTTGGTTCTAATCCATATTCTTTTATTGGTTGTTGTCTTTGATCTTTGCAAGGGTAATCAACAAGAAGAACTCTCTTCATCGGCCGGCCGATCGGAAGAGAAAGGTGCACTCACAATCTCCCCCGCATCCTTTTGAGGTATTTATATTCGCGATCCCTCCATATTGTTATTGTTTATATCCTTTGAGGCCCTCGCGTCTCTGGCGATCACACATTCCCCTTAGCATCCTCGCATGCTCCCCTTTTCTCCCTCTTTTTCCATTCTTCTTTCCTTCTTTTTTCCTTTTAATTGTTCTAAGTGGATTTCTTAGAATCTACAAATTGGCGATCACGGTGGGACTCCTTTTATTTTTATTTTTTGATTACCCTTCTCCTTGGGCACCCACGTGTGTCATCTCCCCTTTTGCACCCACGGTGCACCTCCTTTTGTGCTCCACGTAGCACTCTCCCTATGTGATTGGTTAGTTTGATAGATTTTTAGAAATTCCATTTATCCATCTCTTCAAAAAAAATGATGAGCATGCTATATCCCCTTTCATGTTTTTATTGATTGCCATGATTCTTATACTGTGATTGTGAGTGTTTTCCTTCCTGTTGATATTTTCGTCACTGTTTGAGCTTTCTGGCCCTTGGAGAGGAATTAGCGCCCTTCATAGAGGCGTCATTTCAGCATATAGCGACCGTTTGAACAGGCGTCGCTTCCATTTTATTGGCAGGATTTTTTTTCATCATTTTATAATTAACACCCCTCACAGAGGCGTCATTTTCTAGTATAACGCCTCATCCAAGGCGTCATTTTCTTTGACATTACATTCTGACGCCCCTGTCAGAGGCATCTTTCACTCGTACAGCGCCTTACTAGAAGGCATCATTTTGATTATCATTGTTTATTCATGTTCATTACTGCTATTTGACGTCCCTGTGCACATGCGTCCATTCTATAGGCAGCGCCTCACCTTAAGGCGCTATTTTTACTCTGCTTGCACTATTCACAGTGATTAGCGACTGACACTCAAGCGCTGCTTCTTGATATAGCAACCTTTCCCAGGTCGTCATTTTGTTCTGTGATGTTCATGCTGATACTGTCTGCTTGATATTATTTGCTTGCATTCATCTTTGCATTTGGCTTGGGAGACCTCCTCTCTTCACCCCTTTTAGGAGATCTTACCCCCCTCTTGGTGAAGGAAGGACCCTCCTTTGAGCATTCCGTCTCATTGGACCGAAAATTCCTAAACCAAGCCTCCGTAAGTCCCCGCACCCGTGGATTACCTCACAGACACCGGGCATGTTGTACCTTTGAAGTCCCGGGTTTAGTTGGCCTATGCATGGTGAGAGAGTGTGATGGGGACATCGCTTACCCCTTCACATGCCTCCGAGGGTCCTGCTGCTCGCCATTTTGCTCGCCATGATTTGTGGAGTCTAGCTATATAATTTTCCACATTTTCTTGAGTGATAATCATGTAATTTTGCCTTTTATTGAGTCTATTACCTAAGTTAGTTAGTCATTTACCTAAGTCCAAATTTCATTAACTAGCTTAGTAGGTTATTGGGCCTGTTCATTGGGCCTGGCCCATGGGCGCCCCCCTCTCCCCACCCCTTGGTCTTCTGTCTTTAGTCCTTTTCACAGGGACTTTTTGTAAAAAGGGGATTTCCTATATATAGGACCCCTACCCCCCTCTTTGGGGATAATGAAGAATTATTGAAAGATTGCATCCACTTGAGTCTGACCCTCTCTCCCTCTAGTTCTCTCTCTCTCTCTCTAGTTCTCTCCCTCTCTCCTAGGGGCGAACCCCCTCTCTCTCCTCCCTCCTTCTCTCTCTAAAATTCGAAATTCCCCTCTCTCCTCACCCCTTGCCACCTCACTTGCCACCTAGGCAAGTCTCTTCACCTCCCAAGACCCCCATTACTTCACCATTAATCACTCCACCTCCCCAAACACCCTTTCACCTTCCCAAGGCATCCCTCCCCCTTCCCCAAGCAACCTCCCACCTCCCTAGGGCCCTTTCCCCTCCCCAAGGAGCCCCTTCACCTCCCTAGGTCGTCCACCCCCTTCCCCTCCCTCCTAGGGTCGACCCCCTCAACCCCTCTCCACCCTCCCATTGCCTTGGCCGACCCCTCCACCCCCCCCTTTTGTCAACTTCAGTTCTGTCTGCAGGCTGACCTGCAGACCAGCCTCGAGTTGCAGCGACTACCACGACAACATCTTGAAGCTTCTAGGGGCGTGGCCTACCTTTATGGAAAGGCCTCCCTTTCCTCTTTGCAGGAGAGGTGGAGTCACCCCATTCTGAGTTCGTGGCCGTCCGGGAAGGCTGTTCTACCCCGACTGCGCAGAGCCCCTGAACCCTGTTCAAAGCTACACCACGGCCGACAGTGAGAGATTCAAGTTGTGAGTTCTTCTACAAATATCTTCCTCCACCAGTCCTCTTACTGGATCAAGAAGCAGAAGTACGTTTGCCATCCGGAGGTCAGAGTTTTGGTCTTTCTCCCTCGACTGGTCGGGTCTGCTTCCCATAGTGGGCAGCGACCTGCCTCCACTCATTGGCATCCCCCAGTCCACCCCGACATCAGACGGCTTCCCCGTCAGTTTAGCAGCGCAGAGGGATTGTCCATGGTTCCAGTAACTCTGGCGGCTCGAGATTTGGCATCCGGGAGTGGCCGGGACAACGTCTGCAATCCACTGTTCATTTCTGGTAGCCGCTGTGGCCAGAGTCTGCAACCCGGTTCGTTGCTGCACCACGACTAACCGTGGAAGAATCGGGCTGAACTCTCTTCTTCAAAATTCTTCCTCCATCTGTCCACGACCAGAAGCAAGAAACGGAACCTCATTCGGCATCCAGGATCCAGAGTTACAAATTTTATCCCTCCGTCGCGCGGATCTGCCTCCTGCAGTCTGCAGCGACCAGTGCCTACTCTTCAGGACACACCGACCGTCCACGGCCTTGGATCACAGCCCCATCGACTCCAGCTGAAAGCTACCTCGACCACGGAGACGACGACGCTGGTTTCGTGCCATTTGGAGTTCGGGAGAGCTCACAACAGCGTCTGCAACCTGCTGCTACAGAACAGGTCCGGCCAGAGACCACATCTGCCGACTCGGTTCAGTCGCTGGTGTCGCCAGTCCTTGGCTCCAGAGGCTGCCCAACAATTCAGACAACACCGGCTTCAAGTCAGGAATCATTGCGAGGTGGTTTCGCTCAATTCGGAGTCCGGACGAGCCCGGGACAGAGCCAACAACAGCACCCTATCCAGCAGTCCAGATTGCAGCTGAACCCACATTGATTTCCTTTTTAACCACTTCGGTCCGTCCTCCCATCCCCGCCTGGCCGGCTTACCGCCCCACCCTGCGTGGTGGTAGTGTTTGTCTGTAATTAACCAATTCCCACCCCCGAGATCACCCTCCTACGCGAGGTGTAGTAATTGTACTCTTGAACAGGTTTTGAAGCTTCACCGGCGCAGTGTGCGGGGAGCACACTTCCACGCTCGCCCTCGTCTCCGACCGGGATCGGCATCTTCACGCCGATCAGGTGAGCTCCTGGCCACTCTTCGCTGCTGGTTATTACCATTGCTAGCTTAGTATCGCTCTTAGTTGTCCGTCGGAGGTGAGACGAGCGCTCGATCTATAATTCAATCCAATCAAGTGTTCACCGCGGAGCGAGTTGAGAGAGAGCCATTGCATCACACGCCCTTGGCGTGCCGACCGCCCTTGAAATAGGGCATCCCTGGCCCATTGGGGTCCCTTCTGAGCTAGCCAAACCCTTAGAACCTTGAGGTCCAACCCCGGACCCTCACCGTCATCGCCGGTCCTCCTTCAGACCCGAGTGTGCCTACGCGAGTGAGTCCGCTAGTGCGACGTTGCCAACTCATGTGTTGCTTGCTATCCTAGGTCCAAGGGAGTCATATCACATCAAATTGGTATCATTGTCCTCCGCTGCATGTTGTGTCACATCAGAGTGTTCTTAGTTGGCATTGAAGTGAACTTATATTGAAACTAGGTTCCTCCCTTGTGTGAATCACTCCAAAGTTTATTAAAAGTCATTAATCCACCAAGGTTCAAATAAAAAAAAATCAACGGTAACCATTCCAACTTGTGTGCTTCTTTGCAAATTATTTTGCTTGAACTTTGATTGCATAATGGTTTACCTTGATAGACAAAATAACATGTTTAATCTTAATTATGTTCATGAGGATGCACAACCTAGTACATCCTATACTCCTCAATCTCAACATGTTCATCATAATTCTCACCATATTTTCAAGGGACCATGCCCTCATTCCTATGGTATTGCCCAACCCATGGGCAATGTCCAATCCCATGGTCCCTCGCCTCAATCGCGAGCCACTATTCCCCCGGGACCGTCTCCTCCCAATGATGAGAAGCTCTCTCAATTCATCCGTGCATTGGATCATCTCACCCCTCAACAAATCCAAGCCTTTAAGGCCATCGTTGAGGGTACATCTCATTCTTCTCATCCTCCTTCTATTCCTCTTCGGGTGGCCCATCACCCACCTCCCTCCACAAGTACTCATATTCGGGTGGCCCATCATCCACCTCCTTCGTCCACGCATACTCCTATTCGGGTGGCTCATCACCCGCCTCCTTCATCCATGCATACTCCTATTCGGGTAGCCCATCACCCGCCTCCTTCATCGACACATACTCCTATTAGAGTGGCCCATCACCTGCCTCCTTCTATTTCTCATCCTTCACGGCCCCGGGGTCCATTTATTCCTTGTAATCCGGCCCGTCCGGGTCCTTTAGCGGGTCGGCCTATTAACCCTCCTCCACGGCCGTCATATCAAGCCACCCCTCCAAGGCAATCATGCCAACCTTCCAATGTTCATGTTACACCCCTCCAGCAAAGTATCTTTGATAGAATTGCTTCCATGGAGGAACAACTTAAGAGGCTCACCAGCCCGCGGCCCGCTCCTCCTCCATCTCAAGTCAATCCTCTTCATGATTTCATGAATAACATCGCTAAGTTAGAAAAAGATTGGAAGGAGATAAGAGAGAATGACATCGATAACACGTGTGAGCAAGATATCAAAAATCAAGTGGACGTCGTTCACCCTCCACTCATCCACCCTGCTCATTTATCTGGCCCTCCGTCTCCACCTTCACATTTACCTCCACAGAATTTTCCACAATATCATGACCATCTACCTCCACTTTCACATGATCCTCCACAAAATCCTCCACCACCTATTATTATGCCTCCACCACGGTGTCCACTTGATATTTTTGATGAAGATGAAGATTTGGAGACGGCACGAAATGTTGAAATTCCACAGGCACCCCTTTCAAGTTTCCTTCGTTTCCCACTCCCTCCATTGCCACCCGATGAACCCCTTGCTCAGGATGAAGCCACTATCACTATCCCCATTTATGAGACCAATTGGTGCTATGATGATGGGTCGATACTCCAGTCACCCACACCAGTGCATCATGCGCCTTCCCCTGTACCTAATACTTCTCGCATCATCTGACGCTTCCTACGCACCAAACCCTCTCCTTTTACACCTTCGACCTCTACTCCATCGGCCTCCGCCGAACCTCCACTAATCTCCACTCCACTAACTCCCGCCAAGCCGTCCAAGCTTATCTCCACTCCACCGGCCTCCACCGAGCCTTCCACTAAACCTCCACCCAATCCGCTATTAGCCTCTACTCCATCGGCTTCCACCGAGCCCACCATCGAACCTTCCCCAATTAACCTTCCATCACCGCCACCTCGGCCCTCAATTATCCCTTTAACCCCAAAACCCACTTTGCCTATTCCTTCATCTATCCATTCACCCTTACCCATGGCTAGTCCTGAGCAGGATCCACCCTTTTTTGCACTCGAGCCAACCCCGACTACTTCTGGGCAAAGGGAGAAGCTCGACGTGTTTGAACCTCTGTTTCCACTCACCCTTTCTCCAACACCTTCCATTACACCTCCGTCATCCATGGAGCCTTCCGCCTCCGCTTCCTCTACCACTCAGAATAGGAGTGCTTCTGCAAGTACTTGTGCCGAAGATAATCAAGAGCCGGGCAAGAAGGATTTGGCCACGGCCATGCTATTCAAGATGCAAGAGTTTATTTGCCAGATACCAATCCGTGTTGTCGTGCCGAGCATGTTTGAGGAGGCCGAGTCCCCGCCACTGCTCGCCAGAAGAGAATGCCAAGTGTTGATGCCGCCCAAGGGCCGGGCAGGGCACCCCTTGTTCCAACTTTCAAAACTTGAACCCATTCTTCCATACAAGGGACGAATGCCCATTCTGTTCAACACTTTTTATATGTCACAATCCCTGGGCAACACGATGCTTCATGTTCTAACTCTTCAACACCCTCACATTATTATTCATTGCTCTCCAAGGGAGTTGTCATTTACTTTTGAAGCTTCATCATGGGCTCTTGCTTTATCCATTGGGCCAATTGGCCATACACTTTCACTGCCATGGAGGGGCGGTTATCTTGGTGCTAAAGGGCTTTCCACTATTTTACCCACCTTCCATTCAACGCCATCCATATTCCTGTCTATCACTAATTCTTCATGGGCCACTCCGGGGGTAAGAAGGAGGATCTCATCTTCTCATCCTTCATATTCTTTGCATCTCATGCATTCTGTTGCATCCATGTCTTCATCGCATCCATTTTGTTGCATTCACATGCATTTGCATTCCTTTTTTTCGGGGTTTCCAGACCTGTATTTTCCCCATCTTCCGGAACCTCCTGATCTTCCGCATTCCCCATCTTGTTCATCTTCATCCTTGGGTCCCCTTACACTTCCTAGGCATTGCACACCCTCCAATCTTCTCTCAGGGCATCACGCCCCTTTCCAGCTCTTGCATCCGGACTCCTCAGATTTATCTCTTGTTCTTCTTGGGCATCGCACCCCATGGTGTTTCATTCCTCCGGAACCTCTGGACTTTCTTCCAGGCATCGCGCCCTTTTCTATCTTCCTCCTCCGGAACCTCCGGAACCTCCAGATCCTTCATCCTCTTCTAGTCCACTCCCCCCAGGGCATCGCATCCTTCCAAGTTTCTCCTCCCTAATTCTCCCGGGGCATCACATCCCCTTTCCTGCTATTTCCCTGGAACCTCCAGGTGTTTTATCTCTCCTTTTAGGGCATGACGCCCTTTTTGATTCTACTCCTCCGGAACCTCCGGACTTTCACCCAGGGCATCACACCCTTTTTTATCTTCTTCCTCCGGAACCTCCGGATCCTTCATCCCTCTCTCTATCCCTTGGGCATCACGCCCCTTTCCGTCTTCTTCCTTAGGAACCTCCGGACCCTCCATCTTTCTTCTGATTCATCTTCCTACTTCTCAAGGACGTTGCGTCCTTCATTCTTTTCTTCCTTTTCCATCATCTTTTTCCATATCTCTTCCGAGGGCACCACGTCCCTCGATATTTTATCCCTCCGGAGCCTCCGGATTCTTCTTCCTATCATGATTCTCCCCCTCTGGAACATCCGGACCCTCCTGACCCTTTTCATCCACTCTTCCTGGGGCACCGCGTCCTCTGGCATTTTCCTCCTCCGGAACCTCCGGAACCTCCATCTTTCTTTCGATTTGTCTTATTACTCTTCCAAGACATCGCGTTCTTCATTTTCTTCCTCCTCTTCCATCATCTTTTCCCTATTTCTTCCCAAGGCACCGCGTCCCTCGATATTTTATCCCTCCGGAGCCTCCGGATTCTCCTTCCCATCATGATTCTCCTCCTTCGCCTCCGGATGATTCCTCCTATCAGGATTCTCCCCCTCCGGATCCACCTCTTTCCATCTATCAATTTCTTATTCTAATTCCTCCTGATCCCGAGTCCGACCCAACTTCTTCCACATCCACTGCCTTGGGCATCTGCCCCTTCTCCCACTGCTTTTGAGGCTTTAGTCCTCACTCCTCTTCTTGATTTTTCGCTTCTTCTGTAGACCATTCATGTGATCAAGGTCTCTGCGCCTTAGCGAGGGAGTTCTAGCCCTCACCTCTCTTCCTTTTCTCCTTATTCGTCTGAGTCTGGTCTAAATACCACTCCTTCTTGTTAAGCCACTTCAAACCTTTGCTTCCAATCCTTTTGTCTGCTACTTGAGGATAAATCCCATGTTGATCAACCTCGCCTCTGCAGCTGTTCTAACAAAGATCGCAAGGTAACATATTGGCGTAAGTACGCATTTTTATGATATCATTACCTCATTACTTCACCCACGGTTTTCAAAATGAAGTGATTCTTAACAAGATTAAAAGTGGTGTTTTAAACCTTTATCTTAGGCTTTTGTTTAATTAAATCATCATCAAAAAAGTCTTTAGGCTTGCTTCTGCAGCACTTTGGTTAATAAGAACCCCGCGCTGGGAGTTCGACTGTCTCTCCCCGCTTGTTAAGAGCAACCCTTAGCTGGGCATTCCACACACTTCACGGCGCCTTTTAGCCGGCTCCTTGATAAAACACCGTTGCTACTTTGGCCATGCCATGAGTATATCTGAAAGTCTTTTCTCTTCTTTACTCGGCCGCATGCAGGAGCAAGAGGTTGACAGATGAGATGACCAACCTCGGTACTCCCCAATACGAGAGAAGTCTCAAATAGGGGCACTCTTGACCCAAAATAAAGTCAAATTTCATGATATACATCTCGCCAAAAGGGCTATTATGAAACTCAAGTCAAAATTTTGATAATTGCATAATTATGAATTATGGCATGACAAGAGTGGCAAAGTCCCCGTAGGGAAACCCTGATCATATGCATGTCAAGGGTCGAAAAATCAAATGCACAAAGCTCCGGCGCAACAGACCACCTCTTTGAGGGGTAATACCTTGGAAGGAATTCAAGTCCCGACATCTCCCATCCTACATAAAGCTTATCCTCAATTATTCTTCTCTTCTCCCTGTAAGACCGAATCTTTCTCAAGTATGGCCTTAGTAGGGGCACCGTTAATCAAGGGCAGTCGATTATAGGGCGTCACCCTTTAATGCACGCTCGGCTTTGGGCAGTTTTAGCCAAAGGGGAAGGAACGAGGACTCCTAGCCAGTGGCTTAGACATCCCATTGATGCTGCACTAATATTGTCTAAACCAAAATCAAAAAAAAAAGTTGAATATTTCCTAAACCAAAATCCAAAAAAGGTTGAATACTTCCTGATCAAAATCCAAAAAAAGGTTGAATATTTTCTGATCAAAATCTAAAAAAAATTGAATATTTCCTGATCAAAATCCAAAAAACTTAATATTCCACAAAAAAATGAATATTTTCAAAATTTCTAAGAAAATATCAAATATTTTTAAAAATCCATAAAATTTTGAATATCTTTTTCAAAACCCATAAAAATTGGCATATTTCAAAATCAAAAAAAAATTACATTGTATTTTTCTGATGGTGCTTTTGCAGGAACAACAACTTTGCAAGGACCAAGAGCACGGGATGAGTCCTCTCCATTCATTGCCATCTACCTTTTGATTCTCCCCATATTCACAATGATCACATCTTCATAATTTGCTGGGCAAAATCTTTTAATAAACTCCTGCAAATTTCACTTGATCACTTCGCCAATGGACATTATCAGATCCTGATCATTCAACTCCAAATCTTGATTTGCCAAGATTGTCATCCTCATGACTTTAAAAGAAACAATGCTCTGATGACATATATGCTATACATGCTTTAATGCTATGCTCATATACTTCACATGCTTTGATGATTTATATGCTTCAGGCTATCCATGCTTTGCCTTACTATGTGTGTTCGATGCTTTGCTTCATGCTATTCTTGCTATGCTTAAATGCCTTATTCATTGCTTGTTATCTTCCTTATATCTTGGCTAATGAAATTTTGAGCGCAGGATAAGAAGCTCTGTGGTCCCACCGACTGGGCATCATCATCCAAGCCCCACGGTGCTTGCACCTCATCTCAGTTCACCACATGCTCATTGCTATCACCATCTTCTTGTAGGCATTCTACTATATGTTACATACGCTACTAGATTATATCAAGGACCTTGTGGCTTTGATAAATCTAGAATTTGAGTTCCCCTTCATCAAAAACAATGACGATTTCAAAGGAATCTTAGTCATACGGATAGGCCGTTGAGCCGTCTAAGATTGGGGACGATGGTTCCCTTTTACGAGTTGGTGCATGAATAAACGGGCTTCGTCTTAGTATCAGCTCGCGAAATCAGTTTCTTGACCCAGTCTTGGCAGCTTAGCAATATTATCCTTGATTATCTTATATTTTAATTTGTTTTAACTTTTTCCTTTAAACCCAGCATGCATTCATATAGGACTTTGAATCAATAGTGAAATATCATTCTGATAAGCTGATTGGAGAGTCAAATTGATCTTCATCTTTCCAGATATGAGATATTCATTACTGAATGGAATCCTCAGTTCGTCTTGCTGCAGTTTTGGGTCATTTTCTCGAAAACTCTTTGTTTGGATTTCTATCCTCTTATTTCAATCCTTCCCCTTTGATCCACATTGGCTGCAGCACGTCCACATTGGCTGGTAACCGCTCCCCAATGGTGAAACCTACAGGTTTATGACCTGGGGTACTTCCACCGCGCTGGAAGTTGATCGTCTTCTTTTATCTCCCTCGTGCCCACGTGCACACTCCCTCTTTTATCCAAATATCGTTGATTTCATTGAATTTCTCGAGATTGCTTCATGTCGAGCTTTTGATTTAATTCTCATCCAGTGATGTTGATTGCGTGTCTAATCACACCTTGGCATCTACTTTTCAGTTCGCTCTGCTCCTTGCAAAGCAAACGCCAAGGCGGGACAGCTGTAGACACGCCAAAATTGACGTTACTGTGAGTACATCTCGTATTGCCTCGTAATGCCCCAATTTGACCCTCAAATTAACTTTGTTTGAGTGGTTTTTCCCATTTTTCTTAGATTTCTCCTATTTTTCTCCATTTTCTTATTTTCCCCTATTTTTCTGGATTTTTTTGGGTATTTTTCTCCATTTTTTCGTATTTTCAAGAATTAACTGCATGAGGGGGCGTCATTTTATTTTAAAAAAATTTTTTAAAAAAAAGTGAAAATGACGTCTCTTCGAGGAGGCGTCAATTTTATTCATTTTCCTATTTTCTTAGATTTTTTGAGATTTTTGAGATTTCTTTAAAATTGACGACTTGAAATGGGACGTTTGTTTTATTTTAAATGAAATAAAAAATATAAAAAGGAAAGTGACGACATTTCATATGCCGTCAATTCCATTTGGAAATTTTTTAATATTATATTTGGCTGTCTTTCAGGGGTGATTTGGTGGACTTCTGGGTTTCAGAAAAATATGAAAAAATAGTAATTGGAATCAGCACAGTTAGATGCACGTCCCCCTAAAATATGAGAAAATAATATTAAGGAATGAAAAATGGCCCTGTTTTACTTATTTTGAAATAACGTCCCTCACTCGGGCGTTAATTCAATTGACGCCCGAATGCGCGGTCGTCATTTTCTTTTGGCTTTTTATTATTTTGATTCACGACACTGTGCAAGTCGTCATTTTAAATTAACGCCCTTAGTCAGGTCGTCATTTCCATTGCTATATTTTGATATTTTAAATCCGCCCGAAATTCGTATTAAATTCTAAATAGCGCCCCCGTCAAAGTCGTCAATTCTTTTCAAATTTCGGAAAGTCCGTATCCGTCTCGAAATGCCTCATGAATTGACGACGCCTCCACGGGCGTTATTTTAAGAAGCGACCATCTGTCCGGTCGTCAATTCTTGTTCAATTTTAAACTCCGACAGAACCTCCTTTTTTCCCCATTTTGAGTCCCTTTTCACTTGGGAAAGGACTCCTAAGACTTTCTAATATTGAGAGGACACTTGTCTAATGAATATCTCCCTCCAAATCCCACTAAAACATGTTTTCCTAATTTCCCTTGAAATTAACTCCGAATTTCACCCCTATAAATAGGACCCCTCTCTCCCTTGTGTAAAAGGGCATCAATATCAATTCAAGAGGAGGTGCTGTTGGACCAAAGGCTCAAGGAGGAAGACTCCCATGCACCTAAAAGCTTCATCCATGGAGTTCTTCTTCCTCTATTGAAGATTTGAAGCCTCTACATCCATGAAGCCTCTACATCCTCTTCTTCCTCCCTTGAAGATCTTGAAGCCAATTGGAGAAAATCACTAAGCTTTCCCCCCTATCTCTTATTTTACTTTAGTTAATTGCAGGCATCATTATTCCATCTCTTCCTTTTATTTCTCTTTATCTCAATATTGAGATCTCCACATTGTGCACTCTAGCACACCCCCCTTTTGTGCAACACTTGCACACTTCTATTTTCATAACATCATACTTTCATCCTCACCCTTTGCATAGGGGTTTAAGGGCCAACACCCAACAAGGTGTGTTCTTATACATGCTTTTCATGCTCATCTTTATTATGAATTTGATGCTACACTCACCTTGGTTCTAATCCATATTCTTTTATTAGCTGTTGTCTTTGATCTTTGCAAGGGTAATCAACAAGAAGAACTCTCTTCATCGACCGGTCGATCGGAAGAGAAAGGTGCACTCACAATCTCCCCCGCATCCTTTTGAGGTATTTATATTCGCGATCCCTCCATATTGTTATTGTTTATATCCTTTGAGACCCTCGCGTCTCTGGCGATCACACATTCCCCTTAGCATCCTCGCATGCTCCCCTTTTCTCCCTCTTTTCCCATTCTTCTTTCCTTCTTTTTTTCCTTTTAATTGTTCTAAGTGGATTTCTTAGAATCTACATACAGTAAAAGTATTGAAAATGAAAATGACCGTGGCATGGACTCTTTTCTGGCTTGGAATCCAGATTCAGCAGAACAAGAGGGGAGTTGTCTGAAGATGATTTTTGACTGAGGGGTTGGCGGTGGATGTAGAGCTTGTGTATTTTATGGGTGGAAGGGGACTACGTGGTGGACGTACACAATTATTTTAGGAATTTTCAGAGGTGTTTTGAGGGGCGTGAAAAATAGAAGGATAGGACTCTATCCTGCAGATCTGCAACCAGGCAGATTGCGAGGGGTTGGAAGAACGACCTGGGGGGAGGGGCAAACGGGATCGGAATGGAACAAAATTTATATTGGTGGAAAGCTAACACGAAGGGGAACAACCCCTCAAAATCGCAGCTTGATCAGAGCTGTGGATTGGGAGAACCAACGTGTTCTTTAGGCTGCTATTCTAGATTTCATGGTTCAGGACAGCAGGGTGGAGGGTGGCTTGTGGCGGCTCGTTGGCGGCTCAGATGGCGGTGGCGGAGCTTCACACTCCAGGGAAGAGGTAGAGATTGGATTCACTCCAATATTTCGGGCTTCACACCCTGAATCAAGAAGGAAGAAGATGAAGAACAAGAAGAAGGGAGAGAGAGGGAGGTGCGCCCGTAGGCCATTTCACAATATTTCATTCAATTTTTTTCATTAATTCTATGAAATGTGGAAATAGAAGCTTATATAGAAATAGATAAAAGACCTAAACTATCCCTAGATCTAGGGTTAGGGAGGGGCAAATGGGGGATAAGATATTAATCTCCCATGTGGTCAAATGACCATTAATAAAAAAAAAATGCAACATGAATTAAATACTATAAAAGGGGGGTGCCCCTTTGAAAAGGGGGTAACAATTTTGACTTTTCTTCTTTTTTGTCCCCTTGGTCCAAGTCCTCCCATGGACAAAAGACCAGCCCATAGGGACCATGATCTTAGGTGGACCAATGGGAAAGAGGGTGGGGGACCCTGCTGGACCTACTGACTTTTTGCAAAGAAACCCAAAGATTCCTAAGGACTAACATATTGGCTTATAATTGCCCTACAATTGTAAACCAATTAACCCAAGCATATAAATCCAAAAAAAGGTTACAAATGTAAAAAATAAAATGTTAGTGCCTGGTGTTGATTCCCAAGTGCCTGGTGTTGATTCCCATCAATTCTCCCCGGGTGGGAAGAACTTGACCTCGTCGAGTAAGGGGTGTGGCTGCTCGTGTGACTCCTGCGGATCTGTCACAATACCAGGTAGCACGGAGTATGCTCCACTCCAAGTAATCGTCACCTGCTCATCCCATATATATTCGATATGCACATGCTGCTGTGGGAATGAGGCTAGTGGTGGACACTCTGTGGTAGGGTCACTCTTAAAGGGAGGAGACGGCTCAAAGACTCACTAGGAATCACCGCTGGGTCCCTTTATGTGACTAGATCCGAGACATTGTGGTAGAGCTGATCCCAAATTTTGGCAAGTCTATAACGTACGCATTAGATCCGACTTGCCTCACACTCGAAAGGGACTAACACTTGCGAGCTTGCATTAGACCGACTCGTATGCAGACTCTCACAGACTGTATGACAATAAAACTCACACATGACCCTAGGCCAACTTAGACACTCATAGTAATACTATGACTGACGCCAAACACACGGGACATACTAAAGAAGACTCATGGACGCTTGGGACATGGACAGGCGGAGAGACAAAACCTAACGACTTCCTAGGACTGACGATAAGCACACCGGACGTTCTAAGGAAGCCCAGGTTAACATGTTGGACACCGTGTGCATACACTACGTGTAAAGATAGACTGACCCACAACTTAATGTCACGAGTTTAAACTCTCGTCAACCGTCTCTGGTTGGGGAAGACTCATCCTCGGGTATAGAAATGTGTGAGGACAAGGAGGTGGGGGATGGGAAGGTAACTCAGACATTTGGTGTGGAGCATGGAATGTGGGAAGTCCGGACGTTGTCTCTCATACGTGTGGCAGAAATCAAACCATACCACGTCAACATAGGGTGTCGACAGTGGTACGGTAGTTACTAGCGGCAGCGCTACCGTAGGAGAGGCAGGTAATAGTGGGATGACTTGCTGCATGGGGTCGACGGATGGCACATCCACCGAGGACAAAGTGGGTGTGACAGACAGCACCGGGATGACCGGGGGGTTGGGGTGACTAACAAGATGGGGTCGTTGGGCGGCGCCTCACCCTGGCCCACTAGGCACTCTTTTGGATCGCTCTCTAGCCCCACAACCTCAGCGAGGTACTCCTCGGCCAACTCTTGGTCAGCCTCATAACTCACTAGAATAAGCTCTTGTGGGGCTTCCTCGGAATGTGTGTCCTCTATAATAGGAGAATGTGAAGGACACTGGTCGGGGAAATGACTACTTCCACTATGGGTGGCCAGAGGGGCGGGCTGGGCAACCGGCGCCTGAGGGACCGGAACAGCTCCGGGGAGCTCCTGGTAGGGGATCTTTCCCACACTCTCTAACTTTCCAACCAGACCTTGGACAGATCGGTCAAAAGCCTCGGCACGGTCCTCCATGGCCTTGAAATAGCCCACCAAGCGGTCGGTGTGCTCCCTACGAGTTTGGTCGGACCTCTCCACATGCTCCCTAAGAGCTTGGTCAGACCTGTCCATGTGGTCCATGAGTAGAGCGAACAAATTATCCAGGGATCGCCCTCCCTGGGTGGCACCTCGGGGTTCACCCATAGTGTCAGGGTGATGGTACTGGGTACCCATGGGGAATAAGTTTGGGTGGGTTGGACATGTAGACACTCGGGACAAGACAACTGACTCCCTAATGGACTAGAAACGACCCTAAAATAATAATGTAAAGTTGGAATGCAGACTCGACTAGAATCAGCCAGTATCCGGTACGGGACGGAGGTTTGATCCGAAGATCGCACTCACCCAAGTGTGTCACCTTCCCAATAGGCGTAACCTATCATTCCGGAGGCACCTTTTAATATACCGGGTAAAGCGTGCAATGCGACACCTTGGACAAAACTACCCTAGACTCAACCTTACGCTCTGATTCCAATTTGATGCGGGACGGGATGCGACTTGATGCCAATTTATATGCAAAACTTGGACTCTAGGCAAACTCACGATCGTCCCTAGCGAGGGAACCGTGTGGATGTGTGCGGTTGAGAAATCGACAATGAGCTAGGGTGGTCAACTCTCACTTTCATGCCCGGATCGGGTCACGAGACGGTCTCGCTCTCTCTCGCAGCGGTGATTGAAATTTGAGCGAGCTAAGTTATCCTAACACTCTAGCAGTGGCATATAGAATTATATACGAAATAAGCAAAAATGTCGAGTGAGGAGAGGAAATAATACCTCCACGCTACCGGGCGTGGGGCAGACGTTCCCGGCCAAGCTTCGTACTCCCGATACAGTAATTTTCCAAATATTACAAAAGTGAAATTTATTGCCCACTCCACGCAGGGAGGTAAAGGGCTACACAAACATGCCGGGAGCACCGAATTTGGGTTGACGGGCAGCAAGGCAGCGGGTTCCGGGCGGCGGCGGGCAGCGGTTCCGGTTCTGCGATTTGCTGGCCAGCAGGACAGCGAACACGAACGTCCAAAGGGATGATGCCCTCTGATAAGCTTCTGATGGCGGCTGTTCATTGGGACGTAGGCAGAGTGTAGCGACCCAAGATCTGGATACAAGGAAAGGAATCTGATACCATTCGAATCTTGGCCCGCTGCCCACGAGCCGGGGCTCGGAAGGGCTAAAAAGGAGTGTGGAGGTAGAAAGAAATAGGAAATAGAGTAGGATAATTCAACAATTAACAAAAATAAATAAATAACTACAACCGAGTCCAGTCCAACAAAAGTACAGTATAAAGTAGTAAAACGTACCACATGTCGAGTGGACACTCGGCCTGATGAGCTGGCAACTAAGAATCTGCATGCAAGGCCCTCGAACCCCGAGGAAGAACTGCCGCACCTAAAAAATAGGGGTGAGCCTCCTGTCACTAGCTCAGTAAGGGTCCCGCGGAACCCCAACCGAGAACACGGTGGTTGCGGAAAGGAAAACAGCTACAACTACAGTGGAAACAGCGAACCGGTGGCTGGTAAAACTCGGCACTACTGCTCCTCCTACTGTACGTGAAAACACTCCCCGATCTCACGATCAGGGGACCACCAGACAACGGACCACCCTAGTCATGCTACTAGGAAAATGACCACGCGGTCAGGAACTCAACACCGTCTAAGGGAAGGCCCTCGGTGATGCTCACCGGAACCCCTAGACTTCGATATCGGGAAAACCCCCGGAACACCACGCCAAACCACGTCTCACCGACGTGAAGCAGAACTCCACTCACAAGGAAACTCACATCACGTGACGGGAGTACCTGCCCACCAGAAGCAAGGCCGGATGCGTCCACTGATGACTGAGTCCGCAGCCTCTGGTGCCTCCCTACAATGCCCCAGGCAGAGACTGAGACACGGTACTGTAACCAGGAACACAAAATAAGGACTAATTAAGGCCGCGCTTGCCAGCCCATGCCCGACACCCTCAGTCAAGTGTGCACACACAGACCATACACCCTAGGTCTGTCCTCTAGCTGGTTCTTCCCCCGAAGACCCGACTCAGGCTGCGCGTGGGGGCCCTACGGTAACCAGCCACGAACCGTCTCTCTCGGGTAAGCCGCTCCACCACTCCAGGGTGGGTCAGCACACGTGTGCCGTAAGAAGGCTACGACTAGTGGGCGGTCACTAAACGCGAACACGGAAAGCCACTTACGCACCCATCGCGGGTAACACGGAGTAACAGCCGGCACGATGCCACCAGACTCTGGATGGTCCACTAGACCTAATAAATCCAACAGTCCTTGAGTCACATGACTCGGGGTCAATACCGTCATACAAGGACAGCTCCACGCCATCAATCTGACCTATCCCTAGGTCTAAAACCATGGTAACACAGTTCCCAAGGTAGCCCACAAGCCGCCGGGTTACTCCCTCATCCAAGGGATACACGGGAAACCTCCAACCCCAGGCTGGTTGATTGGACCCACAGTCCAAGGCCAAACACTTGGCCCAATCGGGAACCATCTTCTGCAGAAACCTATGACATGCGGGGGAACCCCACATCACTCACACCGATACACGCTGACTCGATCGAGCGTAACATGAAAGCCCGGAACACACACACACCTATGTGCACGCTAATCGAGGTAACATCGTATCTCCAGACACCCTAGAAACGTGGACACGGAACTCGGGAGATGTCCGGGACACTCACGAGGCTGAAGATTGACCACTGGGTCACAACCGTGTCGACCGGAGACCAACACAATGCGAAGTCGGCATCGTAAGCACGGAAATCGCCTAGCGGTCTAACCCTAGACCGCCACGATGGCTAGCGGCCTAACGTTAGGCCGCTAAAGCAAGGCTAGCGGTCTACCACTGGACCACCACACACTAAAATCATGGCCTCACGGTCTACCCTTGGACCGCGAGACACTGGCTAGCGGGCTACCTCTGGACTGCTAAACCCTCGGAACATACGAAACTCAAGCGGTCTTAGCGATCTAACCCTGGACCACCAAGGACCCTGCCGGTCTATCGCGTGACCGCCAGTCTTAAGCTGACACAGGGAGACCCCTAGCGGTCTACCCTTGGTCCGCTTGGCGCACCTAGCGGTCTCTGGAACCACCGCTAAGGCGTCTCGAACCCGAAACGGTGGGAAACGCCCCAAAAACCTGATCCACGCCTCGATCACCCTCGGGTGATGGGGAAACAAAGGGGAATTCATCCCCAAGCCTCCTAGCATGCATCTATGCCCTTAGATCGGTCAAAAACCTCACAAAACAGGAGATCCGGCTCACACCTCAAAAACATAGATTTTCCCCAAAACGATAATACACCTATGCTCGGCTCGCCACGGGCTACCAAATCCGCGAGAAATGAAATACACGAGCTGAGAGTCCATCTCCCTACCTCCACCGAAGATTCGACGCGCCGTGGATGCCGATCTGCGAAGAAAACACCGCGAAACCCTCGTCGGCTCGCAATCGCGCCACCGAGCTTCCACGCGCCCTCGTCCCCCGATCCTCGACCCATCCTCGCCGTCCTCCTCTCCCGTGTCACCTCGCTCTGCCCCCGCCCCGCTCCGTCGACCGTTAGAGAAGAGAGGGTGAGAAGGGAGAGCGTGAGAGAAGAGAGAGGGAGAGAGTGAGAAAATGAGAGTGAGGCAGAGAGAGAAAAAGGAGGTTATATATAGGAAAACCCCAAAATTTTGAAAAATACCAGAAAATACAAAAAATTACCCCCACGATCCTCGGAAAGCGTACAACGTAGTGGTAATGTCCCAGGGTCGGAGAATGAAAGGGTTCACCCTACATGGCGTTCCGAAGGTCCGACAGGCAAAAAAACGCGTAAACCGCAAAACTCAATCTGGGACCCACGAAAACGATCCGAAACTCACGGATCCTGACCCGATAAATGATCCAAAAAATCCGGGGCATTACAGCCCTCCCCCCTTAAACAAATTTCATCCTCGAAATTCAGGACAAGCACCAAGTCACAGAGGAAGAACACCGAATCAACTGAGAACGCTGTCAGGGCCGCAACACAGAAAAATCTCGATTCTCACAAAAGCACCGATCATGAGGGATACCACCAGACCTTAATCACGGGCAACGCCATGCTCCGCACGTCGCACACACATTGGTCATCAGATCAGGCATATGCAAAAGAGTACAAGTCTGGCGTCACCTCAGCCAACATGAAAACCAATCACGGCATCGTTGCCACCTTGGGAAAAACCAATCCACCGGTCAACGCCCATGCTCGGTAGATCAACCAAACGCCAACTTCACAACCATCTGACTAATCTCACGCCCTGCACCAGGGACAACCATCACTGAGCTTCCACCAGCTCGCACCTGGCAGGCCGAACACTTTCAGCAACACGACCAACTCTGCCAGAGCTCAAACTTATCGCAAATCCCCAGATCCAATCTGGGAAAAAGGCACACCCCATAATAGGCCACCCAAGGCCTCACTGACACATGGCTCTCGCAATTCCCGAGCCTCAACAACCCGCATCTTCTGTCTGTGAAAGACGATCCACTGGTCACCAGACATTTGTCAACGGGAAACCTCTACCGGCCCAGCAGGCACGATCTGACTCATGATGGGCCATTCGCTGACTCATCCACAGACCAACACCACATCCATACCTATCATCATGCCAACTCTACCCTCTCAGGGGAGTACAGTGAAACCACATGACAAGATCTCCCTTCGGTCCTTACGTCACTCGCCTCAGACTTACGGGGAATCTCC
>JAHNEJ010001665.1:0-25284 GCA_022559845.1 Amorphophallus konjac | reverse complement strand
CCCCGAAAACCCCCGCAAGGGCGCTGCCCCCTTGACCCCCGCGACCTGACCGCGCAGGTCGATCCGCGTGTGAGGGCGCACGTTAGTAAGCTCGGGCTATGCACTTAATAATTCACTCCCTCGGACTGGGTGCAAAGAGAAAACCGACGACGCCCTATGGTATCGGACGTGGTTTACGGAATTTCCGACATGGCCACAGTTCGAAATCATCTCCGGCCAACAGTCTATCAACTTGACCCGTTTCCACCGGGATCCAATTCCGTATTCTCATTAAACTTGCCTTGTTCGTGGCAGACATTCACGCGATTTTGTCATCGTCTTTTATACTACAAGCACGGAGCTTCGTCCGAACATGAAGTGGCCCATGAGTGGCCGACATAGTCTGAACATTCACGTCCCAAGACGAGTTTCTAGCATAGTGCGTCTTTCACTATCCTCCTGCATTATTAGTATTCTCTTTAGGCCGTAGGGCCCTTATTCCCGGCAATCAATCAAGGGTGTTCCCCCGTATGGGGGATGTAAATAACGCCGTGACCTTTACGGCACGGCGGGTTTCGGTCCCGACACGAACCACACAATTGTCTGATTAGTCAGATCGAGCGCACCATGGGCTTCCACGAAGCCCGAATAAATCGTCACTTTGTGACTGGCACGCCCTCGCACTAAATAGAAGAATTAACCCCGACCAACAAACGAACGGATCCCCCCCCCGAATTTTAGTGCGTCCACAGCCATTTACCCCCTTTTGTTAAGGAAGCACGCCGGAATTGGGAAGGAAGAATATGGCGCCGATTTAGGGTCTTGACAGGAGGAAATGGGGGGCCGTTTTAAGGTGAATAGGGGAGAAATGGGGCGCGCCATTTTAAGGTTCAATAGAGGAGAAATGGGGCGCGCCGTTTTAAGGTTCAATAGGGGATAAATGGGGCGCGCCGTTTTTGGGCTTCGGTAAGATGGAGATGGGCACGCCGTTTTAATGTTGAATGGGGAGATTGGGGGCGCGCCGTTTTAACGTTCAATAGGGGGGAAATGGGGCGCGCCGGATATGGAGGGCAAGGAGAGATTGGGGCGCGCTGTTTAGCATCTAGAGAAAGAGATGGGGAGGTTTGTGAGGAGGGTTGAAGCGGCGCGGTGGAACAATGACCACGCCGTTTTAACCCACGCCGGGATAGCCATATGGGGGTGTTTCAGAGCTCTGTTACTGCGTTTTCCTTTCCTTTCACCCGTGGATTGATTCAGGGGTTGATTTGCCCGTTCGGTTGATAGATCAAGCTGGTAATGAGGAGGTTTCAAGAGTTTTAACCATTTTAATCATTTGTTATGACGAAAACAGTATGAACGTCTAAGAGTTTTATTCAAGCAGTTTGCTCACAGAGGCCTCACTTCGTTCTTCATTAGTTCAACTCGTTCACCTGTTGTTGAGCGTTCTTAGCCTTGGCGAAAATCGGGCAGCACCTCCCCTAGACCGGGGCTTGCCAGAGAGAAGCAAAAGTCACCACGTGGATTACTCTCGGGTAAACTCTCAAAAATGCGGAGCGGCCTCACGGCAGTCCGTTAGTCCGAGTATGAGTATGGAACGCTCGAGGGCCAGCCTACGAGAGCGACCACGACTCATGGACGACGATATTCGGGGCGAGACGGAATCTATGCCACAGTAGGGCAATGAATGTTCATCCGACAGTGGGTACCTTTGTGGGTCATGCCATGGAAGGGCAGCCCTCAAGGGCCAGGGATGACCGGAGAATGAGAAGACGGAGCAGAGAATGGAACAGAGAACACAAGAGTTGCAAAACAGACTTTTCTTCTTTTATTCACCCACACAACGGGGAAGGAAACTTGATACAGATAAAATAGAAGAGAAGGCGTTACAAACCAAAAAGGGAAAATACATTCGATGGAGAGAAAGAGAGATGCATTAGACGGAGGAGGGAGAGGGAAGCATTGGCTTCTCCCCCTCCAACTCACCTCTCACTCTCGCCCCCTACCTCTTTCTATTTTCTTCAGCCCAGAACCGTGGAGCTCTCAGATGCCAGTAGCTCCTTCTCCTCCCTTCTCTCTTTTCTTTTCTCTCTTCTTCTGTTCCCTTCTTCTCTTGATCATCCCCCTTCTCTTTGCTTCACAATGCTGCCCTATATATATCAGCCAGCCTCGGAGCGTCCCTGCCAATTCCACCTCGTCCGCAACAAAGTCAGGAGTCGACTCGTTGTGCTGGACGCCGTTGATTCGTCCCGTACGCTGTTGCTCGTCCGAGGACGAGATGTTCGTAGGTTTGCTGGGGGTTGCTTCGCCAGTAAGCTTCTGTGCTGTCGAACGGAGGTTGAGACAGAACCAGGGGCATTGAATGTTCTGTGCATCTCATTTATGCAGAACAGAGTATCGGTCGGCAGACGGGACAGGATGAGGTTAAACTCATTTCATTCGACGCGCCGTTTTAAGAAGAGCATATGGTGATGGCTTGTCCAAAAGTAGCGCGCCGTAGAAATGCTTCAGGGAACAGGATGAGGGGTTAAAACGGCGTGGGGGGAATAGTGACCACGCCGGTTTAACTCAAGTGTAATTGGCATGCCGTATTATGCTTTTTCGCCTTCAAAATGGCCATGCCGTATTATGCTTTTTGGCCTTCAAACTGGCCATGCCGTAATAGCATACAAAAGGTGGCGCCATTTTAACGGTTTAAACAAGGGGAGAGGGCGCGCCGGAATTGGGCCATTCAAGGGAGAGGGGCGCGCCGGTTTGGCCATGCCGTTTTAGCAAGGGGGCGCGCCGTTTAGCAAGGGGGCGCGCCGTTTTAAGGCGTGCCGCTTTAAGGCCCTCCCGCGCCGTTTTAAGCACGGAACGGATTCTTTCCAAAGTCGAGGCTGTTTGTTATGAATGTTGACATTCCCGGCATGCTCCGGTTGCGATGTGTGACCTCTATAATATTCCGTTTGTAGCCTCTGGGACTCAGTCCCAGATTCTGCGTGACTTTCGGTGCATGCCGAGACTGTGCCGGAGTTCCCGACTCTTCTCTGATTCAGCTCTCGGCATGGCTGGTCGGAGCCTTGTAGCTGTATCTTCTGCTTAGGGGGCTTCCTTAGCGGATAGCGGACCACCAAGTGAGTTCTCGTCCTGATCGGGCGAGGCATGAGGTTTATTCGGCATTTCTGTCTTCGACTCGCGCTCTAATGTGTAGACGCGAATGTCGCCATCACCATCATCGTCATTTTTTTGGCATCCACAGGGGCCCGACGGAAACCGGTCTAACCGTCCTCAGGGTAAGCCCGTACACCACTCCGTGGTGCGACCAGCACACGCGTACTGGTAGGCTACGACTAGTGGAGGGTCACTGAAGGAGTAGACTCTCAAGTCAACGGAAAATAACGTCCGAATCCGACGACGTACGGGGACCATCCCACGTACCAGCACCGTCACACGGCGACCACAGTCGGAGAAGAAACAGGACATACAGTCCACGGTCACGCACACACTGTGCGCGAGAGTCGAGAAAACCCAAGTGACGCTAAGTCACTGGACTCTGGACAGTCCTCTAAACGCACTACAGCCAACGGTCCTTGAGTCACAAGACTCGGGGTCAAGACCGTTGCACGCAACAGCACAAGGCCGTCAATCTAGTCCAATCTCTAGGTCTAAAACCGCGGTAGCATGGGTACCGAGACCATTCCCTTGGGAAGGGAACGCAAAGGACTAAGGCCACCCACACGGGCCACACGGAAAATGCAGAAGCACGATTCCCAAGGCAGCACACAAGGCGCCACTACGATTTTCCATCTTGAAGCAAGCGGGAAACCTCCAGCCCCAGGCCGGTTAACTGGACTCGCAGTCCAAGGCCAAACACATGGCCCACATGGGAATCGCCTTCCAAAGGAACCCACGATATGTGGGGGAGACCCCACCGCACACACACCGACACACGATGACTCGATCGAGCGTAACACGAAAGCCCGGAACACATGGGGTCACCTGGACTCACTACACCGATGGGCACGCTAATCGAGGTAGCACGGTCCCTCCCGACACCCCAAAAATATGGACACAGAACCCATGGAGTGTCCAGGACACTCACAAGGCCGGAGGTCGACCACTGGGTCCCAACCGGGTCGACCGGAGACCAACACAATGCGAACGGAACGCTAGAGGTCACCCAGACCCTTAAGCGCACGGGCACGCAAAATGAGGTAAGCAGAACCTCCAGACACCCCAAAACACGGTAACAGAACTCCACTGGGTGTCCAAGGCACACACGGCCCACGAGGAGCACGATCAGCCGCAGACCGCCCACCCCGGGCAGCCCGGCTGGTCACCTCCAAGAACGCGCTATAGGCCCATAGCGCGTTCAAGAAGAACGCGCTATACACCTATAGCGCGACAAGACAGATCGCGCTATAGCCCTACAGCGCGACTGCACAGATCGCGCTAGGATCACCTAGCGCGACAAGGTAGAACGTGCTAGGGACCCCTAGCGCGACAGGGCAGAACGCGCTAGGACCCCATAGCGCGACAAGGACCGCCTTACTGTTCATCTTCTCCGATGAACACGCCCTATCGGGGCAGCGCGACGAACAAGAACGCGCTACTGGAGTATAGCGCATTCTCAGTCCGCGGCGGAAAATGGTAGAAACCGCGGGAAAAGCCATGCCACGCCCCGTTCACCCCCAAGTGAAGGGGAAACAAAAGGGGAAACCTTCCCCAAGCCCCTAGGCATGCATCTAAACCCCTGGATCGCCCAAAAACACCATAGAACGGGAGATCCGGCTCACACCCCAAAATCATGCATTTTGCCCAAAATGCCCCGTTTAGCCCGCTCGGCTCCCCACGGCCTACGAAACTCGCGGGAAAGGAAGTACACGGGCTGAGGGTCCATCACCCTACTTCCACCGAAGATTTCGCGCACCGTGGACGCCGATCCACGAAGAAAACGCCGTGAAACTCTCGCCGCTCCACGAACTCGCGGCCGAGCTTCCACACGCCTCCACCGCCTCGATCCTCATTCATCCTCACCCGTGCCTCGCCCGCGCCGTCCCCGCCTCGCCCGTACTCCGCCCCGTCGGCCGTCGGAGAGAGAGGGAGAGAGGAGAGAGCGTGAGAAGAGAGAGGGAGAGAAATGAGAAATGAGAGGGAGAGAGAGAAAAGGTTTATATATAGGAAAATCCAAAAATTCAGAAAAATCTAGAAAAATAGAAAATTACACCCTCGCGATCCTCGGAACGCACCGAACGCAATGGTACCACACTCGCCTAGGTGAACGGCCCGGTTCACCCGCAACGAGGTTCCGAAGGGAAAGCCGAAACCCACGCCGGGAATCAGAAAACACACGCGGAAAAAGCCGCAGAACGCCTCCGGGCCTCCGAAACGACTCCGGATCGCGCCGATCCGAACACGAAAGATGTCCGAAACAAAATTTCGGACACAGCGGAGTTGGACACTCCGAAAAACCAGATCCGGGACCCACGAAGAAGGATCCGAAAAATCCGGGGCATTACACAATCACACAAGCAGACCACAACACACAAGATTTTAAGGTGGTTCGGACTGAATCCCCAGTCCTACGTCCACCCCTCACCAAATCCGGTGAGGCTCCACTAGTGCCACGCACTGAACCGTAAATCGGAAAGACCTCCGATTACCTTCCTACTAACCACAGGTAGGGACGTCAACACCGCAGATCGGACAACTTCCGATTGCCTTCCTACTAACCACCGGTAGGGACGATCTTCAGTTTCAATCGTTTGTATGAAATGAAAAAGATAACAAATATGAAATCACTCAAACAAGATATAGAGTATACTCAAAGAAAGAAGATATTGTCTGAGTTGCAGAAGCTTGAATCGGATGCTTTGAAGGTGTCTTCTTCCTTGCGAGATGATCTTCCTTGAATCTCTTCTAGTTGATGAAGAAGACGATGGATGTAGCTTCGATCTTCCTTTTGATCTTCTTGAGTTGATGAAGAGGATGAAGAATGCAGTTTAGATCACCTTTGAAAGTCTTGATTGCTTCTTGCTTCCTTGGAGGTTGAGATGGCTTCAGATCTGGACTTGAATCCCTTGGAATGGATGAAGCTTCTTCCCGTAGTACTGTTCACGGCTACAGTACTTCGAACTACTCTCCCTTGAACACACCCTTGCAGCCTCCCTTGATTTCTCAAATGATCAACTAGGGTTTCTAACTCTCTTGCAGGTGTTTTATAACCTTTGAATGGTCCTTAGACATCCCCCAGACCAGATCCACAAATCATGGGAGATTAGGTGAGTTTTGATTAAACAAATCCATGGAAAGGGGCTGGCCTCGAGGTGGAAATCGAAGTCAAACATGGCTGCATCGGCGTTGGCGGTCGACCTGCAGCTTCTGGCGGTCGACCGCTACTGAGAATCGCTGTAGAGGATTAGTCCCTGGAATTTCCGGTCGACCGCTACTGGCTGGCGGTCGACCGCCACTGAGAGAGATGCAAACTGGGGGTTGCTGACTGGGGCGGTCGACCGCCCCTGTGCTGGCGGTCGACCGCCAGCTGGGCAGACCCCGGTTCATCCAGGGTCGGTCCGTTAACCGCTTTAGCTCCGTCGCTTGAGTCCTTTAGCAGCCCGTTCATATCTGTGGCATCTCCCTTGATAGTCTAAAAGGTATCAACTGAGTCTCTGGCCTTGGATTCTCTTGGCTGTACTTCTTTGTGCATTGACCTTGGATGTGTGACGAGCCGAATATCACGTGTCGACTTTTGCTTGTGTTCGCATCCTTGCTTGGGCGCGATCAATGAGCTTTCACTTTTGCCATCCTCACTGAATGCCTTGTCCATTCATTGGCATATCTGTCATGAACAGAACATCACGTATGTTAGTCACATGAGAGTGGAAACATCAATGACTAATAGTGTTTAGCCATTATCAAAACCAAGAATACCACAGAACTCATATGACCATAGGATGATGTCGAATGACCCCAGTGACCATAGGATAACTCAAATGACCACAGGGGCACAACATTCTCCCCCTTTTTGATGATGGCAACACTGTGAGTCATTATGTGGCAGTAATATCAAGAATGGCAAAAGTTATAGCAAATGCAACATATGCAACTCAAGATCCATGATAATGAGAATATGGGAATGCAGATATGAATGCGGATATGAATGCGATGTAATTATGCAAACCCCATCACATACACATATGAAGACTCCCTCATCACTCATACACAAAAGAGCACAAAGGTTTCTCCCCCGTACACAATTCACTCATCCCCCAATGACAACTCACAAAGCAAGGGATGACTCACAACAAAATATTCTCTCCCCTTTGACAACGCGATAACGCAAAACTCTTACAAAGGACTCACACAAAGAATTCTCCCCCTTTGACAACAGCAAAAAGGGAGGGATAAGGTAGAGAAGGGGACTAATGTCTGAGAGGCCAGAGCTGAATGAGAGTGGAGAGCAAGCCATTATATGCAAACCTGAAACATACCGTGAGCAACATAGATGGTTCAAAGCTAATGAAATCCGAGATCATCAACAGAGTTCGAAAAGTAGCTACATCCAAGATTTAATAGAAATGAACCAAAAATGCATATCATGGCGGTGTGTAACCTTCCCTTGTCTTATATATCCATATTCAATAACTACAAAGAGAATAACACAAAAGCACGTATTGAGGCTAAACAAGCAAGACTGAAGCATGGAATTTTATGATTGCAGCAACTTCGATTGGCAGTATCTTTTGCATTTGAAGGCACATGACTCACTTTTTACGAGCAATCAAGTCTAGTACATGCCTCCAAGCCGTAAGAATACACGTTGTTTAGACGCCAGTATTCCTAGGTATTTGGTAAGACTGACTGTCATGCTTCAGGATGAACAGAGATAGCAAAGTCACGTCATGACATATCCTGTCTCAATTCTTTGATGAGAGGATATATTTCTCAGCAATTATGCCATTGCTCTGCCTAGAGTCCAAAAGTATTAAGACAGAGATAACAGGGGCACATCATGACATATCATTCGTCACTTGATTTGATGACGTGACATATTTCTCCGTGCAACAATATCATTGCTCTGTCAAATTGATTTTCAAGAATTCCAGCTCATCAAGATGTTTAAAAATAATACTAAGCCTGAGTGTATCACCAAGATTGTCATGAGGTTTGGATTTTCAGATTTCAGGGTAGTCATTCAAGACATAACATGCAATCTTTAGTTAAAGTCTATTAAAACCACAGAACATAGATGATTTCAAACAAAATATATCAGAACTACAAGGAAATCATTAAATCTGAACCATTTTCATTGAATAGACAATCATCAGTTCATATAATAGAAAGCTCTCACACCATATGTTTGTCAGTCTCATGATCTCATATTCAGACTGTAAGCCATGGAAGCACAAGAAATTAAGAAAAGCATCAAGACTCCCCCTAAGGATATGCAATGAATGCACTCAAGAGTTATGTGTGCAAGCAAGTGAAATGATAACTGTCAAGAGGAGAATGACCTGAAACATGCAGGGGTTGACATGAATTTGGCAGACATGAGATGCATGACCCAACACATGGTTGTACACTTATTAAATGCAACAGAATGAAGATGAAACATATGCATGAATGCTGCACAAGGACAACTCCCCCTTACTATATGGCCTATATGCGACATTGACACATGGTACTTGGCGGAGGTGAAACCTCACGCATATTGAGTGCTTCTAGGCAAGCATAACCTGCCTTTCCATACATCAACATTTGATATACCATGGCCATACAAGAATGATGCTACACAAACCATGCAATGCATTATGAACATGAACTCAATTCATTATTATGCATCTACATGCAATGCGACACATATGCAAAATGACATATTGACATATAAACAATGCATGAACACCAATATGCAAAAACACACACTAAATTGAACAAGATCATCATTTCAATTTTTATTGGCCTGAGGTCGGTAAAGACCAAGCTCCCTTCTGAGTGTTGAAAACCTGTCATTACACAAGGGCTTGGTGAAAATATCAGTAATTTGATTTAGAGTATCAACAAAATGCAGTTCAAAATTTTTCTTACCGACCTCATCTCTAATGAAGTGATGCCTAATCTCAATATGCTTAGTCCTAGAGTGCTAGACTGGATTTTTTGCAAGGTTGATAGCACTAGTGTTATCACACAGAATCGGGACACAACCAAGATCCACTAGGTAGTCTTGGAGTTGGTGTTTAATCCACAACACTTGGGTGCCACAGCTCCCCGCAGCAACATATTCTGCCTCCGCGGTTGAGAGGGCAACCGAGTGTTATTTCTTGGAAGCCCAAGAAACTAAACACCCGCCTAGAAACTGGCAATAGCCACTAGTACTCTTACGATCCAGCTTACATCCAGCGTAGTCCGCATCAGAATAAGATATAAGAGATAAATCACATGATGACGGATACCACAATCCCAAATCTTGAGTGCCGGCAAGATATCTAAGGATACGTTTGACGGCAGTCAAATGGGATTCTCTAGGACTAGCTTGAAATCTAGCACAAAGGCATACACTAAACTGGATATCTGGTCGGGATGCAGTCAAATAAAGTAAAGAACCAATCATACCTCTATAGACCTTTGCATCCACCAATTTACCATTTTCATCCGAATCCAGTGAAGTTGAGGTGCTCATAGGAGTTGCAATGATTTTGCTATTTGCCATGTCAAATCTTTTCAGCAGCTCCTTGATGTATTTGGCTTGACTTATGAAGCAACCATCTTGTCCTTGGTTGACCTGCAAATCGAGAAAGAATTGGAGTTCTCCCATTAGGCTCATCTCAAATTCGCTAGTCATGAGGTTAGCAAATTCCTCACACATTTCAGATTTAGTAGAACCAAACACAATATCATCAACATAAATTTGAACAATCAAGATGTTCTTACCTTGCTTCTTGGTGAAAAGCGTTTGATCTACCTTACCTCGTGTGTACCCTTTTGCAATGAGGAACGAGCTTAGTTTCTCATACCAAGCTCTTGGTGCTTGCTTAAGTCCATAAAGCGCCCTGTCTAGCTTGTATACAAAATCTGCATGGTTAGAATTCTCAAAGCCAGGGGGCTACTCAACATAGACTTCTTCTTTGATCAACCATTTAAGAAATACTTTTTACATCCATTTGATACAGCTTTATTCTAAGGGAGCATGCAAAAGTAAGTAAAATTCTGATGGCTTTGAGTCTAGCAACTGGGGCATAAGATTCATCAAAATCTACCTCAAACTCTTGATTATACCATTGAGCCACCAATCTAGCCTTGTTTCTTATTATCTTGCCGTCCTCACTTAGTTTGTTCCTAAAGACCCATTTAGTGCCTATGACAGATTGTGATGAAGGTCTAGGAACAAGATGCCAAACTTGGTTTCTTTCAAACTGGTTTAACTCATCTTGCATTGAATTTATCCAGTTTTCATCTTTTAATGCTTCATCAATATTTTTGGGTTCAAGCTGAGAGACAAGAGCAAGTTGATCTAATTCTTCCACAATTTTGAAATGTGACCTTATTCTAGGTGGGTCGTTCAAGCTACCAATGACATTTTCTAAAGGATGATCCTTAAAAATTATAATGTTTGTAGAATTATTACCTTCTCCTGGAGCTTGATCCCTTACATTATTTGATTCAGCTAGGTCACCATCTTCTCTTGTTTCTTCTTGTGGAGGATCATTCTTTTCCTTCATGCTTAGGAATTCCCTATCTTCATCGTTTTTCCTGTAAAAGTTATCATTGTTAGAATCATCATGATATTCATCAAAGGAAACATGGGGTGATTCTTCCACAGTTTGACTCTTGATATTGTAAATTCTATAAGCCCTAGATCTATCAGAATATCCAAGGAATATACCTTCATCGCTCTTGGGCTCAAATTTATCTAAGTCTCTTTTGTCATTGTTGTGGCTGAAGCATTTTGATCCAAACACTTTCATATGTGAGAGAGATGGCTTTTTACCTTTCAGCAACTCATAAGGAGTCTTTTTAGTGTGTGGCATTACCATAGAGCGGTTGATAATGTAACATACTGGGTTTACCGCTTCAGCCCAAAACCTCCTTGGAAGTTTCCGTTCAGCAAGCATGGTTCTTGCCATCTCTACAAGTGTTCGGTTTCTCCTTTCAACTACACCATTTTGCTCCGGCGTTCTTGGTGAAGAAAATCGGTGTGAAATTCCCTCAGCCCTGCAAAGATTATAGAAGTCAGCATTTTTAAATTCACCACCATGATCAGATTGAATCGTGGAAATTTTAAACTCATCGTCCTGCTTTATCTTCATGTAGAGTGCCTGAAACTCATCAAAAGCATCATTTTTATGTATGAGAAAGAAAACCCATGTGAACCTAGAAAAGTCATCCACCAAGACATATACATATTTTCTACCACTTAAACTAGCAGTTCCGGTTGGACCAAACAAGTCCATATGAATTAGCTCGAGTGGTTTGGATGATGTATTTTCAGATCTTCCCTTGAAAGATTTTCTTGTTTGTTTGCCTAGGGCACATGCATCACACAATTTGTTTTCTTGTTTAAATGATAATTCGGGCAACCCTTTCACCATTGAATGCTTTAACAATTTATGTAAGACATTGTAGGTAGCATGTCCTAGTCTACGATGCCATAACCATGCAAGTTCAGATTTTGGTGCAGCAAGACAAAGATTTAAATGAGCAGGATCATCTAAGTCAATCATGTAAACATTGTTGACTCTCTTACCAGAAAATTTTACCTTGTCAGATTTTGGTTCAATGATTCTACATTCATGAGAGTCAAACAACACTTTGTGACCCTTATCACAGAGTTGACTTATCCTAAGCAAGTTGTATTTCAAGCCTTCAATTAGCAGCACGTTATAGATGGAGTTGGAGAGGTTCTTACCTACATTACCTGTTCCAATGATTTTTCCTTTGTTGTTCCCTCCAAATGTGACGTATCCTCCTTCCTTTTCCTCCAAGAGATAAAATTTTGTTTTATCTCCAGTCATGTGTCTTGAACAGCCGCTATCAAGGTACCACCTGTTATGCATGGCTGCAAGACACTCCTGCACAAGTAATTAAGCAATTGTGTTTGGAACCCAAACAAATTTGGTGGTGGGGACACCGGGTCCACTACTGGGCCCACTACTCGGAGCCGACGCCGCACTGCCCGACACCGAGCTTATGGCTCGGAGATCCTTCCTGAAGACTCGGCCTACGGCTACGGTAGTATATTGCGTATTGAGTATATGTATTTGTGTGTATGTATACATGTATCCCTACATGTATTTTTCTTTCGTCTTATTAGGCTAGTCTAAGTCAAATAACATGTGTGTAATTTTTGTATTTTATTTGATTAAAACCCACAAGTCAAAGTGAGGTGGGTGGGTTTTGTTTTGTTAGGCTAGGATATAAACACAATTAGTGGAAGTAGATAGGTATTTATGTTATGGCTTTCTTTCTATATAAAGAGGCCAAAGGGATGTGTTACGTATGAATGTTGTTATATGAATGAGATCTTGTTTTGTGAGAGTTCTCCTCTTGCATTTCCTCCTTCCCTCTTTCTCATTTTGTGAGTTTGAGTGTCGCCCGGTGTGAGACCGTCCGGCGTGAGGCCGAGCTGTGTGAGATAGCAATTATCCATTCTCGTCCTGTTCGTGATATCGGAGTGCCGTCGATCTATTCCACGTCGCCGCCGCGTCAAATTTGGTATCAGAGCCCAACAACGGCGCCTCCGACGACTCTGACGTCCCGACGTCTCTCCTTCTCTATATCAGTTGTTAGAGTGAAAAAAAAAAAGAGAAAAGAAAGAAAAGGAAAAAAAAGAAGAAAGAGGAAATTCTCGGTTGAAATAGAAGTTAGAGAGAAAAAAAAAGAATAGAAATTTTTTTTTAAAACTCCTTCTCTCTGTTTCTCTCTCTCTCTTTCCCTTTCTCTCTCGTTAATCTCTCTTTCTCTCACTAGTTAATCTATCTCTCTCTCTCTTCTCTCTCGTTCAGCACACAGCAGAGGAAGAAAGGTTGAGAAGAAAAAAATTAAAAAAAAATTTCTGTTCGCAGCGGCACGGGCCTCGTCGCCCGTGCCCATTTCAAAATAGGAGGTTGTCCGCAACGGCCAACCCCCCCAGCGCCCTGCCGCCGCGCCCGAGCCGCCACCCGCCTTGCGCCATCCACGCCCGAACCTCGTGCGCGACTGCCCGCGCCCGCGAGCTCTGCCGCGCCCTCCCTGCGCCCGGCTGAGCCAGAGCACCCGCCCGCCCGGCCCCGGCGCCCGCCGCCCGTGCCCCGCGTTCTGGCCGCTGCCGTCTGCGCCCAACGCGAGCGCCCCACCCTGGCCGTTGCCGCCTGCTGCCCGCTCCCAGCGCGCCCGGCCAGCGAGCCCGGCACGCCCGCCCAGCTCGCCCAGCGCAACCGCAGGCCGGCCCGGACCCGCCCGCGCCAACGGGCGCTCTGCGCCCTCCCGACACCGCCGCCTGTGCCGGCCTCTGCGCGCCCCTGGTCGCCCGTGCCCCACATTGGCCGCCCCTTCCGCGTTTGGCACCGGTCCGCCCCACCTAGCCGCGTATTTCACGCGTGACATACATAAAATAGTATATATATATAATATATATGTGAGAGCACTCAAAAAAAAAGAGTTTGAAAAAAAGGTTAAAAGAAAAGTCAAAAAGAGAAGTTTGAAAAAAAAAGAAAAGTTAAATATATATAATATATATATTTGAGATATATATAATCATATATATATATATATATATATATATATCTTTTAACTTATTAATTGTGGCACTCGAAGTCCGCGAACGACAGCTGAAGCAGCGCCCGATCCGGCCGGTCGTCGACACACAATCCGTCATTCACGGAGTGTGAGTGCCCCTAAGTCTCCCTGCGCGGAGAAAAGTTTGGAAGTGATTTATTCCCCTGCGTGGGAAATTTTAAGCGGTTTGTAATAATTAAATCCTCCCTGCGTGGAGCAAATTCTTTGTAACCGGTGAAGCTTCTTCGACGCCGTGCGGGCACGCACGTCCCCGCTCGCCTTCGTCTCCGGTCGGAGCTAGACTTTTCAGTCTAGCTAGGTACGTGCTCCCCTCACTTACTCATTTAGTATACTTTCAATTGCCGCGCGAAGTGAGAGAGAGCCCGATCCATGCAGCCAGTCTCCTGAGTGCATCGCTGTGGACAGAAGGCGAGAGCTTGTATGTACCCATCCTTAGGCCCTAGACTGTTGCATTAGGGCACCCTAATTGTCAGGAGGTAGTTCCACAACTACTTCCCTGCGGGCGAGCAACTCTCCCTGACCGGTCCCTTCAAATTGGCCCTTTGCATATCAGCTGGGTCATAGCTTGCTAATTATCGGTCCTAGGACTGCATCATCTAGGTCGAGGTCGTGCATGCCACGTTGATCTAGGAATTCATCCGGCCGTCTAGAGCGCCCTTAAACTCTACAATCCCACATAGATCAGAAGAGTGTGAGTGCTATGTTGGCTCAGCTCGAGCATAATCTTCTAACCCATTTTGAAGAATCCATAGGCCAACTTTGAGCCGAGTTAGATGAGAGGATCCGAGCCTTAGAGGATCGACTGAAGGGAGAGGAAGGACGAGTGAATGGCCATGGTGATCCCGTAGCCAATCCTAGGGAGGAGAGAGAGCAAGCCCGCCCGAATCAGACTCCCCAAGGTAGAGAGCAAGAGGCCCGTACGCCTCGAGAGAGAGACCACGACGATGAGGATATCATCCTACGGAACGTCAAGATTGACGCTCCAAGTTTTGATGGGTCCCTCAACCCCGCTACATACCTTGATTGGGAGACCGGGATGGACCAATATTTTGATTGGCATCGCCGCATGACCCCTGCTACAAGGGTGAGGTTTGCCAAAATGAAACTCCTAGGACAAGCCAAAACCTACTGGTGTAATGTTGAGAATCTCCTAGCAAGGAGACGAGAGGAGCCTATTAGCACGTGGGAAGAGATGAAGGAGAAATTGAGGGAGAAGTATCTGCCACCTTCCTACCATCAGCGTCTTTTAGACCAATGGCAGAAACTCACCCAAGATGGAAAGTCCGTGGACGAGTACATCGCCAAATTTGATGACTTCTTCCTTCGGAGTCGAGTCATGGAGGATGCCTCCGTCACCCTCTCTCGGTTTAGGGCTGGCCTACACGAGAGTATTCAGCGGGAATTATTCTTGCGGGAGGTTAACACTCTCGAGCATGCCTATCAGGTTGCTCGGGACGTCGAGCGGTTTCAAAAGGTGGTCCCACCTCGGGTCCCCACCTACCGCCAACCCGAGTCCCGAAACCCCATGGTCCGCTACTCTGAGAGGCCTGGCCCCTCCACCTCCTACGTCCCTACTGCTACCCCACTTAGGGCCGTTGCCCCTACTGCTCCTTTCCCACGGAACCCCTTACCTGCACCCGCTGCTGTGCCTAGGCTGGAGTATACTCCACCAGCTGAGAGGAGAGATGACAAGGGAAAGGGAGTGGTCCCTAGCACCTCCCAACCAGCCCCTATCTCGGGAGTCCGCTGCTTTCGGTGTCATAACCTAGGGCATATTGCCACCAATTGCCCCACCCGAGCCTTGGTCATCACCGACCCCCAGCCTGTGGAACTTCCACCTCAGGAAGGAGAATTCATTGAGAGATACGAGGCCGATCCTGACCTCATCGCCCAGTTTGAGGAAATGGATGCAGGGTATGATGGAACGCATGTCGAGTACATGCAAGTGGGAGATATTGCCGAGTGTTCGAATCAGGGAAGACTGGGTGTAGTTCGCTGCATCCTTACCCACCCCTAGGAGGACGACTGGCGTCGAACTCCATCTTCCAAACATACATTATGGTAAAATCCCAACCCTGCAAGGTGATTTTTGACAACGGGAGCTGTATCAATGCAGTCTCTTCAGACTTTGTTTCCCGTCTAGGTCTATCTACCCATCCTCATCCGAGGCCATACAACGTGGCGTGGGTTGACGACACGTCTATCCCAGTCACCACTACATGTGTCATTCCCATCCAATTCCAGTCCTATCAAGGACAGATTTTGTGCGATGTAGTGCCAATGAAGATCGGTAGCATCATCCTAGGACGACCATGGATCTATGATGTAGACCTTACTACATTCGGTCGGTCCAATCAGTGTTCCATCTCACACAATGGGAAGAAGATACAGTTGTACCCGGCACCCCCACAGGTGACCCCGGGAAAGAGTTCCACCTCCACTGGAACCCCCAAGGTTCAAAAGAGTCCCCGAACTCCCACTGAAGGGAAGCTTCTCATTCCCTCTCCTCCTGCACCTATCACACCCATTCCTAAGGCCCCTAAGGTTGGTTATGACCCGATTAGGCGCCTTAACTTCATAGGTGTTCGTGAGCTGAATAGGGAGGTTGCCGAGGTGCCCCTGTCTGGGCTGTTGTTGTCACCATCACCCCCGAGAGTCCCAAGTCTCATCCCACCTGAAGTCCAGGCAATCTGCAGGACTTCCAAGATATCTTCTCAGAAGACTTGCCCTCAACACTCCCTCCCATGCGTGATGTTCAACACGCCATTGATCTTGTCCCTGGGTCCACCCTACCCAACCTTCCCCACTACAGGTTGAACCCCAAGGAGCATGCTGAGCTCCAAAGGATTGTCGAGGACCTTATCCACAAAGGTTTCCTCAGGGTGAGCAAGAGCCCATGTGCTGTCCCTGCCTTGCTCACACCCAAGAAGGATGGCACCTGGCGGATGTGTGTTGATAGCCGCGCCATCAATAAGATCACTGTCAAGTATAGGTTTCCCATTCCCCGTCTTGATGACATGCTTGACATGATGAGTGGAGCCACCATCTTTTCCAAGATTGACTTGAAAAGTGGCTACCACCAGGTCCGGATTCGACCAGGGGATGAGTGGAAGACAGCCTTCAAAACAAAAGAAGGTCTGTATGAGTGGCTTGTCATGCCGTTTGGGCTATCCAACGCCCCCAGCACTTTCATGAGGCTTATGACAGAAGTCCTTCGTCCTCTCATTGGTCGCTTTGTTGTCGTCTACTTTGACGACATTCTCATCTATAGCCACAACTCTCGGGATCACATCCACCATTTGAGGGAAGTTTGCGAGACTTTGAGGAGAGAAACCCTGTATGTCAACCTTGCTAAATGTGAATTCATGACAGACCGGGTCACTTTCTCGGATTTGTGGTTTCTAGTCAAGGAGTGTCTGTGGACCAATCCAAGGTCCGAGCCATAGTAGACTGGCCAGAGCCCCAGAATGTCCATGACGTTCGAAGTTTCCACGGGCTAGCCACTTTCTACAGACGCTTCATTCAGGGTTTTAGCACCATTATGGCACCCATTACGGATTGTATCTGTAAGGGGAATTTTGAGTGGACCAAAGCCGCCTCCCAGCTTTTCTTGCCATAAAGGAGCTTATGACCAAAGCCCCTGTCCTCCGCCTGCCAGACTTTTCCAAAGTCTTTGAGATATCCTGTGATGCATCTGGCGTAGGAATAGGTGGAGTGCTTAGTCAGGAAAGCCACCCTGTGGCTTATTTCAGTGAGAAGCTTTCTGATGCAAAGCTTCGTTACTCCACCTATGATAAGGAGTTTTATGCCGTGGTCCAAGCCCTCAAACACTGGAGACACTATCTCTTACCACAAGAGTTTGTCTTATACTCGGACCACGAGGCTCTGAAATTCCTTAGCTCTCAGAAGGGCTTAAACCCAAGGCATGGTCGGTGGGTAGAATTCCTCCAGTCCTTTCACATTTGTCCTAAAACATAAGGCTGGAAAGGAAAATAAGGTGGCCGACGCCTTGAGTCGAAGGGTCTCCCTTCTTTCCACTATTCGGGTAGAGGTCACCGGATTTGACCGCATGAAGGAACTCTATGGAGAGTGTCCTGATTTTGGCCCTGCCTACTCCGCTATGTCTGCTGGACCCTCGACAACATTTTCTGACTATCTACTCCAGGATGGTTTTCTATTTCGAGGGCAGCAACTCTGTGTCCCGAGGACTTCTGTTCGGGACTTCCTGATATGGGAAATACATGGTGGAGGTCTTGCTGGTCACTTTGGCCGTAACAAGACCATCCATTCTGTGGAGGAGCACTTCTATTGGCCTGGCCTGAAGAGAGATGTGGCCAAGATTGTAGCCCAGTGTAGGACATGCACGATGGCCAAACAGGTCAAACAGAACACTGGTCTCTACACTCCTCTCCCCGTTCCTGATCGACCATGGTTGATGTGAGTATGGATTTTATCCTTGGGTTACCACGCACTGCTCACAAGCATGATTCCATCTTTGTTGTCGTTGATAGGTTCTCTAAGATGGCCCACTTCATTGCATGTTCCAAAACATCTGATGCATCTAGAGTAGCCCATTTATTCTTTGATGAAGTCGTGCGTCTGCATGGTCTCCCCAAACTATCGTGTCTGACCGAGATGTCCGGTTCACTAGTTACTTTTGGAAGACACTTTGGCACCTAGTTGGCACCAAACTGAAATTTCCACTGCCTATCACCCCCAAACTGATGGGCAAACTGAGGTCGTCAATAGGAGTTTAGGAAATCTGTTGAGGTGTCTTGTAGGGGAACATCCGGCACTTGGGATCTTCTTTTGCCCAGAGCCGAATTTGCATACAACAGCTCGTCAATCGGTCCATAGGTATGAGTCCATTTGAGGTCGTGCATGGCTACAAACCTAGGAAACCTGTGGATCTCATTCCCCTTCCCCTCGAGTCTAGGATATCCAAGTCAGCTGAGGAGTTTGCACAGCATGTCAAGAGTCTGCATGAGTCAATTAGCAAGCAAATCAACCTCAGTAATGAGACTTATAAAAAATTGGTCGATTCGCATAGGCGTCACCATGAATTCAAGAAGGTGACTTGGTTATGGTACGGGTTCGACCCGAACGACTCCCTCGGGAGCCGTTAAAAAGTTGCAAGCCCGTAGTGATGGACCCTTCCCAATTCTGCGGAAGATTGGCTCCAATGCTTATGTTGTGGACTTACCTCCCGAATATGGGATTAGCTCGACTTTTAATGTGGCAGACCTAGTGGCCTACAAGGAACCCACAGCGATTCCTAGTGACCCTTTCGAGCCTTCTCCTCCCATTGAGAGTGAGCCCACCCATGTGCGTCCCACAGCCTCGAGAGTACCGCGCGAGCACATTGAGAGGATACTAGATGAGCAGGTGACCACTACACAGAGTAGGGCGTACCAGCGCTATCTTGTCCGCTGGCGAGACCATCCACCTTATGATGATTCCTGGATCAGCCGGGAAGATCTCCAGCGCCTCGATCCAGATCTGTTGGAGCACTACCACATCAATGTCCCCCCTTACTCGACGGAGTCGAGTTCCAGCCGCCCCGGGTGGGTTGGTGGGGACACCAGGTCCACTACTGGGCCCACTACTCGGAGTCGACGCCGCACTGCCCCGACACCGAGCTTATGGCTCGGAGATCTTTCCTGAAGACTCGGCCTATGGCTACGGTAGTATATTGCGTATTGAGTATATGCATTTGTGTGTATGTATACATGTATCCCTACATATATTTTTTCTTTCGTCTTATTAGGCTAGTCTAAGTCAAATAACATGTGTAATTTTTGTATTTTATTTGATTAAAACCCATAAGTCAAAGTGAGGTGGGTGGATTTTGTTTTGTTAGGCTAGGATATAAACACAATTAGTGGAAGTTAGATAGGTATTTATGTTATGGCTTTCTTTCCTATATAAAGAGGCCAAAGGGATGTGTTACGTATGAATGTTGTTATATGAATGAGATCTTGTTTGTGAGAGTTCTCCCTCTTGCATTTCCTCCTTCCCTCTTTCTCATTTTGTGAGTTTGAGTGTCGCCCGGTGTGAGACCGTCCGGCGTGAGGCCGAGCTGTGTGAGATAGCAGTTATCCGTTCTCGTCCTGTTCGTGATATCGGAGTGCCGTCGATCCATTCCCACGTCGCCGCCGTGTCATTTGGGTCCCCATCAAACTCTTCATATTTTCAAAACATGAAACCATTTCTTTTGGATTCCAAACCTTCCTAACATTCATGTTTTGTTTGCTTAGAGCAGGGATTTGATTTTTCTTTTCAGCTTTGACATTCACTTTTTGTTTAGAAGCGCTTTGTTGGATTTTGTAGAAGTTTGAGGAGGTTTGCTTCTTAAACCATTGAGGCCGTTGGTTGGTTTTGGGTTGAAAGTGATTATTTTGCCACTTAGGAGATTGAAACTTATAAGATTGATGAACACGTGAATCACAATTTCCCCAAAAGTAGGGTGGTGTTGGCCTATATGAATGTGCAATCCAGTTATGGTGATATCTGGACGATTGAGCATGCAATGGTCAAGGAAGTGTTGACCTATGCTGCGGGGAAGGTCGACATTTCTTAAGTTTTTGGACAAACTTTTTGGGAATTTTAGTTACTGCCTCTTCAATCCTTTCTTTTCCTTTGGATGTTATTTTTGAGGTTGAAGCATCAGAAGAGGAAACAAATGTGACTGTTTTTAGCCCAATTGGCCTTTTGTTTGTAGGTTCAAAACCCAACCCTTCCTTGTTGAAGTTCATTCTGGTTCCTAGCAAAGCATCTAGGTTTTCTCTTCCATCCACAATTTTTTTCAAAGATTGTTGTTTATTCTTCAATTCTTTTTGAAATTTTTCAATGTTTTGAAGAAGTTGAGTGTTGACTTGTTTGACAGCTTCATACTTCTCATTGCTCAATTTGCTGTCCTTTTCATATGTTTGCATTTTTAGCTTCATGATATCAATCTCATTTCTTAAATCTTCATTTTCAATTTCCAAGTCAGCCATTTCTTTTCTTCCTTCCTCCAAGTTCTCAATCATTTTCTTAAGATCTTCAATTTCAGTTTCAAGTAGAGCATTATTATCATTCATATCATGATCATGCACAAATGAGTTAATTTTTTTTTGCAATGATTTATTCTCCTTTTTGTACATTTCATATTTTTCCATGAGTTTTATATATGCATCCTCCCAATCATCAATTGTATAATCTTCAAATGGAGAATTTACCTCAGTTTCTTCATCACCTTTGACCATAATGCAGAGATCTTCTTTTTCTTTGTCCGTGGAGCTAGTTCCGTCATCACTTTCCTCTTCATCGCTCCATGTGGACACCATGGCCTTGTTCTTCTTCTTGCCCTTCCATTTGTCAGCTTTTCTGAATCTGTCGGGACAATCATTCTTGAAATGCCCTGGTTTGTTGCAAGAATAACAAATGATTTTGTCAGATTTCTTAGAGTTCTCAGAATTAGATTTGAAACCATTTCTTACCTTTGACCTTCCTCTCATGAAGCTCTTACCTTCCTTTCTCAGGAATTTCTTGAACTTACGTGTAAGCATGGCTACGTCATCCTCATCTCGCTTACTTGCCGAATCCTCACCTTCATCAGAAGAACCTTGACCGCTGGGTCCTGCTTTAAGAGCTAGGGACTTCTTCTTAGGTGTCTCAGCCTCTTTGTTCTTGAGATTGATCTCATAGGTCATCAATGACCCAATGAGTTTATCTACCTTGGTAGTTGCGAGATCTCTCGATTCTTCAACCACGGTAGCCTTTGTGTGCCATGCTGGAGTTAACGATCTGAGAATTTTTCTTACAATTTCTTGCTCTGAATATTTCTTTCCCAAATCAGTTAAACTATTAGTAAGCACAGTTAATCGAGCATACATATCTTGAATTGACTCATCAGGCTTCATGCGGAACATTTCATATTCAGACACTAATATATTGGCTTTTGTTTCTCGTACCTGAGATGTTCCTTCATAGATTACCTCTAGCTTGTCCCACATTAGTTTTGCAGATGCGCAGGTAGCCACTCTTGAGAATTCAACTGGATGGAGTGAGCATTGCATGATGTGTTTAACACTCCAGTTGACAGTGGATTGCCTTATTTGTTCTTTGGTCCACAAGTCCTCATCATCCGGCAGCTCATACGGACCTTTGCTGATCACTCGCCAAAGTTCGTAGTTTTGGGCGCGAATGAACACCTGCATACGATGTTTCCAATAGGGATAATTAGCTCCAATAAAATAAGGAGGCATGTTCACAGAATGTCCTTCAGGTAGAAAACCCTTGGACGCTGATCCACCAATTCCCTCAAGGTCGTTGGACCCCATAATGAGAGATTAGGCTCTGATACCACTTGTTGAGTAGTGGTCAGCGGATCTAGAGGGGAGGGGTGAATAGATTTGCCCCTCTTTTCGTAATACAACCCTCTATATAACTAGATAAAATAAATTACAGCAGAATATAACTAGCTTATCGAAGAACACTATGATTCGCTTGACAAGACGAGCAAGTAATATATTGATTTGAACCTAAGCATGCATCTAGAATGAAACAATCACACAAGCAAACCACAACACACAAGATTTTAAGGTGGCTCGGACTAAATCCCCAGTCCTACGTCCACCCCTCACCAAATCCGGTGAGGCTCCACTAGTGCCACGCACTGAACTGCAAATCGGAAAGACCTCCGATTGCCTTCCTACTAACCACATGTAGGGACGTCAACACCGCATATCGGACAACTTCCGATTGCCTTCCTACTAACCACCGGTAGGGACGATCTTCAGTTTCAATCGTTTATATGAAATGAAAAAGATAACAAATATGAAATCACTCAAACAAGATATAGAGTATACTCAAAGAAAGAAGATCTTATCTGAGTTGCAGAAGCTTGAATCGGATGCTTTGAAGGTGTCTTCTTCCTTGCGAGATGATCTTCCTTGAATCTCTTCTAGTTGATGAAGAAGACGATGGATATAGCTTCGATCTTCCTTTTGATCTTCTTCAGTTGATGAAGAGGATGAAGAATGTAGTTTAGATCACCTTTGAAAGTCTTGATTGCTTCTTGCTTCCTTGGAGGTTGAGATGGCTTCAGATCTGGACTTGAATCTCTTGGAATGGATGAAGCTTCTTCCCGTAGTACTGTTCACGGCTACAGTACTTCGAACTACTCTCCCTTGAACACACCCTTGCAGCCTCCCTTGATTTCTTAAATGATCAACTAGGGTTTCTAACCCTCTTGCATGTGTTTTATAACATTTGAATGGTCCTTAGACATCCCCCAGACCAGATCCACAAATCATGGGAGATTAGGTGAGTTTTGATTAAACAAATCCATGGAAAGGGGCTGGCCTCGAGGTGGAAATCGAAGTCAAACATGGCTGCATCGGGGCTGGCGGTCGACTGCTACTGAGAATCGCTGTAGAGGATTAGTCCCTGGAATTTTCGGTCGACCGCTACTGGCTGGCGGTCGACCACCACTGAGAGAGATGCAAACTGGGGGTTGTTGACTGGGGCGGTCGACCGCCAGCTGGGCAGATCCCGGTTCATCCCGGGTCGGTCCGTTAACCGCTTTAGCTCCGTCGCTTGAGTCCTTTAGCAGCCCGTTCATATCTGTGGCATCTCCCTTGATAGTCTAAAAGGTATCAACTGAGTCTCTGGCCTTGGATTCTCTTGGCTGTACTTCTTTGTGCATTGACCTTGGATGTGTGACGAGCCGAATATCACGTGTCGACTTTTGCTTGTGTTCGCATCCTTGCTTGGGAGCGATCAATGAGCTTTCACTTTTGCCATCCTCACTGAATGCCTTGTCCATTCATTGGCATATCTGTCATGAACAGAACATCACGTATGTTAGTCACATGAGAGTGGAAACATCAATGACTAATAGTGTTTAGCCATTATCAAAACCAAGAATACCACAGAACTCATATGACCATAGGATGATGTCGAATGACCCCAGTGACCATAGGATAACTCAAATGACCACAGGGGTACAACACGTGGAATGCTGATTCATTGAGAAAATTTTATTTTTTAGCACAAGTACACTCATGTAGTTCTTTGTGCAAGAAGAAGAGAAAATGCTCCTTAAATTTATACAATCACGTGTACATCTTTGAAATAATAATTGATACAAGGTGATGGATAGCTTTGCTCGTGCAAGATTGGCAACCTCACACCGAGGCACTAACTCCATTGGTGTGGAAACTGGCTTGGGTGTTGAGTCTGTGAACCTTGTCGTGTCCATGCTTACCATCCTGCTACAAGGAGGAAACCCTGGCATAACTCAAAGGGTCCAGAGGAGAGAAAAGAAGGTAGAATATGCCCTACCAAAGGTGAAGGGGTGGATGTTCGATGGCATCTCATCTGGGTGGATGTGAGACAATGTACCCTACACCATCTCGCCAAGGGCCACTGGTTGAGACACTACACGCCTGAACTTGCCCCTTCCTTCCTAATGGGATAGCAAGACGGCTTGAGAAGGAAGCCTTCTACCTTCCGTCTCTCATTGCGTTATGCCGCCCATCTTCTTTCTCCCGCTTCGTTATGTAAAGCTAGCCACCATGATCCAGCAAGCATCAACGCCTTCATCCTCGTCGGCGGACTCCATGGCTTTATTGGAAACAGATGGGGGTAAAAGGAGAAGAAAGTGCTAGAGAGAAAATGAAGGAGAGGCAGTTAGTGTGGCGAAGAAACTGGCACCCCACCCTTTGCAGCCTTTTATAGGTAGAGGAGGGGGTGGGCTCCCATCAGAATTACTCGCCATTAATGCTTTTTCCATCCTAAAGGGACGCACGTGGACCTTTTGAGAAGCCGTTTTCTCCTCGCAAGGAATTATGACCCTGCAATGGGGAATACGCGAACTATGCACCTATGTAATGCCTGGAAACCCGCGGTGGTGGAATCATCATCTTGGTAACATGCAAGATCCTTGACCTCGGTAAGTGAATCGTACTGGGATATGGTGATGAGATATGCACATGTATGGTGTAAAAGCTCTTGATGAACATATGTATTGAGAGTTGCCTTACGAGGCACAAACAAAAAAAAAGAGAGGAATACAAGGGAGGTTTTAGTCCAACGTGATCGGAGATAAGGCTCGGGGAATTTTCGGGCCCTCTTGAACTGCAGGAGTTGAAGATTCTTCGGCGCCCAAAAGAACAACTGTGTTGGGGGGCTGCGAAGGCTCGATCCTTGAGGGTACCTCTGGTCAAGGAACTGACCCCACTGATGTGAAACTGTTGGGACCAGGGGGTCCCCCGAAATGGCTAGGGCTGGCAGACCCTCTCTGGGGGAGAACGTCATGCTCTCACCTCCATTATTTGGGCTCGAGGACGCGTCTCAGGCGGAAGGCTCTCGAGTAGATGGGGGAGTAATGGTCTCATCGTTCGAGTCATTCCGCTACCTGGGCTCGAACACCAGCTCGTCCGTGACCTATAGCTGGGCCAGCGAGATAGCTTGGTCAAAGCCTTGAGCAAAGCCCTTCCTCAACCCCCGCCTAAAGCCTGGCCTGTAAAAGGTGGGAGCACTCTCTTTTAAGGTCTCCTTGTATTCCTC
>JAHNEJ010001663.1:0-22035 GCA_022559845.1 Amorphophallus konjac | reverse complement strand
TTGTGTTCTGAGTTTTACGCGTGTTTTTCGTCTCTCGGACCTTCAGAACCCCGTACAAGGTGGACCGTTGCTTTCTCCGACTCCAGGATATTACCACTGCGTTGTGCGTCTTCTGAGGATCATGGAGGTGATTTTTTCCTATTTTTCGTATTTTTGGTAATTTCCAGATTTTGTATATATAACCCCCCTTTTTTCTCTCTCTCCCCATCTCTCATTTCTCTCTTCCCTCCCTCTCTCTTCTCTCACGTTCTCTCCTCTCCCCCTCTCACTCCGGGCGGCCGACGGAGGCGGCGAGGGTGGGGCGGTGCGGCTCGTGGGGCGTGGAGCGACGGGCACGGGACGAGGATCGCGATGGTGGAGGCGGTTTGTGGGATCGCGAGCCGGCGAGGGTTTAATCGGCGTTTCTTCGCGGATCGGCGACCTCGGGGCGCGAAATCTTCGGTGGAGGTAGGGAGATGGACTCCCAACTCGTGCATTTCCTTTCCCGCGAGTTTGGTAGGCCGTGGTGAGCTGAGCGGGCTATTTGGGGCATTTTGGGAAAAATCATGTTTTTAGGGCTTGTGCGTCGATCCGCCGTTTCATCGAGTTTCGGACCGATTTGGGGTCATAAATGCATGCTAGGGGTGTCGGGGGAGCTTCCCCCTTGTTTTTCCCATCATCCGTGGATGATCGGGACGTGGAACGGGTTTTTGGGAATGTTCCCGCTGTCCCGTTCTCGGGTGAGTGTAGCGGTCCTTCCAGAGACCGCCACACTCACTGGCAGCCCAAGGTAGGCGCGCCAGAGACCCTGGCGGCCTAAGCTGGGTGCGCCACTTGTTACTATTTTGTCGGCAGGGGTTTCTGTCGTCTGGCGGCCGCACGATAAACCGCCAGACTGGGTGGCGGCCGAGACTTCGACCGCTACTCCGTTTTGATCGCTGTGCCTCGGAGCACGTGCTTTTTGACCGATTGGGAGTCTTGCGCCCCTGGCAGCCGTAGGTTCGACTGCCAGAGGGATTGTGGCAGACCAGAGTTGGGCCGCTAGAAGCCGTGTGGCGGTCTGGGTAGGACCGCCAAGCCCTGTGTGATTCGTCTTCTGGCGGGCCAAGGGTGGACCGCTAGAGTCCCTGTGGCGGACCAGAGTTGGACCGCTAGAGACTGTAGCGGGCCCAAGGTTGGACCGCCAGGCTCTGGGCTACACCGAGTGGTTTGCGGTCCCGTTTCTCTTCGACCGGGGTTCCCGTGAGTTGTGATCGGCCTCGTGAGTCATCGCTTTGTGGTTTTAGACCTAGGGATTAGGCTAGATTGATGGCCTTGTGCTGTTGCGTACGATGGTCTTGACCCTGAGTCTTGTGACTCAAGGACCGTTGAATTTAATGAGTCTAGAGGACTGTCCAGAGTCCAGTGGCTCGGTGCCACTTGGTCCTTTGTGACTTTCGCGTAGGGTGCGTGCGTGTTCTCGGAGTTTCTCCTTGGAGAGTGGTCACACCAGTGACTCCTCACTAGTCGTAGCATTCTGACACACGAGTGGTCCCACTAGGGAGTGGTGGCGAGGCTATCCTGAGAGACGATTTTATACTAGTTTTCATCGGGTCCCACGTCTACCAGCCAGAGTCCGACTGAGGGGAAAACCAGTCAGAGGAGCAGACCAGAGACGCACGGTCTGTGTGTGCACACGTGGATGGGGACGGTTGGACCCGCGCTGACGAGCGCGACCCCAACTAGTCACTTGATCTAATCAGTATATCTGTATGAGGGCTGAGCGTTTACTGATTATTGATCCTTCTATTCTCCAGGATTGCCTTTGCACACCTTTGGTCTGAGAATAGGTATCTCTAAATCATTCATTTTCACGCTTCTACATTTCTTATAGTTTCTCCCTTATTTGCCTGTGTGCGCATTTTTGCCGTGAACCAAAAGGTGGAGGCTGTGGAGTTGGATTCGGCCTTGGATGGGGATTTGGCAATGCATTTGGTACTCAATACCAGACTTCCAAAATAACTTTTCAGGGCATTGAATTTGATAAGAAAGGTGGTGGAAATTTGAAAGATTTATCAGATTCCACCAACTCTGCCAATGCGGTTGCTGTCTCAAAGTAGTTCCATATGTTCTTGTAAATCAATTTGTATCATTTTTTTTTCAGGAAACAATGTCATAAAGATTAAATCTCATCATTCCTGCCCTCCTGGTTCCTGAACATTTGTAGGAAATGTATGCGAACTTTAAAATCTGGCATCGAGATAAAAGCATTTCCCTCTTTGTCGCAGTTCCTTTTGCCTGAACATGGTTGGTTCTCACCTATCCGATGAACTAACAGTTATAATGCGTGTAGTCTGTGTCAGTTCTTGCGGAACATAAAACCAGTATCGGTTAATTGCCGTTGTACCCTGAAACCTTTATAAATAATTACCATACGAAAAGGCTACAGCTGTAAACTGTGTTGTTTATATCTGGACTTGGTGTGACACGACGTGTTTCTAGTCTCTTCCGGTGGTTGATTGTCAGCACCTTCTTTTAATTATATCTCACTTTTATTTTGATGGGAGGGGTTAACTCAGCTTGGTTAAGCCTATATTTTTTTATAAAAATTTAAGTAACATCGTTCATTGTTAATGTGAACAGTGTTTTGGGTTACGAACATGGTTCTTCTACAACACTATTCATGATACGATCGTCTTCGCTAGATTGAGTGAGAGAGAGAGGGAGGGGAGCCGGTGGGTGGGCGTGTCTGTCGGCAGCATGGCAGGTTGGCAGGCAGGTTCGCATCCTCGAGGGCATCAACGGCGGCGGCCGTGTTGTCGACGACGTCGGAGGCGCCATCCAGCACCCTCGCATCGGATAAAGGGTATACTAGGTAATCGATATATTACTGGTCAAACAAACGCGCTACGCGCGTGAACTTATTTTGATTTTTTTTAATTATAATGATAGTACAGGTTATTGCAAAACCTATACACAGATAAATAAACTTGAAATTTCAGGTATCCATTTACATCCATAATCTATACGTAGGCTCCTCTAATGTACATGAAATGACATCAAAGCTTTGTTAGAGTAATTAAAAGAAATGTTTTGTCATGCAAAGACACAAGCATCAGCAACTTTACAAACCTGTGGAGTTAAGAGCAGCATATAGATACTATTATCTAAACTTCTATAGAAGGTAAACACTTCATTCTCACTTAGATCCTTCGTGTTAGTACTGTAGGATCTAAAAAATAGAAGCTCTTTAAGTTACAGCTGAGTTGAAATGACAGATATGAAAAATAGCTTCACACAAATAACTAACTCTAAGATTAAGTTGAGTCTTAAGGAGCTGTGTAAGATCGTGCTAATTTTCTTCAAGTACAATGGCATATGAAGTCGTGGGACATCCCAAGGTACGGAGCTTGTTGGAAACTAAATTATGTGTAATGTGTGATATAGGAGTATAAAATTCTAATGTGTCAAGGAATGCAGGTAAATTTCTGTGAGGTCCGCTCGGGGGTCGCTGCGCGTCGAGCCTCCCTCCTCCCCGGGCCGCGTGGTTCTTCCCCGACGGAACGTACGGTGGGGGGAGCTCCGCTGGGAACTCCCCCCACCCCTCCTTCTCCCCTACGGGAGGCCCTTGGCCAGGTGAGTCTCTCCGGGACCTCTCCTGGATTTTATCAAGGGGGTTTGTAACCCTTCCTGAAACGATCAGGGGAGATCGGGTTTCCTCCGATCCTCCCCTGGAACACGCCCCTCTCCTCCCTCTGTAGTCCCTCCACTCCCCCCCCCCTTGGCCCCCCAACCCCTCCTTCCTCCGGTGACCCTCCACTCCCCCTTCCCTGTTTCCCCCGCCCCACCCCCCGGCCTCCCCCCCTCACTGGCGTTCGCCGCCCCTCTTCCCCTCTCCCCTCCCCTGTCGCCTTCCCCCCTCCCCCACCCATTCCCTCACCCGCCCCCCTCCTTCTCGTTCCCTGCCTCCTCCCCCCGCCGGCGCCGCCCCCATCCCCCTCCCCCTCTCGCCGCGGTTCCTCCCCTCCGCCCTTCCCCTGGCCCCCACCCTCCACAGCCCACCCCCCTTTCTTCCCTCCTCTTACCTTTCACCCCCCGTCTCCGGCCGACCCTCTGTCCCCCACCCCCCTCTGTTTTGGCCCCGCGCATTACCCCCCTCTGCCCCTGGTCCCTCTGACTTCCTTCCACCTCCCCGTCCGGCCCGCTCCCCCCCATCATCCCTACCTCCCCTCTGGTCAGCCCCCCCTCCGCCCCTCCGTTCCCCTGTACCTCGATCCATCCCGTCTCTCCCCTTCCTCTTCCTCTCCCCCTGCATTTCGGTCTTCTCTCATCGATGGACGTCTCCTCGAGCTCCCGCCGGTTCAAATATTTCGAGTTAATCCAGTTCGATTCGTGTGGGTTCGAATTAGTGTGCTTTTTTCGTCGGTTCAATTTTGTGTAGCCGTCCGCCGAGTCAACCCTGGCCCATCTCGCAACCGCCCACGGCCCCCTCCATCGCCGGGCTTGCAGCCTGTGCTGGCCTGCGTAGTCATGCCTGGCCGCCACGGCCTTCCACTCGACTTCTCCTTTTTCGTCTTCTTCTTTCCTCCTCCTCTCCTGTGTACGGACCTAAACCCTAAACCCAGAAGCCCTGTGGCGGATCCCAACATTGTTGCCAGAGCCTTCCCGCGCTCTACTCCACCAACGAACCCCTCTTCCTCCTCCCTCACAGATCGCAGCCACTCAAAGCTAACCACCGGCGGCTGCCTCCTTCCCCAACGCCGGCGAAGCAGCAGCGGCCTTAGCCGCCGCCGTCGTGGACCTCCTGTCCCGCAGCCGCTGCCGCCGCACCGGCAGGAACTCACCGTCCTCCTCCTCCCTCGCAAAAGGGTCCTGCTGAGAGCCCCTGCTTCCCACCGCCACGAGCGTCGTCACCGGCAGGATCCAGCCGCGGTCGCCCCGTCACCCGCTGCCATCCTCACATCCGCCACTGAGTGGGTCGGGACCTCCCCCTGCAACCACCTGGGCGCCGTCGACCATCACCGGGCTCTCCTCTGCATTGCCCACGTGCCGCCCTATGCTTCTTCGTAAGCAGCCACCATTGCGAGCAGCTGCCGCAGCCGCCGTCTCACCCCTTGCTCCACCCCGTAGCCGGCCTTTCTCCGATCGTCGCCGTCGACGTCGCCGGCCGCCGAGGCGCCCACGGGCGCCCAGTAAGGTGGCTTATTATTGAAAGCTTTGAATCCAGTAGGCAACAACATCACAAAGCAAGCATAAAGTGTAGCTCCAACTTCTTTGTCAGACAACACTATCTATCCACTTTCATATTGAGCTTCTTGTTGGTGGGGAGGAGGAGCGGAATATAAACGACTCACTTTTATCATTCTAATATGTGATCTACAAATATATATAGGTTAGCTATTGGCATCAAAAACTCCAAGTTCATTTGATTCTTGCCGGATAAGGTTTTTCCTATTTGCTCATTTTAATGTTTTTAGCACTTCATTAAAATGTTGTCTCGAATTATGATGTGTACTGTAGCTGTTGGATATGCTTATCCTATATCAATGTGTTTTGGATTGGTGGTCAAGTTCAGTAGTTGACCAGAACTATGTTCTTCATGGCACATAACCCCAACATTGCTGGGGACAGTACCCTTTTTACCACAAGCTATATGTAGGATTGATAGAAATATTGATGGGGTTGGACTTCCTGTGGGACCAATAAACACAATAATTAGTTCAAATCATGCAATATAAAATGCTAGCAAAAATAATTAGTTAGAAAATTAAATTTTATCATACCTTTTTTCTGGGAACAACTACTAAGCCGAGCCTTGTTAGCCTCTAGCATCCTAGAGACTTCATTGCCATATTCTGCAGCCTTAACAAAACGATAATCCATATCTTTGACACTGGAAAGGAAATCTTTTGCCCTGTGGGTGATGAACTCAGAGGCATCCTCTCTTCTTGAGCAGTGTTCTTTTCCATTTTCTGCATTCCCCTTCTCTAAACGGCATAGCTCGGGTCAAATGATACCATCCAAATTTTGAGCTGAACTGTTCAAATTAGTATGCTCAGAATTTGGCCCATTTTCCTCACTGTCTTGTAGTTGCTTAACATCTTGGGATTTCTCTAAGGTTACACATTTGTCAGAATGGGAGACAAACAAACCCGAACTCTAGCACTCTTTTTGTCTCTGATGTAGGAATTTTACTTTACTGACCAGAGGAGCCCCATGTTTTTATTTGCTGATATTTTAAAAAGCACCCGGAAATATGACCATTTTTTTGTGTGGTCTGTTTTTTACTTATATATGGTTCTCATGTTATCATAAAAGGGCACATGCAACTCAAATTAATATAACACCGGGGACATGCCTAACTTTGGGTTGAAATTGTAGGGATTTATTACACAATCTTCTTTGTTTTGTTGAAATTTAGATAATGTTTGCATCATCTTTTCACATTGAAAAGAAAAGTTAATTTTTGCCCATGTTATCAAAGGTGCGTGAGGTACTTGCCGTCCGGTGAGGCATTGTACGTCCTATTAATTGATTGATTAGACAGTCATACGATTAGCTAGCACTTGCGTGATTTGCTGAACACGTGATTTGCTGAACAATGATTGTGCTATATATAGAAGCTTGGCCATTCCGGGTGACGACCCATCACCTCATGCATGTTTCTCTATAATTAAGACGTTGAATCTACAAAATCACAATGTTGAGATATATTATGGGACTATTATCTAAGGAATATTATGTTCAAATATTTTAACACTCGCTCTCATGCCGTAACATGGAGGTCTACATCGACGACATGCTCGTAAAAAGACTCCAAGCTGTCGAGTGTTAGTGTTGGTGTGCTACAGGTCAATTTCGGGTCGGGTAGGCCCAATAGTTGTATGATCTTGTTCATTATTAATAAAGTTGTATTTCAGCGTAAATATACGATTGTGTATTACTTTACGATGTCCCTAGGATATGTGGTTGTAAAGTCAGTTCGAGATGAGATCTCGAATATGAGACTGACTTTACATGGACGCATACCTTAAACTGTTCCTGGTTGGAGGGTAATCACTCGGGGACTTTGATTACCTATTAAACCAGTACACATGATGTGTCACTGACCAGTCTCATGGTCATTGGTGCGGGACACCAACACATATGTGTAGGTGTATGTCCTTGGAGGATGTACACTGAACTGATCCGCTATTGGATCTTCAGATGGTTGATTATACCTAATGTCAACTGAAGATCCAACGGTCTCAGTAGCATCATTGGTCCTTTGACCTGAGACATTGATCGGATCTTACATGAGGACTGGAATGGTTTAATTACTTGGCTAAGTGACTTTAACCATAAGTCATGAGTTGCCGAGTCATTAACCACTCCAGGATACGTGTGAAGATCGTCAATGGTCAAGAAGGGATCGCTCACTGTCGGGTATATATCAGACAGTTAATGGGTCATGACATTGACGCTCCGTTAAATCACTGGCCAGGGTTGTGTGAGTTCGTTTAGAACGGACGTCATACACTTTAAGGAGGTCATAGTCAAATGGAACAATCATGGGATTTGACAGAAATCATACCCTCGATCGTACCAGACTCATAGAAGGAGCGAGGGATTATATCGATGCGGTAACTGTGGACTTACAGGTACCAGACAGGCTGGTTTAAACCCGACGTCCTCTAGGATCACGCGGATTTGCTTGACCTAACGTGATCGAAGGTTCGGAATGAATTAAACTATTATTCAGCTCTAGTAGAAGCGAATAATACGTTTAATTTACTTCTAATTAGGAATTAGAAGTTAATGGGCCTTAAACTAGAGTGACTATGGGCCTAGAGGATCACACACAATGGATTCTTAGGTGACGGATTATTATTATATAAATGTATGTATTATTTCCTTTTAATTCCTTTTGGAAAGGAGTGTAAATGGAGCTTAATACATATGTATAATAGTAGTAAGGATATATATACAGTTTCGGTCTTTTGGAGCCCTTTTTAGAAATGATCAAACTCTATATATAGCTTTCTACGTGAGTTCATTCGAACTCTTCCCTTCCCTTTGGCTAATCAAGCAGTTAAGGCCAAAGAAGGAGGATTAGCCTCCCCCCTTTCTCCCTCTTGCTCTCTCTCTCTCTCTCCAGAATGTGATAGAGTCGGGGAAGGTCATGCCGGGGGGTACCGTCGCTGCGCAAGGGTCCGTGTGGATATGCTCTAGAGGCCGTACAACTGTGCGGCTGGTTATTCTACATCGGGCATCGTGGACAGCGTCGTTCCGCGCAAGGTGAAATACATAACCTGTAATTAGGCAAGTTAGGGTGATTAAAACACTGATTAGAACATAGATCTGCGATTCCATAGCACTGGGATCGGGCAAATGAAATTTTTGTTATCCGCTGCGTTGCCCGTAGGTGCTGTGCGAACACTCGCTCTCTTGCCGTAACATGGAGGTCTACATCGACGACATGCTCGTAAAAAGACTCCAAGCTGTCGAGTACTTGGGAGATCTGGCGGAGACCATCGCGACTCTCAGAAGGTATAATATGAAACTCAACCCCAGCAAATGCGTGTTCGGTGTAAAATCAGGAAAATTCCTCAGGTTCCTCATCACCCACTGAGGGATAGAGGCTAACCTCGATAAAATTCGGGCGGTGCTGAAAATGAAGCGGCCGGGGCGATTGAGGGACGTATAGTGTAGCGACCAGGATTCCGGATACCCGGCATACCCGGTAGGACTACCGGATACGCGTGATACCTGCATGGAACCCGCGAGGCCTCCCAAGAGCGGGAAAGCTCCGAAGGGAAAAAGGCACGTGTAGAGTACATTGAAGCCACAGAGATAGTACAGTAAGCAATTAAATTTCATTAGATAGGTTTGCTAAAGTAACAGAAATAAAATTACTTTTTAATTAACGGTTCAAATTAACAATTATATCCCAGAGTCAGTCCAAAGCTAAAGACAACAAGTCTAGCACAGTACAGTCGATAGAAAGGAAAGGCGTACCAAGAAGTCGGGATAAGCCCGACGCAGGTACCAGCTGGCAGCAACGGCACGCAACGAGCACGCACACTCCAGGAACCACGCGGAAGCAGAACGAACAACGCCACCCCACCTGAAAAGCAGGGGTGAGCCACGTGTCACTGGCTAAGTAGGGGTCACACGGATCCCCACTGAAAAATACGCAGTAACACGGAACAACAAACACAGCAGGTGTAGTAAAGCAGGAAACTACACTACAAAGCTGTAAAACTATGCTACAGGCAGTAGTAAGCAGACGGGAAGTAGGAGTGGGGAACAAGCAAGAAAGGGGGAGAACCCGCGCCAGACATGCGGTGGCCGAACTAACCTCGGCACCCCAAACTACTCCAAGCAACAACAGAAGGGCGACTCTGACCCAGCAAAGTCAGAAGTTACCGATCTGTCGACCCGACACCATGTCTAAAATGAAGACCTGCAAGGACGGATAAAACAACCACAACGGCCTACACGATTGGAACATCGTGTACGCAACCCCAAGCTCATCTTGGACACAGCCAAGAACAGACCACACAGCCAGGGAAGCAAATCTTGGGCAAGGCCAAGACTAGCCAACACGGAAAGGAGAACACCGGCTCCGAGAAATGCGAGAGTCGCCGGTCAAGTGATAGGAGTACCCTCACACTAGAAGAACAGCCAAATGCGTCCACTAACGTCTTACACTGCGCCACAAGTGTCACGTCTACCAGACCATGTACAGCACGGAGGAGACTAGACACACCAAGAACCATGTCCAAGGAACAACGACGTTCCAAGGAAAAACGGCACCTCACTGACACAAGACCGCAGTACCACGCTGCGAGTGACTAGTCAGGGTCACACCCGTCGATGCAAGTCCTCAGTCCCTGACCACGTGTGCACACACTGACCACTACCTAGGCCAGGTCTCTAGCTAGTATGCCCCTCGGTAGGACGCTACCGTTGGCCGGGGCCCACGGAACTAGCTTAAAAACCGTGTAACGGGAACTGCCCGTCCACCACTCCCGGTGGGTGATGTAGATCTCTTTTAAAATCCACACTTAAAAATATAAAAAGCAATAAAAATAGCACGAGGTGCTAATGTGGAGTGTGTGTGATCGCCAGAGACACGAGGGTCTCAAAGAGGAGATTGATATGGGAAGATGATCGCAAAATACCTCAAATATGCGGGGGATGTGAGTATTCCTTTCTCTTCAAATCGGCCGGCCGACGAAGAGAGTTCTTCCTTTAACTACCCTTGCAAAAAAGACAAACACCAATGAAGAAATTGCATTAGATATGTGGTGAGTGTAGCATCAATTCATGATAGAAATATGTGAGCATGAAAGCATGTGCAAGAACGCACCTTAAGGGTGGTTGCCCTTAAACCCCTATGCAAAGAGGGTGTGGGAGATATGAATGCATGTAAAAATATTATGGGGAGAGAGTGCAAGAGATGCACTAAAGGGGAGATCTCAATGATAGTTGAGAAAAATTAATATGATAATGAAACATGATGCATGCATGTTAACGAATAGCAAAAGGAGAATAAAAATAAAATAGAAGGAGCCTGTTGCTTCTGTTGCTTGTGGCCTTGATATTCAATGGGGAAGAAGCTTTAAAAAAATGGAGATTGATGCGCACAGAGTTCCTTCCTTAGCCAACGGCAGCAGCAACCTGTGAGAAGAAAAGAAGAAAAGCAAAAGAAAAGAAAAGAAGGAAGAAGAAGAAGAACAGAAGAACGGCGGGGAGAAGAAAATGGGCGTCCGAAGAAGAGGAATCCAACCAAACAACAGAGCCATTGGCTCTATTAAATAGGTTGAGGAAGAGATATACATGGGCAAGAGTCCTAAGAGGGAAATGATAAGAATGGGCAAGAGCCCAAACCAAGTAGGCATCTATCGAAGCAAGGACTCTCTGGGGAAAGGGCCGCGTAGCCAGAAGGTAAAACACGCCTTAGATAAGGGCGTCAATTTACGAATTGACGACCTACCCATAGGGCGTTTCTCAAAAACACGCCCTGCACAAGGGCGTTTCTCAAAAACCAAATTTAGAAATAAAAACTCCCCATATTTGAAAATGTAAAACACGCCTTAATTAAAGCCACGTTTAAAAACACGCCCCTGAGAAGGGCGTTAATTTCAAGAGCTCAAATGGGGAAGTCGGTCAAACCTAGAAGAATTAACGCCCTCAGGTGAGGTCGTCCTTTCTTTAAGAAACGCCCTTGGTTAAGTCATGTTTTGAAGAAAACACGCCCTTACCCAGGTCGTGAATTTAGAAAATTCATAAAATAGATAAAATGGGGGAGAAATAGATAAAATGGGAGAAAACGCCCTAGACAAGGTCGTGTTTCAAAAACACGCCCCTGATGAGGGCGTGAATTCAAAAAAATAGAGATAAATGCCCAGAAAATCCAGAAAAATAGGAAAAAGGAGATAAATGGGGAAAAATAGGAGAAATCAGGAAATCAAGAAAAGTGGGAAAACCACTCAAATAAGCTGATTTGAGGGTCAAATGGGGCATCGCAGAGCGATATGAAATATACTCAAAATAATGTCAATTTTATCGTGTCTACAGCTGCCCCGCCTTGGCGTCTGCTTTGCAAGGGAGCGTAGCAAACTGAAAAGTAGATCCCAAGGTGTGATGAGACACGCAATCAACATCACTTGATGAGAATCAAATCAAAAGCACGAGATGAAGCAAATCTCGGGAAATTCAAGGAAATCAACAATGTTTGGATAAAAGGGGAGATGGGCACGCGGTGCACGAAGGAGATAAAATAAATGATCAACTTCCAACGCGGTGGAAGTACCCCAGGTCACAAACCTGTAGGTTTCACCATTGGGGAGCGGTTACCAGCCAGTGGACGTGCTGCAGCCAAGGTGGATCAAAGGAAAGGAGATTAAAAATAAGATGATAAAAATCCAAACAAGGAGCTTTCGAGAAAATCACCCAAAACAGCGACAAAACGAACTGAGGATCCAATTCGGCAAGGAAAATCTCATATCGAGAAAGATTAAGATCAATTCAACTCTCACATCAGCTTATCAAAAATGATTTTTCAACAATTACTTCAAAGTCCTACATGAATGCATGCTGGGCTAAAGGGAAAAATAACAAATGAAAATATAATATAATCAAGGATAATATTGTTAAACTGCCCAGACTGGGTCAAGAAACCAATTCTGCGAGCTGATACTAAGCCGAAGCCTGTTTATCCACGCATCAACTCGTAAAAAGGGAACCATCGTCCCTAGTCTCGGACGGCTCAACGGCCTATCCGTATGACTAAGACTCCTCTGGAATCATCATTATTTTTGATGAAGGGGAACTCAAATTCCAGATTTACCAAAGCCACAAGGTCCTTGATATAATCTAGTAACATATAGTAAAATGCATACAGGGAGATGGTGATAACAATGAGCCTGGGGGACTCAGAAATGAGCTGCAAAACCGGTGGGACTTTGATGATGATGCCCAGCCGGCGGGACCAAGAACTTCTTATCCTGCGCTCAAAGATTTCATCAGCCAAGATATAATGATAACAAGCAATGAATAAGGCATTTAAAGCATAGCATAGCAATCAAAGTATGAATAACATGAATGAACATGGCAAAGCATCATTGCAAAACATCATTGTTTGTCGTTATGTTATGAGGATGACAAACTTGGCAATCAAAATTTGGAGTTGAATCGGAATTAAGCAATGCTCAGCGGCAAATGATGAAGTGAGATCAGCAGGAGTTGATTGAAAGATTTCAGAATGAATAATCAGGAGATATAAACAGAATGCCCGGGGAGATGTAATCAAAGGGAGATAAGCAAATGCCCAATGGCAAGTCATGAAATTATCGGGAAGAATCTGTAGATTGATAGCAATAAGTGGAGAGAGGACCCATCCCGTGTTTTTGGTCTCTGCAAAGCTGTTCCTGCAAAACACCATCAGAAAATACAATGCAATTTTTTAGATTTTGGAAATATGCAAATTTTTATAGGTTTTGGAATATGCAAATTTTTATGGAGTTTGAAAATATTCAAATTTTTGTGGAGATTTTGGAAATATTCAAATTTTTGTGGAGATTTTGGACAAGAAATATTCAATTTTTTGTTTGATTTTGGTTAGACATTGCTAAAGCAGCATCAAAGGGTGTTTTAAACCACTGGCTAGGGGTCCTCGTTCCTTCCCTTTTTGCTTAAAACTGTCCAAAGCTGGGCGTGCATTGAAAGTGGCGCCTTATAACCGACCGTCTTTGATCAACGGTGCCCCTACCAAGGCCATACCCGAGAAACATTCGGTCTTGGAGGGAGAAGAGAAGAACAATTGGAGATAAGCTTTATACAGGATGGGAGATATCAAGACTTGAATTCCTTCCAAGGTGTTAACCCTCAAAGAGGTAGTCTGTTGTGCCGAGGCTTTGTGCCTTTGATTTTTAGACCCTTGACATGCATACGACCAGGGTTTTCCCTGCGGGGACTTTGCCACTCTTGACATGCCTTAATTCATACTTTTGCTTTTATCGAAATTCTGACTTGATTTTTATAATAGCCCTTTTGGCTAGATGTATATCATGAAAGCTCATATGAAAACTCATATTGATGTTGATTTTGGGTCAAGACTGCCCCTATTTGAGACTCCTCTCGTATTGGGGATTACCTAGGTTGGTCATCTCATCCGTCAACCTCTTGCCCCTGCATGTGGCCGAATAAAGAAGAGAAAAAGACTTCCAGATATACTCATGGCATGGCCAAGATAGCAACGGTGTTTTATCAAGGAGCCGGCTAAGGACGCCGTGAAGTGTGTGGAATGCCCAGCTAAGGGTTGCTCTTAACAAGCGGGGAGAGAATGTTGAATTCCCAGCGCGGGGTCTTACAACCAAGAGTGCTGCATAGCAAGCCTAAAGACTCTTTTGAGAATGATTTCAATTAAACAAAAGCTTAAGATAAAGGTTTAAAACACCACTCTTAATCTCGTTAAGAAGCACTTGATTTTGAAAATCATGCGTGAAGTAATGATGAAAATGATATTATTAAAATGCATACTTACGCCAATATGTTACCTTGCAACCTTTGTAGAAGCAGCTGTCAGAGGCGAGGTTGATCATCGTGGGATAGTCCTCTTTGGCAGTCAAAAGGATTGGAAGCAAAGGATGAGTGGTGCCCAGACCAGACTCAGACGAATAAGGAGAAAAAGGAAAAGAGATAAGGGCTAGAACTCCCTTATTAAGGTGCGGAGACCCTGATCACATGGAACAATCTACAGAAGGAGAGGAGAATTAGAAGGAGGAGTGAGGACTAAAGCCTCGAAAGCAGTGGGAGAAAGGGCAAATGCCCAGGGTAGTGGATGTGGAAGAAGTTGGGTCGGACCCAGAACTAGGGGGAATCAGAAGAAGAAATTGATATATAGAAAGAGACGGATCCGGAGGGTCCGGAGGTAAAGGAGGAGAATTGTGATAGGAGGAATCATCCGGGGGCTCCGGAGAGATAACGAAAGAAGGGACGCGATGCCCTGGGAAGAAATAGGGAAAAAGATGATGAAAAAGATGACGGAAAAGGAAGATGAGAATAAAAGATATGGAGTCCCGGAGGAGCAAAAAGATGAATTGAAGGAAATATGGAAGGTCCGGAGGTTCCGGAGGAATGAAATCAGGAGGAAGAAGGTGGAAAGGGGCGTCGTGCCCGAGGAAAAAGTCCGGAGGTTCCGGGGGAATGACAAAAGAAGGGACGCGATGCCCGAGGAAAAGATGGAGAGAATCCGGAGGTTCCAGAGGGATGAAATCATTAAGGAGAAGATGGAAAGGGGCGTCGTGCCCGAGGAAAAAGTCCGGAGGTTCTGGAGGAGGAGAATGAAAAGGGGCGTGATGCCCGAGGGGAAAGTCCGGAGGTTCCGGAGGGAGCAAATGGAAAGGGGCGCGATGCCCGGGGAAAAGATGGAGACAATCAGGTGGAGAATCCGGAGGTTCCGGAGGGAGCAAATGGAAAGGGGCGCGATGCCCGAGAGATAAGTCCGGAGGTTCCGGAGGAATAGAATCAGAAAGGGCGAGATGCCCAAAGAGGAGGGATAAAATTCCTGGAGGTTCCAGGGAGATAGCAGGAAAGGGGGCGCGATGCCCCAAGGGGAGTGGACAAAAAGATGAATATGAATAAGATGGGAAATGCGAAATATCCGGCGGTGCCAGAAGGCGGGGAAGATACGGGTTTGGAGACCCGGGAAGCAGGAGGTGCAAATGCATATGAATGCAATAGAATGGACGTGATGAATGCAGTGAATGCATGAACGCAATGAAATGCAAAGAAGATGAGGAATGTGAAGGGTGAGAGGGTGAAATCCTCCTCTTTCCCCTGGGAGTGGCCCATGAAGAAAACGTGATAGACAAGAATATGGATGAAATAATGGAAGGCCTTTTGGCATCAAGATAACTGCCCCTCCACGGCAGTGAAAGTGTATGAGAAATAGCCCCTGCCGAGGCTTCAATGGTGAATGACAACTCCCTTGGAGAGTGCAAAGTAATGGTGTGAGGGAGTTGGAAAATTGGAACGTGAAGCATTGCCATGCCCATTAATTGTGGTGTATAGGAAGTGTTGAACAAATTGGGCATTTGCCCCTTGTATGGAGGAATGGAATCAAGATTTGGAAGAGGGAACAAAGGGTGCCCTGCCTGGCCCTTGGATGGCATCAATTCTTGGCATTCTTCCCTGAGCAATGGCGGCGACTTGGCCTCTGCGACCATGCTCGGCACAATAATCCGGATTGGCATCCGGTAAATGACTTCTTGAATCTTGAATCGTATAACCGTGGCCACATCTGTCTTGCCCGGCTCTTGATCACCTTCGGCACAAATACTTGCAGAAGCACTCCCATTCCGAGTAGTAAAAGGAGGTGAAGCGGAGGCGGAAGGCTTTGTGAGTGGTGGAGGTATAATGGAAAGTGTTGGCGTAAGTGGAGGCAGAGGTTCAAACACATCGAGTTTCTCCCTTTGCTTGCAAGCGGTCGGGGTTAGCTCGAGTGCAAAAAGTGGTGGATCCTGCTCAGGATTAGCCATAGGTAAAGGTGGAGGGTTAAATAGTGGGGTAGGTAAGGTGATTTTTAGGGATGGTGGTAATGGGAGGTCAATTGGAGGAGGTTCAGTGGTAGGCTCGGTGTAGGCCGATGTGGAGGTTACTGACCTAATAGGTGGAGGTTTTATAATGGAAGGCTCAGTGGTGGCTAATGGTGTGAAGGTTGATGGTATAGTGGGTGGAGGTGTAGTTGGTGGAGGGTTAATGGGTGAAGGTTTGGTGCGTAGAAAATGCCGGACGGGGCGAGCAGTGTTAGGAGTGGGAGTGGGAATGGGAAGAGACTCAATAGGCGCCGGTGCGGACGATTGGAATATCGACCCATCGTCGTAACACCAACTAGTCTCATAAACAGGGGTTGAATTGGGAGTGGTTTCCTCCTGAGCAGGGGGTTCATCGAATGAAAATGGGGAAAGCGGAAAGTTAAGGAAACTCGGAAGGGGTGCCTGCGGAGCTTCATCATCATCGTATACTGCCTCGGATTCTTCAGTTGTCGGTTCTTCCTCGCTTGGAATGCCGATATCATAATCATCTCTCCTATCCTTCCATTCTCTCTCCAACTTAGTAATCTCATCCAAAGCGGCATGGAGAGGATTGACTGGAGTAGGAGGAGCCGTGACTCTCTTTATTTGTTCCTCCATCAAAGCAATCTTATCAAGCAGAGATTGTTGGAGGGGTGTGACTTGAACAATAGAAGGTTGGCAGGGCCTTGAAGGAGGAGGGGCCGCATAAAAAGGCCGTGGAGGGGAGTTGACGGTATGACCCGTAAAAGAACCCGGACGGGCCGGATTGCAAGGAGAAAATGGGCCTCGGGGCCGTGATGGAGGAGGAATAGAAGGAGGCGGGTGATGGGCCACCCGAGTAGAATGAACAGGAGGAGATGGGTAATGGGCTACCCGATCAGGATTGGAAGGAGGAGGTGGGTGATGGGCGACCCGTGTAGAATTAGAGGGAGATGGGTGATGGGCCACCCGAATAGAATTGGAAGGAGGTGGGTGATGGGCCACCTGAATAGAATTGGAAGGAGGGAGAGATGCATGAGATGTACCCTCAACGGCAGCCTTAAGGGCTTGGATCTGTTGAGGGGTAAGATGATCTAATGCATGGATGATTCGAGAGACCTTCTCGTCATTGGGAGGAGACGGTCCCGAGGGAATAGTGGCTCGAACTTGAGGAGGGGGACCATAAGAATGGACATTGCCCATGGGTTGGGTATGACCATGAGAATAAGGACGTGGTCCCTTGAAAGAATGGTGAGAATGCTGATTAACATGTTGAAATTGAGGATATGAAGTGCTAGGTTGTGCATCCTCATGAATTGAATTGAACATGTTTCTATCATGGTAAGCCATTATATAATCAAAAATTCTCAATAATTATGCAAATAAGCACACAAGTTGGAATGGTTACCGTGATTTTTGATTGTTTTATCCTTGGTGAATTAAGGATTTTAATAAAGTTTGGAAAGATTCACATAAGGAGAGTCCTAGTTTCAAATGAGATTTGAACTCCAATGCCAACTAGGAACTCTCACTCACCACGTATTAGGCCAACTATATCGGGACTCCAAAAGGGTACAACCTGCCCGGCGTCCGTGAGGGAATCCACGGGTGCGGGGGCTTATGGAGGCTTGGAAAAGGGATTTCCAGTCCAAAGAGACGGAATGCTCAATGGAGGGTCGTCCCGATTCCAAGAGGGTGTGTGGATCCAAATGAAGAGGAGGAGGCTCCCAAACCAAATGCAAATATGAATGCAACAGGGTAAACAGGCCAACCATAATAATATGATCAATCAACAAAAATAAGCATGAAATATCATGAAAAACCACAGCCGGGAGAGCTCTGTAAACCCACAGTAAAAACACGCCCTGGAAGGGGGCGCTACTAAAAAAGACACGACGATGTGACTGTCGTGAATCAACGTGAGGGGCCCAGGGGCTGGCGAAAACACGCCTTAGGGTGAGGCGCTATCAATAAACGGACGCCCTGATGAGGGGTGCTAATAAATAAAAGAACGCCCTTGGGCAAGGCGTGAAACACTGGCAGCAGATATATGCAAAATATATGATATGAAGAAAGCACAGGGGTTTGGCAAAACAAAGGAAGAAAACGCCCTGGGGCAGGGCGCTACCAATGGAAAAAGCGCCCTTCGGTAGGGCGTGAAACACCGCGGGCAGATGCCAACCAAGTCAAGGAACGCCCTGGGTCAGGGCGCTACCAATAAACGAACGCCCTATGCAGTGGGCGTCAAATCAATAGAAACGCCCTGATCTGCGGCGCTACTCAATAACAGAACGCCCTCGGACAAGGCGTGAATTCACAGGAAGCAACAAAACCCGGAAGTAAGCTGGAAAACGCCCTGGCAGAGGGCGTAAACTATTAAGAAAACGCCCTGTGTCAGGGCGTTAAATCAATAAAAACGCCTCTTCCAGAGGCGTGAATTCATCTTGACCAGGAATCCTTCGCGGCCAGCAACAGCAGAGGAACACTCATAGAATCAATGCAATCAACAAATATGAATATCAAAAGGGCACGCGAGGGTGCCAAGGGGAAAGGGGTAATGAAAGAAGAACACAAAGTGTCCCACCGTGATCGTCAATTTGTAGATCTCTTTTAAAATCCACACTTAAAAATATAAAAAGCAATAAAAATAGCACGAGGTGTTAATGTGGAGTGTGTGTGATCGCCAGAGACACGAGGGTCTCAAAGAGGAGATTGATATGGGAAGATGATCGTAAAATACCTCAAATATGCGGGGGATGTGAGTATTCCTTTCTCTTCAAATCGGCCGACCGACGAAGAGAGTTCTTCCTTTAACTACCCTTGCAAAAAAGGCAAACACCAATGAAGAAATTGCATTAGATATGTGGTGAGTGTAGCATCAATTCATGATAGAAATATGTGAGCATGAAAGCATGTGCAAGAACGCACCTTAAGGGTGGTTGCCCTTAAACCCCTATGCAAAGAGGGTGTGGGAGATATGAATGCATGTAAAAATATTATGGGGAGAGAGTGCAAGAGATGCACTAAAGGGGAGATCTCAATGATAGTTGAGAAAAATTAATATGATAATGAAACATGATGCATGCATGTTAACGAATAGCAAAAGGAGAATAAAAATAAAATAGAAGGAGCATGTTGCTTCTGTTGCTTGTGGCCTTGATATTCAATGGGGAAGAAGCTTTAAAAAAATGGAGATTGATGCGCACAGAGTTCCTTCCTTAGCCAACGGCAGCAGCAACCTGTGAGAAGAAAAGAAGAAAAGCAAAAGAAAAGAAAAGAAGGAAGAAGAAGAAGAACAGAAGAACAGCGGGGAGAAGAAAATGGGCGTCCGAAGAAGAGGAATCCAACCAAACAACAGAGCCATTGGCTCTATTAAATAGGTTGAGGAAGAGATATACATGGGCAAGAGTCCTAAGAGGGAAATGATAAGAATGGGCAAGAGCCCAAACCAAGTAGGCATCTATCGAAGCAAGGACTCTCTGGGGAAAGGGCCGCGTAGCCAGAAGGTAAAACACGCCTTAGATAAGGGCGTCAATTTACGAATTGACGACCTACCCATAGGGCGTTTCTCAAAAACACGCCCTGCACAAGGGCGTTTCTCAAAAACCAAATTTAGAAATAAAAACTCCCCATATTTGAAAAAATCCAAAACACGCCTTAATTAAAGCCACGTTTAAAAACACGCCCCTGAGAAGGGCGTTAATTTCAAGAGCTCAAATGGGGAAGTCGGTCAAACCTAGAAGAATTAACGCCCTCAGGTGAGGTCGTCCTTTCTTTAAGAAACGCCCTTGGTTAAGTCATGTTTTGAAGAAAACACGCCCTTACCCAGGTCGTGAATTTAGAAAATTCATAAAATAGATAAAATGGGGGAGAAATAGATAAAATGGGAGAAAACGCCCTAGACAAGGTCGTGTTTCAAAAAACACGCCCCTGATGAGGGCGTGAATTCAAAAAAAAATAGAGATAAATGCCCAGAAAATCCAGAAAAATAGGAAAAAGGAGATAAATGGGGAAAAATAGGAGAAATCAGGGGAAATCCATGAAAAGTGGGAAAACCACTCAAATAAGCTGATTTGAGGGTCAAATGGGGCATCGCAGAGCGATATGAAATATACTCAAAATAATGTCAATTTTAGCGTGTCTACAGGTGACGTACTAAAAAAAAGCCTACGTCACAGGCTACGACTAGTGGAGGTTTGTGGACGCGGATTTTAAGCTTACATTCTTATTCTTTTATTATTAGGCGTGCCAGTCACATATGTGACAATTTCATTGTGCGCTCGATCTGACTTCTAATCAGTCGATTGTGAGTGATCGTGTCTGGACCAAAAGTCCGTCATACCATAAAGGTTATGACGTTAATTACGTCCTCCCTAAGAAGGACAACCCTTGATTAAACGCCAAAGTAAGAGGCCGCTAGGGGGCGGTTGAAATTGATGGTGCGAAATATTGAAATTTCTATTATTCTAGGAACGTAATTGAATAGACGACAGATTATTAAATCAACGTGACCCCTTTATGTGGATCATGCTGGGTAAGAATAGGACATCGTCCATGCAGTGGCGGGATGGGGCCTGAACAATCATCAGGGACATGTCCCCCTTTTCATGTTTCTCATCCGGCCAAGGGCCTCGAAGTATTTGTATCCCCCGAAGAATTGAGCCAGATGGGAGGTGTATGATATATGCTTCCCGGGGCTTGTCGGGGTTAGAGCGTCAATCGATATTTCGGCAGCATTTCCCCTTAATCTGGATTATGCCCAGGGGGGAAATAGGCTATCATCCACGGAGTGCCGAGATGAAAGCCGAGAGAGAGAGAGAGGTACTGAACCTCCCGGACCGTGTATCTGCCATGGGGCAATGTTTGATTTTCCCCTACGGAAGCTGGCAGAACTCATGCAGTGGCAGAGCCCTCCCGAGCTAAAGGGGTTACTCATAAGTCCGATACGAGACAGTGGAACATAAGGGAGTCTTTCCCCCTTCATATTTATCCCCGGGCCAAGTCTGGTGACTCATGGGTATCCCTGGGTGGGTTTGATCAAGGTGCCCGGGGCTTAATTGGATGGCAGGGTGGTTTCTCGGCGCAGCTCAAGTGTGCATATAAGTTCCCGGTGCGAAGGCAAGATGGCCAGGGGGTTCCCGGCGCGCAGGCAAAGAGGCCAGGGGGGGTTCTTGGCGCAAGGGCCAAATGGCCAGGGGGGTTCTCAGCGCGCCCTGGGGCGGATGGGTTCTCGGCGCGCCCTGGGGTGGATGGGTTCTCGGCGCCAGAAGGCTTGCGCCGAGAGCATTTTACCTATTCTACTGTGCGTGGTGCCGAGAGATATGGTGGCACCGAGATGATTTCTAAGGGTTTACGGGACCCTGTTTTTGGGTTTTCGATGATTCAGGCCAAGACAAAGGGTTTCTTTGGGATCGGAATGGATCAGTATATCAAATTCCAATTAGATTAAGTTTGGGTTTCATAGGAAGGCCAAAAATTGGAGAGGAAATTGGGGGGAAATCAGAGTATAGAGAACCCCTGTCACCATTGCTGTGCAGAGCCCCGCGGACAGTTTGATGTTATCCTTCATCATCCTGGGAGCAAAGAGATGGTTGTCTCTGGCCTAGGAATGACTTAGATAATGTTGGTAGGCAGAACGTAAGCATCTGAAACTCCGGAGTCTCATGAACATCGATCATTATATGGTTGTACTTTGTTCCAGGGGCCAAGGGATGGTTTGTCCCTAGTTCTGGAACAAGCACGAAAACTCTTCGAGAAATAGTCCAAATAATAGACTAATCAGCGAGCTGGGGAGGGGAATAAGATGCTGCTGAATCTAGAAGAAGACATAGGGGAATAGGGACACAGCTTCGAAGAGGCAATAGCAGGCAACAACTGCGGCCCGTACCATTCATTCATTCAAACATTGATATTATATATGACCCATACATCAGAGGGGATACATAAAAAAAAAACTGCAAAAACGATTCATTATTCTATCGGCATAAAACCGGTTACGGTATTATAGAACACATCAGGGGAGGAAGAAGGAGAA
>JAHNEJ010003404.1:0-17913 GCA_022559845.1 Amorphophallus konjac | reverse complement strand
GAAAATAATCATGATTATTAGTCATAGAAAATTTTAAGAATTAAAAATTTTGATAAAGGAAAAGTAAAGCCAGTTATTTAGCCTAAATATTAATAAATGGGCATCAAAAAAGGTATAAATGATTAATAGAGAAATAGAAATTGAATATACCCTTTTATCCATTTATGGTTTAAATTAAGGAAAATACGACTCTAGTATTTAGAAGGAACCTTGTGCCAAAAATTGTATTTACATACTTATATAAAGACTCTCATAGGATCGAACTCGACACTTATACCCAAGATAACAATGTAAAATTTAATAAGATATATAAATACATAAATTAAGGTATATATATATATAAAGATCTACCGATTAAACTAGATAAAATTATTTATAAGTCTACTAAATATAATTAGTGGGCCCAACTAAACCTAAACACCCAACCTAATTATCTTAACGTAATGGACTTTTCTTATCCATTAATCTAATTATATATAAAATAGAGAAATGCTTAATAAGCCTTACACCCACCCATATTCGATATATAAAGACCAAACCTTTTTAACATATCAACGTGTATATATATATATATATATATATATATATATATATATATATATATATATATAATATCAAAACACTCACTTTATCTCAACCTAAAATACACACAGCAAAGTCGAGAGCCTCTCACCGAAGCCAACCTAACAAATAACTCAAACCCATGCACATGTAACCCAAACCCAAATGCCTTGGCCTTTTGGAAAACCCAACACATACCTATAGGGGCTCACGATGGGTCAAGATAACCCCAACCACAGTTAGCCTAAACCAACCTAAAACCCATCGTATATACACCCATGAGGCCATGCTAAGAGTGGGACATTAACCCAAAGACCAATCCACCCAAAGCCCATATATTTAGAACCCCACGCATACACTCAGTGTATGCCAACTGAAGTTAGACATAAAACCCCACCTATTAAGTCTTAGCCCTGTGGGTTTCACGTAACAAAGCTAGGAGCCTTTTTTTCTATTTAGTCTAAAAAGGGCTCACAGGTTAGACAACCCAGCCCACTATAGGATGGCCACATGCCCATTCAAACTAGCCAGCCATGCATATGTTTCCTTAGGGTTTCGACCGTAAACTTTGGCAGGCGGTTGTCAATATAGTAGGGAGGCTAACATCGCGTAGAAGGTTTTAAAACCTTCCCAGTAATGACCATCGATCTTTTCAGACCCTATTAGCATCTATAAAACTCAACCCATCGAACATGTAGAAGCTTTGTGGTTGCCGTTTCGTGCACCCCTGCTTCCTCCTGCTGTAGAGGAGCTGTGCGAGGTGAACGTGAAGAAGCTTCTTCCTGCAGTCTTCTTCTTCCTCCTCCTTGTTGTTGAACGTGCTACTGCTGTTGTAGTTGTAGTGAAGAAGCAAGACTGCTTCTTTATCTTCTTCTGTTGTTTCTTTCATCTTCTCGTCAGTTAAACACATCGAGGTAGGCAATCTCCCAAGTCAAATCCGATTAATCATCCTGCATGTTTTTATATGTTTGATGCCATGACTTCCTGCATGTTCTAAGTAGAAAATCATTAAGTGAATAGAAGTAAATCATGATTAAATATTTTATAATCATGTAATCATATAATTAAAATTCTAGAAAAATATATCTTTGAAATCCCTAAAATTTACTGTAAATTTTCATGTGATTATATGGTGTGTTAACTTGTTAATGATTAACTTTATTAAATACATGAATTTCTAATAGTTACACGGCGAATTGCAATGGTTACCATAGTACCATAGTTATATATTTTTATGTTGATGGCCTGTTTGGGGGCGCCATAGTGTCCTTTGGCCATGAAATTTTATGGGTGTGTTATTGGGGAGGTGACCGAGGTAGTAAGAGTGGTTGCACCATTTTTCGTGCCTCCTATCTTAAGATTCCCTATCTCTCAACGAAAAATTATTTTGAACACCCGGTTAGGTAGAGTTTTTCCAGCCCGTCATTTCGATATATAGAACGCGTGATTCCGACGTGGGTACGTAAAGAACTGGAGGTTTGAAGAAGTTAGAATTTATATTTTTGAAATGACGACATTGAGAATGTCGTTGATTCATTTTGACGACATTTTGCAATGTCATCATATCTTTAATATATATATATATATAAATATATGTATATATTTGTAACTATATCTTTGAAAATTCATATCTATTAAGATACGTAACAGAAAAATTATAAAAATTATATATTTGGAATCCTTGAATTTTTCTCCTAATTATCATATATTCTATTTATATAAATTATTTTATATAAATAAATGTGTCTTTGAATGTATGTTTTAAAATTATTCAATTAAATAGACATTGACGTGAATTCTTGTTAAATAAATTAAGTTAAAAATCATAGAATTAAAGTCCCTCCAAGTGGATGCTAATTAATAAATGACACTACTCACACACGTCAATTAATATAAATTTATTTAATTATAGTTAATTATAGAATTGGATGGACATAAATTCAATAATTAACACATTCATGTTCTCGCCGTTTTCTTCCGGTTATGACCCCTACCTTGGGTCTTTTGGCACTCTCATCTCACGTCCATAGATGGTGTCCCTGTTTCATGATTGGTTCACGTTATACACCTCAACTCTCGATGACATACGAGCCCTCCGTTGGATATTCCATTCTTTCGGACTGGCAAGTTAGCCATTGGGACCTCCGTAAGTCTCCTCGTAGCCTTGGATTCCCTCAAGGCCGATTGAGCCGGTTGTACCTAATCACCTAGATTTCCAGAATGTCATAGTTTTCATATGGTTTATTGATATATCATCTTTATTACAAGTTCTATCCTTGAACTCTATGTTCCATGAAATTTATCTTAATGTTCTTACATGCTTGATCCTTGTTCTTACATGCTTGATCATTGAAATTCTTGGCCATTAATATGGAATTAGTCTAGACTAAATGTCAGGGGCTATGGGTCCCACTAAAATGACATTTTAAATGCTACGGGTCCTGATCTGACCCTATTGGGCGAGGCAAAGTCCAAACGTTACCAGTATACGATGATCGGGTGCTGGCATTCACCAACTCGGTTATTGGCATTTAGGGGCAATCATACAGTCATGAGAACTCCTAAGTGTGCGACCAAATACTACCTAGTGCTATTTCCATGAGGGGCGGTCATATCGTCATGATTTTTCCCTTAGTGCATTGGCCAATCCTATGTAGTGCTAGATGTGTAAATGCTCTCGTGATAGTGATGATCGGGAGTAATTACCATCATAGTACACAATCCTATGTAGTGCTAGATGTGTAAACGCTCTCGTGATAGTGATGATCGGGAGTAATTACCATCATAGTACACAATCCTATGTAGTGCTAGATGTGCAAACGCTTTCGTGATAGTGATGATCGGGAGTAATTGCCATCATAGTGCATCTTTCCACAACTTATTGTTCATCATGAAAAGATCTTGAATTGCCTTATTGGAGGGGTTATCATATTGTCGTGATATTCCCTTAGTGTCTTGGCAATCCTCCACAGTGCTAGTTACATGAAAGCTCTCATGATAATGTCATCATAGAGAGAATATTGTGCTAGTTTCGTTAACCGCCCTCGTGATATTGTTCGTCATAGAGGGATGATTGTTATTGTTTCCTCATTATGAGAAGTACTTGATGTTCTGACATGAAAGTTCTTGCTATACTCTCTTGATTGTCATTGTCCTTACTCTTTATAAGTGTATCTAGCATCTTGCTTACTCTTTTTTTTTTAGTCCTTGAATTTATCTCATGTCATTGTAGTTCTCGATTTCTATATCTTGCATGACCTGCATGCACATGTGAAACTGTAATTGACTTAAAGCTAGCTTGGAGCATGAGATATTAAGTCCTACTGAGCGTTCGCTCACCCTGTGTTTTATAATATTTTTCAGGTAATGACCTTAGTGACGACGAGACCGAACATGATGGGCAATGGCAAGAGTGATGAGTACTCTGACATCTAGACGAACCATCTAGTCTTGCTATCCTGTGTCTTATGTTAAGTCGAGTCAAGAGTCTCATTGTAATTTTTTTTATTGTGTCTTTCGTTTATTCTAGGTCCAAATTTGTAATAAACTTATAATTGAAATGAAATTTGTTATTTATCCAAATTATGTTTTGTGGAAATGACTATGCTCTAATCGAATCGACTGTTTAACTGTCACGTTCCGAGCAAACGACACGTTCCGCTGCTATCGGTTCGGGGCGTGACAGAAGGTGGTATCAGTGCCTAGGCTTTCTAAATACCTAGGTCATCAAGTCTAAGTCCTAGATCGAGTTCTCCTTGCCAGTTATCCTATAGGAACCCCGTGAGATTTGGGTAGAGTTGTGGGTTAAATGATAAAATATGTTACATTCACGTTAGCTACCTGCCGAGATATGAATATCATCAATCCAAACCTTATTCTTGTAGACTAGAATGGCCGCTGAGAGAGCTCAGTGGAGAGAGATGCAACGCACTGTCCAGGGTTTAACGCAAGCCTTGCAACAAGTTACACAAGGTGGAGCACGGCATGGAGCCGGGGATTTGCATCGAAAGTTCCAAAAGATAAATCCCCCTAAGTTTAGTGGGTCGACTTACCCGGATGAAGCGGAGAATTGGGTGCAAGAAATAGAGAGGACCTTTAAGGTGATGCAATGCACCGATGAAGAGAAGGTACTATTGGGAATATATCAATTAGAGAAGGATGCCCGAGTATGGTTGGGATCCGTGGAAGCCATTTTGCCTAACGATCAAGTTTCTTAGGATGAGTTTTTAGAACTCTTTAACGAGAAGTATTTCTCAGAAAGAATTCGCGAGAAGAAAGCTATGGAATTTGCGGCTTTGAAGCAACGTAGTCTGTCAGTCGCCGAGTATGAAGCGAGATTTTCTAGATTGGCCCGATATGCACCACACTTGGTTTGCACGGAGAAAATGAGAGCAAAAATATTTATGAATGGCTTGAAGGTGGAACTTATACCTCAACTAGCTCCACTAGAAATTCAAACATATACGGAGATGGTTAGAAAAGCTCAACTCTTGGAAGATGCTATGGATATGATGGAAAGAATCAAAGGAAAGGCCGCCAAGAAGGACTTACCAAATGGATCCAAGAACAAGGAAAATGTGAATGGCAAGAAGAGATTTAATGGAGACAACAAATTCTATGAAAATAAGAAACCCCGAAATAATGATCGAAAAATTGTTCCGGCCAAGGGGAAATGCAAGCATTGCAAGAAGGGAAGGCACAATCCGGACGAGTGTTGGTATAAAGTTCGAAAATGCATCCGTTGTGGAAGCAGAGATCACAAAATTACTCGATGTCCACTCTTAAAGGAAGAAGCACCGCAAGCAACTGAAGGTAACCCTATAAACCTATCTCATCTAAAACTTGCATGAATCGGATATGACCTTAAGTACTTAGCATGATATGTGAATGATCTAGCCAGAATACATGCTTTAGATATGGTGATCTTACCCCACAAATTTTGGAAAGAAAATTAGTTGAATTTGGGGACCAAATTCTTTTAAGTGGGAGAGGGTGTAGCACTCCGAAAATTTAAATAGAGAATATATGAAAATAATCATGATTATTAGTCATAGAAAATTTTGAGAATTAAAAATTTTGATAAAGGAAAAGTAACGCCAGTTATTTAGCCTAAATATTAATAAATGGGCATCAAAAAAGGTATACATGATTAATTGAGAAATAGAAATTGAATATACCCTTTTATCCATTTATGGTTTAAATTAAGGAAGATACGACTCCAGTATTTAGAAGGAATCTCATGCCAAAAATTGTATTTACATACTTATATAAAGACTCATAGGATCGAACTCGACTCTGATACCCAAGATAACAATGTAAAATTTAATAAGATATATAAATACATAAATTAAGGTGTATATATATATATATATAAAGATCTATCGATTAAACTAGATAAAATTATTTATAAGTCTACTAAATATAATTAGTGGGCCCAACTAAACCTAAACACCCAACCTAATTATCTTAACGTAATGGACTTTTCTTATCCATTAATCTAATTATATATAAAATAGAGAAATGCTTAATAAGCCTTACACCCACCCATATTCCATATATAAAGACCAAACCTTTTTAACGTATCTACGTGTGTGTGTGTGTGTGTATATATATATATATATATATATATATATATATATATATATATATATATATATATGTATCAAAACCCTCACTTTATCTCAACCTAAAATAGACACAGCAAAGTCAAGAGCCTCTCACCGAAGCCAACCTAACAAACAACTCAAACCCATGCACATGTAACCCAAACCCAAATGCCTTGGCCTTTTGGCAAAACCGAACACATACCTATAGGGACTCACGATGGGTCAAGATAACCCCAACCACAGTTAGCCTAAACCAACCTAAAACCCATCGTATATACACCCATGAGGCCATGCTAAGAGTGGGACATTAACCCAAAGACCAATCCACCCAAAGCCCATATATTTAGAACCCCACACATACACTCAGTGTATGCCAACTGAAGTTAGACATAAAACCCCACCTATTAAGTCTTAGCCCTGTGGGTTTTACGTAACAAAGCTAGGAGCCTTTTTTTTTATTTAGTCTAAAAGGGGCTCACAAGTTAGACAACCCAGCCCACTATAGGATGGCCACATGCCCATTCGGACAAGCCAGCCATGCATATGTTTCCTTAGGGTTTCGACCGTAAACTTTGGCAGGCGGCTGTCAATATAGTAGGGAGGCTAACATCGCGTAGAAGGTTTTAAAACCATCCCAGTAATGACCATCGATCTTTTCAGACCCTATTAGCATCTATAAAACTCAACCCATCGAACATGTAGAAGCTTTGCGGCTGCCGTTTCGTGCACCCTCGCTTCCTCCTGCTGTAGAGGAGCTGTGCGAGGTGAACGTGAAGAAGCTTCTTCCTACAGTCTTCTTCTTCCTCCTCCTTGCTGTTGAACGTGCTACTACTGTTGTAGTTGCAGTGAAGAAGCAAGACTGCTTCTTTATCTTCCTCTGTTGTTTCTTTCTTCTTCTCGTCTGTTAAACACATCGAGGTAGGCAATCTCCCAAGTCAAATCCGATTAATCATCCTGCATGTTTTTATACGTTTGATGCCATGACTTCCTGCATGTTCTAAGTAGAAAATCATTAAGTGAATAGAAGTAAATCATGATTAAATATTTTATAAGCATGTAATCATATAATTAAAATGCTAGAAAAATATAACTTTGAAATCCCCAAAATTTACTATAAATTTTCATGTGATTATATGGTGTGTTAACTTGTTAATGATTAACTTTATTAAATATATGAATTTCTAATAGTTACATGGCGAATGTAATGGTTACCGTAGTACCATAGTTATATATTTTTATGTTGATGGCCTGTTTGGGGGCGCCATAGTGTCCTTTGGCCATGAAATTTTATGGGTGTGTTATTGGGGAGGTGACCGAGATAGTAAGAGTGGTTTCACCGTTTTTCGTGCCTTCTCTCTCAAGATTCCCCATCTCTCAATGAAAAATTGTTTTGAACACCCGGTTAGGTAGAATTTTTCCAGCCCGTCACTTCGATATATAGAACGCGTGATTCCGACGTGTGTACGTAGAGAACCGGAGGTTTGAAGAAGTTAGAATTTATATATTTGAAATGACGACATTGAGAATGTCGTTGATTCATTTTGACGACATTTTACAATGTCGTCATATCTTTAATATATATATATATATATATATATATATATATATGTATATATTTGTAACTATATCTTTGAAAATTCATATCTATTAAGATACGTAACAGAAAAATTATAAAAATTATATATTTGGAATCCTTGAATTTTTCTCCTAATTATCATATATTCTATTTATCTAAATTATTTTATATAAATAAATGTGTCTTTGAATGTATGTTTTAAAATTATTCAATTAAATAGATATTGACGTGAATTCTTGTTAAATATATTAAGTTAAAAATCATAGAATTAAAGTCCCTCCAAGTGGATGCTAATTAATAAATGACACTACTCACAGACGTCAATTAATATAAATTTATTTAATTATAGTTAATTATAGAATTGGATGGACATAAATTCTATAATTAACACATTCATGTTCTCGCCGTTTTCTTCCGGTTTTGACCCCTACCTTGGGTCTTTTGGCACTCTCATCTCACGTCCGTAGATGGAGTCCATGTTTCATGATTGGTTCACGTTATACACCTCAACTCTCGGTGACATACGAGCCCTCCGTTGGATATTCCATTCTTTCGGACTGGCAAGTTAGTCATTGGGACCTCCGTAAGTCTCCTCGTAGCCTTGGATTCCCTCAAGGCCGACTGAGCCGGTTGTACCTAATCACCTAGATTTCCAGAATGTCATGGTTTTCATATGGTTTATTGATTTATCATCTTTATTACAAGTTCTATCCTTGAACACTATGTTCCATGAAATCTATCTTAATGTTCTTACATGCTTGATCCTTGTTCTTACATGCTTGATCCTTGAAATTCTTGGGCATTAATATGGAATTAGTCTAGACTAAATGTCAGGGGCTATGGGTCCCACTAAAATGACATTTTAAATGCTACGGGTCCTGATCTGACCCTATTGGGAGAGGCAAAGTCCAAACGTTACCGGTATATGATGATCGGGTGCTGGCATTCACCAACTCGGTTATTGGCATTTAGGGGCAATCATACAGTCGTGAGAACTCCTAAGTGTGCGACCAAATACTACCTAGTGCTATTTCAATGAGGGGCGGTCATATCGTCGTGATTTTCCCCTTAGTGCATTGGCCAATCCTATGTAGTGCTAGATGTGTAAACGCTCTCGTGATAGTGATGATCGGGAGTAATTGCCATCATAGTACACAATCCTATGTAGTGCTAGATGTGTAAACGCTCTCGTGATAGTGATGATCGGGAGTAATTGTCATCATAGTACACAATCCTATGTAGTGCTAGATGTGCAAACGCTTTCGTGATAGTGATGATTGGGAGTAATTGCCATCATAGTGCATCTTTCCACAACTTATTGTTCATCATGAAAAGATCTTGAATTGCCTTATTGGAGGAGTTATCATATCGTCGTGATATTCCCTTAGTGTCTTGACAATCCTCACAGTGCTAGTTACATGAAAGCTCTCATGATAATGTCATCATAGAGAGAATATTATGCTAGTTTCATTAACCGCCCTCGTGATATTGTTCGTCATAGAGGGATGATTGTTATTGTTTCCTCATTATGAGAAGTACTTGATGTTCTGACATGAAAGTTCTTGCTATACTCTCTTGATTGTCATTGTCCTTACTCTTTATGAGTGTATCTAGCATCTTGCTTACTCTTTTTTTTCCTTGAATTTATCTCATGTCATTATAGTTCTCGATTTCTATATCTTGCATGACCTGCATGCGCATGTGAAACTGTAATTGACTTAAAGCTAGCTTGGAGCATGAGATATTAAGTCCTACTAAGCGTTCGCTCACCCTGCGTTTTCCAATGTTTTTCAGGTAATGACCTTAGTGACGATGAGACTGAATATGATGGGCAAGGGCAAGAGTGATGAGTACTCTGACATCTAGACGAACCATCTAGTCTTGCTATCCTGTGTCTTATGTTAAGTCGAGTCAAGAGTCTCATTGTAATTTTTCTTTATTGAGTCTTTCGTTTATTCTGGGTCCAAATTTGTAAGAAACTTATAATTGAAATGAAATTTGTGATTTATCCAAATTGTGTTTTATGGAAATGACTATGCTCTGATCGAATCGACTGTTTAACTGCCACGTTCCGAGCAAACGACACGCCGCTGCTATCGGTTCGGGGCGTGACAGAAGGTCTTTCAACTCCAGTCCAACTGCCCCAAATCACTCCAGAAAATATGGATATGGTCTCTAGGCTGTCCTTGACCATCTTAAACACATATATACATCTTATTGGAGTTGTTATCCCAAGGATTCAAGTGTGATCTGAAATATTGTTTTGTTCTAACCCTTGTGAGTGCAGGGTCGCAAGCAGTAGCTCCAACTCTTCTTCCACCTTGCTCTTAGCGTGAATGTGAAGGGACGAAGGTGGATTCAAGTCTCCAATCGATCCCCTACTGGAAGCTACGTGGGATATCAAGCTACTACTTCATTTGTGGAAGGATTGTTCATCTTCCTTCAAGAACGATCTTCATCCTACAGAGGTGTTCAACTAGATTCGAAGAAGTGAAAGGGGGAGCTCTAAACACGGTAGAATCTTCTTCATTCTTAATTCTCAAATCTTTGCTGATTGAATTTTTATATCTGTTGTAACACTTAAATCGGATTCTTGTGTGTTGCTCGTGATCGGAAACACGAGCGTGTGTATGTGTATGTGTGCTAGCCAGATCGGTTACCGTGTGTGTGGTTGCTATTCTACACAACGTGTGTGTGGCTCACTTCATAGTGAAGCGTTAATCCTCACGTGTGAGGGGTGGACGTAGGGGACACGGTTGTGTACCCGAACCACCTAAAAATTCCATGCTTCATTTGTGGGTTGATTCTTCGCATATTTTTATGAGTGGGCTTCACGTTGAGCTGAGTGCTTACCATTTCCAACATCAATCACATACCCTCATCCACATGCTTTCACGAGAGAGAACTTGTTCGAGTAAGGCTGAGTGCTTGTGTGTTAATCTAACAAGGTTTTCATTCATAATGAAATTTTAATTGGCCAATCAATTCACCCCTCCCCTCTTGATTGCCACCATTCGGAACTCAACAATTGGTATCAGAGTTTTGGTCTCTGTTTAACTCGACAGCACAGTCGAAGAGCTAGATCCCATTAGATGGCAAACAAGGGGATGATGCCCGAAGGGCATTCGATCCAAAGACCTCCATTCTTTGATGGATCTAACTACCCATATTGGAAAAACAGGATGTACATTTTCCTACGAGCCCAGGATTATGATGTGTGGCGTGTCATTAGTAAGGGTCCATATGTTCTACCTGATAATGAGGATGAGTGGGAAGAAGAAGAGATAAAGAACTGTTCTGCAAATTTTAAAGCTATGAATATAATTCAGTGTGCCATTCATCCTAATGAATACTCATAAATTTCTATGTGTTCCTCTACGCAGGAGATGTGGAACAAGCTGCAGCTGATCTACGAAGGAACGTCGGAAGTCAAAGAAACCAAGGAAAACTTGTTAGTCCGAGACTACGAGTTATTTATGATGAAACCAGAAGAATCCATCTCAGACATGTTTGCAAGACTGACTGAAATCACCAATGGATTGAAGGGCCTTGGTAAGGAGTATTCCAATAAGGAACTTGTCAGAAAGGTACTAAGATCCTTGTCACCATAGTGGCATACAAAGGCTACTGTAATCGAGAATTCAAAGGATCTCAGCACTTTGACACTGGACGAGTTGATAGGCTCCTTGATGATATACGAGATCAACATCAAAAGGAACGAGGAAGATCACAAAAAGAAGAAGGTAGTTACACCATTGGCCTTGAAGGTGAATCCACAAGATTCAGAGGGTAGTGATGATGATTCCACGGGCAACACCGAGGGTGAGGAGCTGGTTGCCATGATCACCAGAAGAGTAAGAAGATTTGTCAAAAGAACAAGGAACTTCGGTGGTCAATTCAGAGGTGAGAGTAGCAAGAAAGAAGAAGTCATTTGCTACGAGTGCATGAAACTCGGTCATATGCGGGGTGAGTGCCCCGATCTGATGAAGAAGTTCAAGAAAGGAAAGTTCAAGAAGCCAAAGGCCATGGTGGCGACATGGAGTGATGAAGATGAGGAAGAGTTAGGGAATGAAGATGAACTGGATGAGCTGGTTCAGAATTTGTGTTTCATGGCAAATGAAGATGACGCTAATGAGGTAGATTCTGAAACCGAATCTCTCACATGTGAACAATGGAAGATTGCTTATGAATCTTTGTATGAAAAATGCAAAAAAATCAAATCTGAAAATAGAAATTTGAAAAAGAAAATTGATCATTTTTTGCATGCTGCAAAGTCTTGTGAAAACTGCCATGTTTTAAAATCAGAAACTGAAAAATTGAAACATGAAAGTGAGATTCTTTTGTCTAAAGTTGAACTAATTAAAGAAGAGAGTTCATGCATGCGAGAAGACCAATCCACGCTAATTAAAATGCATGAAGATTTAAAAAGGAATCTGGAACAAGAGAAGCTGGAAAGCATTGCATGCAATCAAGCCAAAGAAAAGGCTGGAAACAAGGTCCAATCACTAATGGCTGAAATAAATGAGTTGAAGGATGCGCTTGCCATCCTTGAGAAAGCAAAAACATCACAATCAAAAACACACACAACTCATTGGGGCCCCAGAAGTTTATCTCCATCCTCGTCAAACACACATGTGCATAAATCCCTTGTGAATGTGAGTAGGAAGGGAAACATGGATAGAGCCATTACTTGTTTTTATTGTGGAAGGTTGGGCCATGACATGTATGATTGTAGAATTCTAAAATTTGATGATGAAAATTTTGCTAGAATAAGAAATCAAACATACATATCTCATGTCTCTAACCATCGTGGACCCAAGCTTGCTTGGGTACCAAAATCTGCATAAGTACTCTTGTTGTGTTTGCAGGTCTGCTTGAGGGCTCAAAGGAATAAACAGTACTTGGACAGCGGATGTTCTCGCCACATGACGGGAAACAAAGAGATGTTCGCAGACCTGCATGAGAAGGATGGTGGGACAGTAGCATTCGGTGGAAAAGACAAAGGAAAAATTGTCGGAGAAAGTAAGATAGGTAAGAATCAAAATTAAACTATTAATAATGTTCTACTTGTGAAGGGGTTGCATCACAATCTCTTGAGCATAAGTCAACTCTGTGACAAAGGATGCAACGTGACTTTTGATTCTACCCACTGCACTGTTGTAGATAGAAAAACTCATGAAATAAAGTTCATAGGTTTCAGACATAATAATGTATATATGATAGATTTCGATGATGCTTCTCATGATAATTTGTGTTTGGTTGCAAGGAATAATGATGATGCTTGGCTTTGGCATCGCCGTCCTGGGCATACAAGTTTTAATGTTTTGTTAAAATTGTGTAAAAATGATTTGGTGATTGATTTGCCTAAGTTGAAGGTTGTTGATGAAGGAGTTTGTAGGGCATGTAGTAGGGGTAAGCAAACAAGAACATCATTCAAAAGTAAGAATGATGTAACCACATCGAGGCCCCTTGAATTAATCCACATTGATCTTTTTGGACCAAGCAGAACGCATAGCTTGGGTGGTATACTCTATGGTTTTATAATTGTGGATGATTTCTCAAGATTCTGTTGGGTATATTTTCTTTCTCATAAAAGTGATGCCCTAATGGAATTTGAAGGATTTTGCAGGCAAGTTCAGAATGAAAAGGGGTGCTGCATCAAGACCGTGCGAAGCAATCATGGTAAGAAATTTGATAATCATGAGTTCAGCAATTTTTGTAAGACTCAAGGTTATATGCACGACTTCTCCGCACCAAGAACCCCTGAACAGAACGGAGTTGTTGAAAGGAAGAACATGACATTGATTGAAATGGCCAGAACCATGCTGAATGAGAACAAATTACCGAGGTACTTCTGGGCTGAAGTAGTGAACACTGCTTGCTACATAATCAACCGTGCCATGGTAAGACCATTGTTGAAGAAAACACCCTATGAGCTGTATCGAGGTAAGAAGCCAAACATTTCTTATTTCAGACCTCTTGGCTCCATTTGCTACATTCATAACAATGGTAAGGTGGACCTGGCAAAATTTGATCCCAAAAGTGACAAAGGAATACTTTTTTGGTACTCTCTTAGCTCAAGAACCTATTGAGTGTATAACTTAAGAACTCTTGTAGTTGAGGAAAGCCCCCATGTCATTATTGATGAATCATCTTCCAAAAGAACTAATGAAAAATCTATTTTGCAGGAAGAAGAGTTGGATGATGGTGACACTGGGAAGATGGAAGAAAAAACTGAGAAACAAGAAGTAGAAGAACCCCAAGAAGATGATGCAAATCAGGAAGATCAAGTTGAACAGCAGCTACCAAGGCAATGGACATTTGCAAAGGACCATCCGTCGGAGAATGTGATGGGCAATGTAGATGAAGGAATAAGAACACGAGCCTCTTTCAGGGAAGTTGAAAATATGGATTACATAGCCTTACTTTCCCAATTTGAACCTCACTCCATAGAAGAGGCCTTGAAAGATGAGTCATGGATCATGGCTATGCAAGACGAACTACACTAGTTCCAAAGGAACAAAGTGTGGTTCCTCATGCCATGTCCTAGAAACCACTCAGTGATCGGAACAAAGTGGGTTTTTTGAAACAAAACAAACGATCAAGAAGTGGTAACTAGGAACAAGGGCAGGCTAGTAGCTAAAGGCTATAGCCAAGAGCTTGGGATTGACTTTGATGAGTCTTTTGCTCCTATAGCAAGACTCGAGGTAGTGAGAGTTTTATTAGCATTTGCATGTTGCAACAATATTAAATTGTTTCAAATGCATGTTAAGAGTGCATTTTTGAATGGCTATATCCAGGAGGACGTGTATGTGGAGCAACCACCAGGGTTTGAAGACACGAAGCATCTAGACCACATGTACAAGTTAGACAAAGTACTCTACAGTCTAAAACAAGCCCCCCGTGCATGGTATGAAGGGTTACGTGATTTCCTTATTCAAAATGGATTCAAACGTGGTAATGTTGATCAAACTCTTTTTACAAAACTGAATGGTAAGAAATCCTAATTGTTCAAGTGTTTGTAGATGATATCATTTTTGGCTCCACTAAAGATGCTTTAAGCAAAGACTTTGCTAAATTGATGCAAAATGAATTTGAAATGAGTCTTATGGGAGAGCTAACATTCTTGGGATTACAGGTCACACAGACGGTTGACGGTTTGTTTATACACCAGAAGAAGTACGCTATGGAGTTGCTGAAGAAATTTAATTTGACATCAACCAAACCACAACCAACTCCCATGTCCACCTCAATAAAAATTGATCAAGATGAAACAGGTAAATCCGTGGACCAAAAACTTTTCAGAAGCATGATAGGATCATTGTTGTACTTAACTGCTAGCTGGCCCGACATACAATTTGCTGTAGGCCTATGTGCGAGATTTCAGTCCAATCTGAAAGAATCACACATGTCGGCCGTGAAACGAATTTTCAGATATATTGCTGGTTCAGTCAACTTGGGATTATGGTTTTCACGTAATTCGAGCTTTGATTTAGTTGCTTATTCTAACGCCGATTATGCGGGCTGTAAAGTGGATCGGAAAAGCACCAGCGGGTATTGCCAGTTTCTTGGGGGATGCGTGGTCTCATGGGCCTCCAAGAAACAAAACTCGGTGGCATTATCAACGGCCGAAGCCGAGTATGTGGCTGTAGGTAGTTGTGTTGCCTAGGTGTTATGGATCCAACAACAAATGATTAACTATGACATTTCTTTCAAAAACACCTCAATCCTTTGTGATAACACATCAGCCATAAATCTATCAAAGAACCTTGTTCATCACTCTCGCACGAAGCATATTGAAATTAGACATCATTTTCTTAGGGATCATGTGAGCAAGGGTGATGTAGAAATTAGTTTCATTGAAACAGACCAACAAATTGCCGACATCTTCACCAAACCTCTAAATGAAGAGAAATTCACAACATTCAGGAGAGAACTAGGGGTCTGTAGGATAGACGAGTTTGGATCATGATCATTTGCATCGTGTAACTGCATTGTGTGTATAAGTTACTGCATTACATGCATTTGCATTAGTGAGATGCATTATTAAGTTTTCCTTCATCATGCATATGCATCATGTTGCTTGAAAAACAAAAATTTTACACTTGTGTGAACAATCATCTTGGTGTGTATTGCATTACTTCTATTTATAATGTACACACATGTTTATTGTCATTTCTATGGCCGATATCACCTTGAGTACATTCAAATGCCAACAAAAGAGCAAAAACCATTCAAAATCTGAAATCCGGAGCATTGGATAAGAAACATCAAGTATGATCTTCAATTTCCTTAAACATCTCCCCAATTGATTTCAACCCTTAAAAACACTCAATTACCTTTGATTCCAACATGATTTTATCATTGGAGACTCGAGCCGTACCCTTTTTGGCCTTTCCTCTGCATTTTAACATTTTTTTGTTAAAAACCAGGGGAAGGGTCGACCCTCGGGTCACCCGATTCTGTCCGGGGCTGAGAGGTACAGGGGTCGACCCAACGGGTTGACCCATTCTGGTCGGGTGGCTTAGCCACATCCGAACCGTCCGTGAACGAGCTTAAAACCCTAGGTTTGCCCCTCCCAACCTTATATATCCTCTCAAGCCCCCTTCTAAGCCTACCCACCACATCTTGCAAGCCCTAAAAACCCATTCTTGGCAGCAAAATCGCTTCAGCCCTAGCCGCGGGTTCCTCTAGTGGGGTCTCGCGGAAACCCCCTTTGTTGCGGTTCCAAGCGTCATTCTTGCTCCCCAATCCATCTGAGGTAAGCTCTTGGTGTGTGGAGGATCATTTATCCACGGTCTTAGCTTTCCATTCTTGTTGAACCATCTAGATCTACAACCCCATCAAGCGGTTCCTTCTGTTTGTGTTTTAGATGGCCCCAAAGAAGGGTCCCTCTCGTAAAGGCAAGGAATCGAGCTCGACAAGGGAGCGTCGATCAAAGCGGGCCGAGCAGTGTGCCACTCTTAGAGGAAACTCATCCTCCAGCAAGGTGTTGGATAGAAAAGTACTCCGTCCACGGGCAGTCGATTTTGGTAATCTTAACTGCCATCTCCCAAGCCTTGTAGACATTCTTTGCAGTCAACCAAATTTGAAAATCTTCATGTTTGCACATCGTCGCACTTATCCACATTTGGGGTATCAGTTTTATAGCATTTTGTCCATTCCTGGGGCAATCCTATTACTGTGGTCAATGGCACACATGTTATACTTTCCCTGGAATTTTTAGGTACTGCTCTTAATCTCCCTCCTGAAGGATATTCGTTTGGAGATATTGTGGTTCCAGAGGAAACGATGTATCAAATGATGACATCCGAAGAAAAAGGTGATAGATCGCTCGCTGGATTAAATGCCAACCACTTTCCTCCCATACAACACATATTGCATAGAATGATCACAACTATTTTGCTACCAAGAGGGGGAGGCCATGACAAGGTCATTGAAATCCACATGTTTTTATTCTATTGCTTCTTGGGTGGTATTCCTGTCAATTTCCTAGCAATTATTTTAGATCACATTTGTTCAAGCAAGAAGCACAAACACAAGACTTTACCATATGCAGCAGCCCTCTCTGCTATTTTTGAATACATGGAGCTTGATCTTTCAAAAGAGCCCTCCCAAACAATACGAGCTGCTGACATTTACTCCATTCACACTATCTGTCACAACATGGGTTATGAAATGAGAGATGGGATTTTGGTTCGACAGTTGAAACGTGATGTATCAGTGGTCAGTTCTGAAGAGGATGATGATGATGATGGAGAGCCGGCCGGAGAGCAACACCCACATGTTCATGATGAAGGGATGCCTTCCGAGGCGGTTCAACTAATCATGGATCGATTGGATACCATTGATGATCATTTAGACAGGTATGGGGAGACAATGGAAGCTATGGAAAAAGGACTGTCTGATCTGAAGGTATCTCACCAAGAGTCCACTCAGTTTTTCACTTACGCTTTGGCCAATCAAGCCCACATGTTTGAGGAGATTTTGGATTATGTTAGGCGTCCACCAAATCCACCCACTCCGGATGACGACTAGATGGTTGCGCTCCCGCGGAATGGCACACTTCTTATCCCATATTCACCCCCTCCTTTTTGATGATGCCAAAGGGGGAAAAATTTTGTACTATGTGTGTGCCCGGCAATCGGCTATTTTACTACTTTATGTGTA
>JAHNEJ010003401.1:0-15364 GCA_022559845.1 Amorphophallus konjac | reverse complement strand
CATGAAGCATCTGAAACTGCATTTGCTAATAACTATTACATGATTCATGAATCTCAAAAATCTTTAATTTTTTTTTGACAGAGAGGCAGAACCAACCCAGATCCATGATCGAACACCTGGGTGGCATAAAGGCAGTCTGCATTAATCTCACGTGGAACTTAAAGTGAACTGGATTAAAGGCATGTGATCCAAGGTGAGAAGTTGAACTAATATCCTGCCACGTGGATCATCACATCTTCTACTTCTGACACGTGGCCCCTCGAAGTGCACTTTCTGGATAAAACTTTTTGGGCGGGAGTGTGTCTTCCACGCGCCCAAAAATAGGGAAAGCTTGTGGGACCATAGATTTGCGCTTTGTAGTATAAATAGGGATCGATCACTCAAATTCAAAAAAATGAAGAACTAGAGAAAAGCAGAAGAAGAGCAGAAGTGAGCTGGAAAAGCTAGAGTTTAAGAGAGAAAAGTCAGAGACATGATCGAGAGGGAAAGAGCCTACTGCTAAGAGTGAGAAGTAAAACAGAGTGCCATAAGTTGGTGAAGTTGTCTGAGTAAGAAGTGAGAGTGAGTGGTAGAGTTGCTGTCTTGACTCCTAGATCAGATCAAGAGTCAAAATGCTTCATAGCGAGCTATATTATTTTTCCGTCATCGTTATTTCTTTAAATCTTTTTTGTTTACTTTTGAAACTATTCGTAAGCTATGTATCAGTGATATGTGTAAATTTTTACATGTTAATTTATGATATACGTACTTTTTATGAACTTTAATATTAATAAATATGCACTTATCACAATTAATTTCAATCTAGATTAAAATATTTAGTTTGGGGAAATTAAGTAAATTTTAAATAAATTTACTTATTTTGCCGGCATGAATAGGACGATAGCAAGAAAGATCAGTTTGCACAATAATGGGCCAAAGACCATTAAGGTTGAAAAGAAAAAAAAGAAAAAAGAAAAAAAGTGTACAAATGGGCCAAAGGCCCATGGGCTTGTTTAAATAAAATAAAATAAAAATAAAGAAAGAAAAAATATAAAAACAATTGGCTTTCATAGATATATTCATATGTAATGTATATATATATATGTGTCGACACACGCGGGCGTACCGCGGCAAGGTGGACGAGGCTCACGCGAGTGGGAGGCTTCGCAGGCGGGGTCAACGCGAGCGGCCAACGGCGGTTCGTGCAGACAGCTCAGCGAGGCCCAGCTTCCCGGGTGTTGACACCCGTTTTTGCCGATAAGTTGAGTCATTTCTCTTACTATCATTTGTTGATGCCTCGAGTTGTCCATCACTCGTTGGGCTGTTTCCAGGCAACATCTTTGGGCCTATTTTATGGGTATCCTCCCTCCCTGGCTAGGTATGCTTCAATTCAAGGCTTAATGGGTCTTGATTTTGGGTAATTGATCATTTTTATGAATTTCAAGTGTCCAATCCGGAATGGTTAATCCCTGGCCGCACAACCCATGCGCGGTCATGTTTGGGCCGTCCATACTTTTGTGGGATATTGTGGTTGCTTTTTTGAATTATCACCGACACGATCTCACACGGCTTATAAGTAGCCGTTCAACTTGATGAGCGGGCTAACATTAGCCATTTTTGTCTTAGAGTCCTAAGTATGGTTGATTGTTCAGATAATTACCTATTTATCTCATTTATCCTGATTTTCCACTGACAACTCATGAACGGTTGTCTACTGGCCTTTCTAATGGATGAAAGGTGCACAAGTAGCCGCTCATCTCATGAGAGTCCAACGGTGAAGTTTTCGGCCAGTTCAATAGATAATTTAGATTATTTTATGAATTTCCATCGACAGGGTTGGACGATCCACTATGGGCCACTCATATAGATGAGTGGTCTATCGTGAGACCGTTTAACTGCTCGTTTGCTGAAGATTTAACAGGTTTTCTCTCTCCACTCGTGGATTTCACCCCAACTTCCTCCAACCATTTCTCCGTGAATACTGAACCAAATTCGATGCCGTTTCTTCTTGTTGGGAGATAATTCGATTATCTACAACTTATCTTTGATAATCTTGATCTGAAATGGCTAGGAACCCTAATTTCTAGCTAGGATTTTGGGGGCTCTATAAATAGACCTTAGAGGCCGGGTTTGAGAAGGGGGGAGATTTTGGTCGACGGCGAAGCCCTGCCGAATCTTTGAGCGACCTACCGCCAGGGAGGGAGGCCTTCTACATCCACACAGGCCTCCGATTCAGGGAGTAGTCTTGTTTTGAGTCATTGTTTCATTTGGTCCCATCGTTCTCTTTTGTTTGCATGCATCACTTTCCCTATATTTCCCTACATTCACTACAAGAAAAAGCGCGAATAGCGACCGACGTTTCGGTCGCTATTCGGTCTCTGATCGGTCTCAACAAGGCACTGCGACCGAACTGACACCAATTTGCGACCGAATATATCGGTCGCTATATCATGGTCGCTAAATAGCGACCGATACCTATCGGTCGCAGAATAGGTCGCAGTTAGAGACCGATGCCTATCGGTCGCCGAATCTGTCTCTGATAGCGACCGCTATAAATCGGTCGCCGAATCGGTCGCTATAAGCGACCGACAAACATCGGTCGCAGGATCGGTCTCTAACTGTTCGGTCACAAATATGGTCGCTATTCGGTCGCTATACCGCATAGACGGTGGCTACCATGGTCTCTGTAGGAAGCGACCGAATGGGGTTCGGTCCCTATTCGGTCGCTAAGTTTGTAGTTTTTTTTTTTATAAATTTATATAAACTGATAAATAAATTACCTGATAAATAACAAATTCATAACATAAATATAAAATCAACTACACAAATCACAATATCGACAAATCTCAAATTCATCACATACAAACACCTGATAAATAACAATTTCATAAAACAATAGTAAATCAACTACACGGATCACAATCTCCACGAACCTCAAATTACACACAACTAAAATAAAATCACAAATTAATCATACATCCATAATCATACATCCATAATAATAAAATAACAACATACACACAACTAAAATAAAATCACAAATCCTCCACATATGTCTCATCCTGGTCGTCGTCTCGTCCAACATCATCCTGGTCGTCGTCTCGTCCAACATATCGCGACGGATGATCCTGTATATCATTTAAAAAAATTATAATCAAATCCTTAATAAAGAAATCAAGCATTAACAAGAGTATGCCAATAGTTTAAGCCAGCTCATTTTCATATATATAAATACACACACACAATATATAAGTTCAATAATCAAATTGTATTTTAAAAATGAACTTTGAGCGCCGAGCTCAAATCGGGCATCCGATTTGGATTCCGTCAGTTCTGACAAGTCACTTTCATCTCCCCGGTCGTATTGGAATGACCGGCACGGCCATCCGACCGGTATTTCAAATTTTAGACCCCCGGACCCGTCCTAACAGTTCATTTAAACTAAGTGTATTTTAAAAATGAACTTTGAGCGCCGAGCTCAAATCGGGCATCCGATTTGGATTCCGTCAGTTCTGACAAGTCACTTTCATCTCCCCGGTCGTATTGGAATGACCGGCACGGCCATCCGACCGGTATTTCAAATTTTAGACACCCGGACCCGTCCTAACAGTTCATTTAAACTAAGTGTATTTTAAAAATGAACTTTGAGCGCCGAGCTCAAACCGGGCATCCGATTTGGATTCCGTCAGTTCTGACAAGTCACTTTCATCTCCCCGGTCGTATTGGAATGACCGGCACGGCCATCCGACCGGTATTTCAAATTTTAGACCCCCGGACCCGTCCTAACAGTTCATTTAAACTAAGTGTATTTTAAAAATGAACTTTGAGCGCCGAGCTCAAATCGGGCATCCGATTTGGATTCCGTCAGTTCTGACAAGTCACTTTCATCTCCCCGGTCGTATTGGAATGACCGGCACGGCCATCCGACCGGTATTTCAAATTTTAGACACCCGGACCCGTCCTAACAGTTCATTTAAACTAAGTGTATTTTAAAAATGAACTTTGAGCGCCGAGCTCAAACCGGGCATCCGATTTGGATTCCGTCAGTTCTGACAAGTCACTTTCATCTCCCCGGTCATATTGGAATGACCGGCACGGCCATCCGACCGGTATTTCAAATTTTAGACCCCCGGACCCGTCCTAACAGTTCATTTAAACTAAGTGTATTTTAAAAATGAAGTTTGAGCGCCGAGCTCAAACCGGGCATCCGATTTGGATTCCGTCAGTTCTGACAAGTCACTTTCATCTCCCCGGTCGTATTGGAATGACCGGCACGGCCATCCGACCGGTATTTCAAATTTTAGACCCCCGGACCCGTCCTAACAGTTCATTTGAACTAAGTGTATTTTAAAAATGAAGTTTGAGCGCCGAGCTCAAACCGGGCATCCTATTTGGATTCCGTCAGTTCTGACAAGTCACTTTCATCTCCCCGGTCGTATTGGAATGACCGGCACGGCCATCCGACCGGTATTTCAAATTTTAGACCCCCGGACCCGTCCTAACAGTTCATTTAAACTAAGTGTATTTTAAAAATGAACTTTGAGCGCCGAGCTCAAATCGGGCATCCGATTTGGATTCCGTCAGTTCTGACAAGTCACTTTCATCTCCCCGGTCGTATTGGAATGACCGGCACGGCCATCCGACCGGTATTTCAAATTTTAGACACCCGGACCCGTCCTAACAGTTCATTTAAACTAAGTGTATTTTAAAAATGAACTTTGAGCGCCGAGCTCAAACCGGGCATCCGATTTGGATTCCGTCAGTTCTGACAAGTCACTTTCATCTCCCCGGTCGTATTGGAATGACCGGCACGGCCATCCGACCGGTATTTCAAATTTTAGACCCCCGGACCCGTCCTAACAGTTCATTTAAACTAAGTGTATTTTAAAAATGAACTTTGAGCGCCGAGCTCAAATCGGGCATCCGATTTGGATTCCGTCAGTTCTGACAAGTCACTTTCATCTCCCCGGTCGTATTGGAATGACCGGCACGGCCATCCGACCGGTATTTCAAATTTTAGACACCCGGACCCGTCCTAACAGTTCATTTAAACTAAGTGTATTTTAAAAATGAACTTTGAGCGCCGAGCTCAAACCGGGCATCCGATTTGGATTCCGTCAGTTCTGACAAGTCACTTTCATCTCCCCGGTCATATTGGAATGACCGGCACGGCCATCCGACCGGTATTTCAAATTTTAGACCCTCGGACCCGTCCTAACAGTTCATTTAAACTAAGTGTATTTTAAAAATGAACTTTGAGCGCCGAGCTCAAATCGGGCATCCGATTTGGATTCCGTCAGTTCTGACAAGTCACTTTCATCTCCCCGGTCGTATTGGAATGACCGGCACGGCCATCCGACCGGTATTTCAAATTTTAGACCCCCGGACCCGTCCTAACAGTTCATTTAAACTAAGTGTATTTTAAAAATGAAGTTTGAGCGCCGAGCTCAAACCGGGCATCCGATTTGGATTCCGTCAGTTCTGACAAGTCACTTTCATCTCCCCGGTCGTATTGGAATGACCGGCACGGCCATCCGACCGGTATTTCAAATTTTAGACCCCCGGACCCGTCCTAACAGTTCATTTGAACTAAGTGTATTTTAAAAATGAAGTTTGAGCGCCGAGCTCAAACCGGGCATCCTATTTGGATTCCGTCAGTTCTGACAAGTCACTTTCATCTCCCCGGTCGTATTGGAATGACCGGCACGGCCATCCGACCGGTATTTCAAATTTTAGACCCCCGGACCCGTCCTAACAGTTCATTTAAACTAAGTGTATTTTAAAAATGAACTTTGAGCGCCGAGCTCAAATCGGGCATCCGATTTGGATTCCGTCAGTTCTGACAAGTCACTTTCATCTCCCCGGTCGTATTGGAATGACCGGCACGGCCATCCGACCGGTATTTCAAATTTTAGACACCCGGACCCGTCCTAACAGTTCATTTAAACTAAGTGTATTTTAAAAATGAACTTTGAGCGCCGAGCTCAAACCGGGCATCCGATTTGGATTCCGTCAGTTCTGACAAGTCACTTTCATCTCCCCGGTCGTATTGGAATGACCGGCACGGCCATCCGACCGGTATTTCAAATTTTAGACCCCCGGACCCGTCCTAACAGTTCATTTAAACTAAGTGTATTTTAAAAATGAAGTTTGAGCGCCGAGCTCAAACCGGGCATCCTATTTGGATTCCGTCAGTTCTGACAAGTCACTTTCATCTCCCCGGTCGTATTGGAATGACCGGCATGGCCATCCGACCGGTATTTCAAATTTTAACTACTCTACGGTACATCCATGAACGATCTTCAGACATTTTCCCTATGCAAATGAAATGTAAACACACAAAACTTTAACATGTTTAACAAAATAAAAACTCCAACCCTTTCCTCACATCGTCCATCTCTGCCATTTTAAATAGGAAGGAAATATCATTTAGATTTTCACTTTTTAACCCATCTGTGAAGGTTTGATCGCACGATTAATTACTATATGTGTTGTGTTATTTGCTAAAAATTTCGGCAGCATCTCCTCACACCTCTCCGATATACCACAAAATATTTATTGATTAAGAAATTTTCTTAAACACTTACTAATAAGTGGTTAAGAAAATAAACAAAATCAATAAAGGTATATCAGAGAGGAATGAGAAGACGCATCCAGCCAAAATTTTTAACAAACAACACAAACACATATAGTAATTAACCACCTAAGTGCGATCAAACATTCACAGACTGTCCAAACGGGACAATTCAAGACTTTGAGTTAGATATACACATTCTCATCATTCAAAATGAGAACGTGCACATCAATCCCAAAGTCTTGAACGGGTAGATTGATTGACACGGGCTTAACACGCTCTCCTAAGATACGTGCAATGTTAGGTTGCACCCACGCATCTCAGCTAACATACAACACCCAACTAATTAAATATTGACAAGATACTAACACATTCTAAAAACATAGCAATAACATGTGAAATTGACAATACATGTACACAATGAAAACATGAATTTTATTGTAACATCCAACACATTCAGTTAATTTTCTTGGTCGGCTGTACCATCCCAACCTTATGAGTTTGATAGGGTACTGTTTGGAGGATGACCACCGGCTGCTGGTGTATGAGTTCATGCCACGGGGAAGCCTGGAGAACCATCTTTTTAGGAGTATGTCTGTTTCGATTATTCTCTGCACCGTTTGGTTTGCTGACTCATTTAGGCACCTGTTTTCTTAAAGAAAAAAAATTGCAATGCGCAGTGGCCTCACCTTTTACCCAATGGTTACCTACGTAGTTCTTTTGAATCAGTTTTTGAACCCCACAATGTCGATTCTGCAGGGGGTTCATACTTCCAGCCTCTCTCCTGGAACCTTAGGATGAAGGTTGCTCTTGGAGCCGCAAAGGGGCTGGCCTTTCTGCATGGTGCTGAAACAAAGGTTATATATCGGGATTTTAAGACATCAAATGTGCTTCTTGATTCAGTAAGTGGAGACCCTTGTCTTATAGTTGATGGATGATATGTTTTCTTGATTAACGTTCCCCGTCATGATGTTCTGCCTCTCAAATCCCTTCTTTGCAAACCTACAAAATTATAATGCCAAGCTTTCCGACTTTGGCTTGGCAAAAGATGGACCAACTGGTAACAAGAGCCATGTGTCAACTAGGGTCATGGGAACATACGGATATGCTGCTCCTGAGTACCTTGCAACAGGTAAACCTTTGGTTCCAAACTGCTTGTATGTCCCTCCATCTTTTTGTCTTTAGGTGTTCCATTTTCAAGTGCTGATCAGTGTGTCTCAGATTTTTGGATGGCATTTGTCTTGCTTTTTTTTTTCTCTGTGGGTAACAAGATGCCATTTTCTCTTCGTAAATGAGAAAATTGTGCCGAAATGACACGAGGAGTCGGCAAATAATTCGGATTAAAACAGAAACTGAGTTGGTAAGGGACCTTGAATAAAACATAGATTACCCATGAATTTCTCCTTGAATAAAGTGTTGACAGCTCAGGAATATTTGATCTGGAGAGTGATAGTATTGTCCATTGGCATGATTAAGATTCTCTAGTGTAATATTTGATTGTCATCTCCGAGATATTTTTGGAGTGAATTAGGGGCGGGTATATCACCCCGACTGACCCACTCCTAACCCACCTCGGGTGATTTATTTCACCCCTTTTTAAGAATTCACATACCCTAACTTTATCTCTAACCGACTCCGATTAAGAAAAAAAAACGAACTAAATAAGAATAACTCGTCTCACCCTAATTAATCTATCGTAATCGGATTTACTTCTTTATCAAAGTGGCCCTACGAAATTAGTCCATCGCTTGCGGGTCGTGACAAAGTGCCTTCAAACGTTAAGATTGCGTTTGAGAACGCAGATAGAAAAAGAGGCCATGGAATGATTATTTAAGCCTCAGTCTTTAAATAAAACTCTAGTGACACGTATTACATCTGTTGAATTTTTACACTATTTTTGGTTCTCATAAGAATGATGGGGTCATATGTAGAGTTCATCTTGTACCTTTGCTTTAAAATTCTCATAATCCAATGTTTGGATTTGTTGGTTCTCAAGTTCTTGGATTTTGGGTTTGCTACAGTTTTAAATCGAAAAATAAGAATTGGGGAAAATACATGACACAATAAATGGACTGCATATTGAAGCCTGAACATTAATAACGGACCGGACAAACTAAAAAGATAATCTTATAATATTTCACACTATTTTACAGGAGAACAAATGATATGTGGACACCATCTCAAGAGTCTTAAATAAATCAGGTTCATTGCACGAGCATAGCCCCTCCCCCGGAGCCCCTCCACCGGAGCCCCCCCCCCCTCCACCGGAGCCCCTCCCCCTGCGCAGCCCCCCCTCCACCGGAGCCCCTCCCCCTGCGCAACCCCCTCCCCTCCACCGGAGCCCCTCCCCCTGCGCAACCCCCTCCCCTCCACCGGAGCCCCCTCCCCCTCACCCCTGCGGAGCCCCCTCCCCTCCACCGGAGCCCATCCCCCTGCGCAGCCCCCCCTCCACCGGAGCCCCTCCCCCTGCGCAGCCCCCTCCCCTCCACCGGAGCCCCCTCCCCCTCACCCCACCGGAGCCCCTCCCCCTGCGCAGCCCCCTCCCGTCCACCGGAGCCCCCTCCCCCTCACCCCTGCGGAGCCCCCTCCCCTCCACCGGAGCCCCTCCCCCTCCCCTGCGCAGCCCCCTCCCCCTCCCCTGCGGAGCCCCCTCCCCCTCACCCGAGCTCCACCCCCCCTCCCAGACCAACCTCCCCCGCCACCCCCTCCCACCGAAACCCCCCTCACTGGAACCCCTCCAAGAAGAAAAAAAATGAGAAATAGGGCATGGTCGATGGCCGGCGGGGAGGGAGAGGGGGGGGGAGAGAGGCGCGGGGCTGGAGGGAGAGGAGAGGGGGGGGAGATCGAGAGGGAGAGGACTTACCAGACCGAGGAGGGTGACGACGAGGACGACGGGGACCGACGAGGTCGACGGCGAGGATGGTGCGGGGCTGGCCGAGACAGCGAGCTCCGGCGTCCGTCCACCACCACGCCGCTCGCCACGCCCGTGGCCGCAAGGCAGAGGGGGGGGGGGAGGGCGAGGGGGCCGGAGGGGGAGGGGAGAGCTCCGGTGGAGGAAGGGTTATCAGAAGTAAATGCAGGGGGGAGATGGTCGCGGGGTAAATGCAGTCATATCAGCGACCGATTAGAGACCGAAATATATTCGGTCGCAACATCGGTCTCCAATTCGGTCGATTTTGAAAAAAAAGAGCCCGGAATAAATTCGAGCTAAATATAGCGACCGATTGGAGACCGAACTAAATTCGGTCGCCAAAACGGTCTCAGATATGCGACCGATTATTTCGGTCGCCGAATTGGTCTCTATTTGGGACCGACTAGCGACCGATTTAATCGGTCTCTAATTCGGTCGCTATAGCCACTTTTTCTTCCAGGGATGATTTGAGGGTCAAATAGGGTTCTATTTATAGCCAAAACTTGGCCAAATTTATCAAGATTCCTTGCCTAACAATGCCAAACTTTCTAACTCCGAATTAGAAGAAAATTTTAATTTTTCTTCTTAATCTAGCCTCCATTTGGTGTGAAACCAATGTAAAAACGGCTGATCTAAGGTGGGCTGTTAGGTAAGGGTTGATTCTTTGAGTCAATCTTCTAGAAATGAGATTATTTTAATCTCTTAAATATCATATTAAACACATGTTATGAATTTAAGGTTAAATATCCTTTAATAAATCTTTTAATCCATTAATCCAGCCCATTATGAATTATCCAATGGGCCAATTATAATCTTAATCCATTATATGGACTTTTATTGGGCTTCCTATGATTCATCTAAGGGTTAAAGCATTTATTTTTCACTTTATTTTAAGTAAATTCAATAATCTACTTTATTTCACTTAGTAAAAAATGTAACTTAATCATTTCATGAAAAATTTAATTGTATAATTTATTTGAAAAAAAATTATTTCTCATTTTAAATTATCATGTTTCTACAAGGGGCGCCCCTGTGATTCTTCGTCTAGTGTTGCACCTGCTCCGACGCCTACCCCATTACCTTCGCCATCTCCTACCCCATCTCCGTAACCTCCACAAACCCAAGCCTCTGCTCAGGCCAGTGCCTCCCCTTCTTCTCTCGCCGACACTTCCACTAATACTACTCCCAACACCGCCCGACGCGTTGTGTCGATACGTCGACGGTGGGCTCCGAGACTCTCCTCTTCACCCTCTCCATCTCCACCACCTCCGCTACCCTCATTGCCAGCATCACCATCTCCTCCATCCTCACCATTGCCTAACCCTCCATCATTTTTGCCACCTCCTCTCCCCAAATCGCCTAACCCATTACTTCCACCTTCGTCGTCTCCATCATCTCCACCACTTTTGCCAGCAACATCTCCACCGCCGTCTCCTTCTCCACCATTACCCTTCTCACTCGAACCTGAGCAAGCTACTCCTACTCCTACACCTCCACCTTTGCCTTTGCCTCCACCCGAGCCTGTCATTGCCACTATCCCTCTACCACTCATATTTCCTTTACCCCCACTTATGCCTGCTAAACCTTCGCCTCCACCTTCCAAACCTATTACCTCCATTTCTTCTCCATCCACTTCCACCCCACGGAGCGAGTGTGCCTTATCTTTGGTGCCCCTCGAGTCTGGTCCCCAGGGAGACAATGAGTCAAGTCAGGATGATTCTATGCCGGTTCTACATTTCAAGATTCAAGATTTTATCTGTCGCATGCCGGTCCATATCCTGGTCCCAGGCCATTTCGGGGATGATGTGCCTATACTTCCCATGACGGTTGCTAAGAAGAGTTCCTCCTCATTGGTGCTAGTTTCTTCTCGAGCGAGACCGGTGGCAATCTCTTTGCTCATCGGAGGATTCACCATTGATGTTGTTGTTACCTTCTGCTCTGTTGCTATTCAGATAACAGGCCGAGAAGGGTGTTGGTCCCGGGGTAGGCGAGCGAACAAGAAGGGGGGTTGAATTGTCCCCCACACTAGATGGCAAATTAAAAAGCTACGCAGCGGAATTAACACCTTTTAACGAGATTGAAAAAATTAACTAAACAAGGTAACTACTTCTCTCAATCTCTCCGTTCACACACAATCACACAAATCGATATATCAATCAAACCACACAATCCCACAAAGTAAACCACAAGACAATGGGATTTTTAAGGTGGTTCGGGACCACGACGGGCTCCCTACGTCCACCCCTCACCAAACCCAGTGAGGCTTCACTCGGGAATAAATCCCCAAAACAGAGACGACGCTCCAAACGCACACGCAGGACGACGCCTGCACACACACACGGGGACACGCCCCAACACACACACACGGAGATGAAGTCTCCCACACGATCTAACGACCGGATCACAAACACACACACACACACGCTGCAACAACCGCAGCACAATAAACCACACGACCGTACGTAGACGGTCACACACACAAATATCTCTAATGTTCAGAAGATAAACACAAATATTCAAATCATGCTAAACCCAAGATATATATCATGGAGCATATCAAGAACAACATAGAAAGCATGTAGAAATTATCTCCCTCGAACTCTAATAATCGGATGAAGATATTCCTTGAACCACAAGTCGGAGGGAAGCCGGATGAAGACGATTCTTGCATCCTCTTTATCCTCTCATCGATCCACTCCTTTTCTTCTTCTTCCACAAGCTCCAAAATCCACTCCAAGTAGATCAAATCCTTCCTACAAGAGCTCCTCCTTACTTTGCCCCTTTTATTCTCCTACAAGATAGATAGAAAATGTCAGCTCTAGGTTTTTCTCCCAAAATCGCAGGTTATATATACACCCAAGAGAGAATGATCAAAAGACTCATAAACCCTTCACAAAACCCTTGAAAGACCCCTCTAATATATGTATATTAACCCTAGGGACAAATGGGTAAAGTTTGATCACAAATGGATTGGGTTTAGTGATTTTTCGGATTCACATTTTTGGGTTTACGCCGTATTCGGTCGATCTAAAGGGTAAGGGCAGTCGACCTAAATGTTACAAATAGAAAACATGCCAACTCTGGGAATTTCGGTCGACCGGAGGCATAGGGTCAGTCGACCGCAATGAACAGTGTTCCAGATTTTGTGAAAGTTCAGATTTGTGTATGAAAACTCAAGGCTACACTCCCTTATGCAAATTACATGAAATATGAACTTGAAAACCCACATGACAAGAAGTGTATTACTATATTGAAAAGCTTTCAAACCTTCATTTTTTCAACCAAAATAAGAATCAAACAACCTAAAGTTTAATTAACATGAATGCTCATTGTAATGACAAAACACAACCAATGATTGTTTCAGAAACTCAAACATGTTTCCATCATTTAAAACCCCTTCATGAATATGCAAGAAAATATTATGAAAACATGAGTAACACACCTAACATCAAGATCAAAAACTCTAAATCCGGTAATTTTGAAATAGGAACAAATATATTTACGGTTGGGAAAGAAAAATAACCTATACATGATGATATCTACATATCTCTATAAATGGTTAATAAGGTTCCTAGAATTTATAAAAGAATAGTTAATATTACCTTTCGGAATAAAAAAAAATTTATCTAGGATCGAACCTACCTCTGATACCCAGGACAAGGACAAATAAAAGTTAAAGAAATTATGAGGAATAAAATCCCTATATACATACAAATTATTAATAGATATACGAGGGTTAGTAAATAACAAATGAGTTTAGATATATGAAACCCACACACATTGTAAGGGCCTTTAAAATATGAATATGACAAATAACAAGTTTTGGGAAAAATGGATAACAACATATTAACACAAATAAGGGCCTTAAGTCTCAACCCACTCAGCCATATATCTGTGCATATATATATAATGCAATATAAATAAATATAATACAACGTAAATAATCAAGAATAAATATATTCAAAAATGAAATAATCATCACTATATGAGTAAAAACGAGCCGAAAATAAATAGCGCCTCCCATCAGGTCGTCATTTAATTGAAGACCCCTAAGCAGGCGCCAATTTACAAAATGACGCCTCTTTCCTAGGCGTCAGTTTCATAAGTGACGCCCCTTTTAATGGGCGTCATTTTCATATTTTAATAAGACAAGAAAGGTAATAGTAGGTAACGCCCCCTTGGCGGGCATCATTTTTAAATTGAAGACCTTTTGACAGGCGTCAATTTCAAATAAACTCCCCAACCCTAGGCGTCATTTACAAACCGTACCGTTTGTCTTCGGTTCGAACTAGGATGATAACTGGGTAAGTTTAGATTAAGGAAAGGATCAATACGTGGAATAGTTAAATGCTAATTGGATTCTAAGAAGGAAGTTCTAATCCTAATCAAATTCTTAGAACCTATTAGGATTCTTCTCCTATAAATACCCCTTCCATCGAGCCAAACATGTTGGCTCTTTTCTTCAACAACTTGATGATGCTCAGTATGTGAAGAACATAAGTTCTTTAACTTCTTCCTCTTGCTGTTGTTCCTGTATGCTGCTCGTTCGAGGTCTCCCTCCTGCTGCCACTACGTCAACGTGAACGTACTGATCTTCTTCCTCCTCTCTTTTCTGCTGCTGCAGCGTTGGACGTGTGAAGGTGTGGCCTTCTTCCTCTTCTTCTAGCTTCTTCCTCCTGCGTTTTGCTTGCAACAACAAGGAGTGCCGGAAGTAGATACTATCCTTGTTATCACATGAAAAGAAGGCTATTATCTGTGTCTAGCCTTTACTGCTTCACCGTCGGCTACATTGCTGCTGCCATTATCTTTTTACCTTCTGCCTGGTGACTCTGTTCAAAACAGAGTATCGTTTCTTCAACCTCTTCAATAGTTCACTGACTGTCAACCGAATCAACACCCAAGGTAGGTGTTCTCAAGCAATGAAGCCCAAACATGAAAATATACCATGCATATGCCATAGTCTGATGATTTCTGGGGTTTATGTTCTATTTTGCTAAATTTCAGTAAATAGCGACCCGAGCTTGGGCGCTATTTCTTTTTTTGACGACCGTGAAAACAAGCGTCAATTGTCTATTCAATTAATAAATAAGAAATGTTCAAAATTTAATAACCGAGAACCCTTATATGTAAACTAATGCATGATTATGTCTATAGATTCCTGCTATTTTTCTCTATCTGTTCATGTCTTTGGAACCTTGATCAGACACAGACCAAAAACCATGTGTCTATGATTGTACCTGCCTAGTGCAAATCTTATGACACAGAAATAGCGACCCTGATTAGGTCGTCAATTGAATGGACGCCCTCGTGAACAGGCGTCAATTAGCATGAATTTTACATTAACCTGATTATTTGAAATGACGACACATACCTTGCCCTTTAATTTGATATATGACGCCCCTGACTAGGGCGCTATTTATATAAGTAAAGCCTTAATGTAAGATGTCATTTTCATAATATCTGAAATCTGAAAATATTTATTTAATTTAATATTCATAGAATCCGAACGTAACGACTGTGTGAGTAGTCGTCATTTAATGAAATGACGACCCTGCCAAGGGCGTCAATTTATAAAATGAAGACTTATGAGAAGACATCAATTCCCTGTTTTCCTAATTTCTATAACCCACTGTTAGTTGGTTATATATATAATATATAGGCACTATATTCCACTCCGTGAATATGGTCCCATATTTTTCGATGTTTTATCGATTAAACCACTATTTCTCGGTGATAGATGAACCCTCCATGGGACATTCCGTTCTTTTGGACCGGTGACTTTATCATAGAGACCTCTATAAGACTCTGCTAGCCTTGGATTCCCTCAAGGCGGCCGACCAGGTTGTACCATCAAAATCTATGACACTACTTGATTTCCATGTCACTCTAAAGAAACATGG
>JAHNEJ010002011.1:0-10203 GCA_022559845.1 Amorphophallus konjac | reverse complement strand
GTGGCCCTGGTTGCTTGGACCGCAGCGGCCGTCCACGAGTGCACAGGATCGGTATCAGCAAGTGCTTGAGGGGGTGGGCCAGAAGCCATCAGTGTTGAGGAAGATGGAGCCTGCAAAGGTGGTCGTCCAGCTTGGCCCGCGTGTGAGGCAGCTTGGCCTAGAGGGAGCTGTTTGCACTTGGCGGCCAGGTGTCCCAGTCACTTGCAAGTAGAACAGTAATGGGGTGGGTCTTTATATTGAATAGGTTGCCAAAAAATATGTGAGCCAAAATTGATGAGGACCCGCGAAGGAAGGGGTTTGGAGACGTCTAGCTGCACACAGACTCGAGTAGCAAGTGAGCGGGTGAGACACTTAGTGTTTCTATCAATTTGCAAGGTGGGGCCAATGCTACCCGCGATGGAGAGCAACATCTCCTCATGGTAGAAGTTCACAGGTAGATCCGACAGCTCCAGCCAAACCAAAACCAAGGGAGAATCAGTAGTCCTGGAGAAATGAAGCGTCCACTTGAAGAAGTAGAAAGGTTTGCCCTATATGTACATGGTTTCTTTAAGCAGCACTTGCAGGTAGTCTTGCTGGTTTTGGAACTACAGGAGGAGGTGTCATGGGTCCAGCGAGCTGATGACAAAGTCCTTGGTGAACTTGAACCTCTGTGCCAGGTGGTAACAGATGACTTCAAATGGGGGTCGACCACGAGCAGTTCGGGTGATGATGGCATGCTGGAGTGATTTACAGGACAGTTGAATCTCATTCATGGAGAAAAACGCAACTGGTTCTCTAGAATCAGAGAAGGCCAGTGCGTGAACATCCATGTCTAGCAAGGGTAGGCCAACCGACTGTGAAACCACCTGAGCAAACGAGGGGGCCGGTGTGGAGGTGGAGACTCCGACGATGGAAGCGCCCAGAACCCGGGCCCAGGGGGGAGGTCCGACGATGGCCGCGTTGGCCGGCAACGGTCTGTCTAGTGGAGCGGCTGAAGGGGCTCCTGGAGCGATCTTACCCAGCGTGCCCTATGCGCCATGGGGACTAGCAGGACAGGATGGAGTTGAGGTGTGCTTGCTTGTGCGAGCGGGGTCCGCGGCCATGTCATCGACAGCACCAGGGGTTGCGGTGGGGGCTTGAGATCCAGGTGCGAACGTAGCACCCTTAGGGTCATTACCAACAGGGAGGATGAGCTCCACGCATGCGCAAGAAACGGGGGGGGGGCAGACCCTGCAGCAACAGGAGAACCACCAGCCATGTCCGAAGGACCATGGTCGGTGGGGACCGCGGCACCTGATGGCGAGTGGGCAGAGGTGGGGCAGACACCTTCAACAACCGGAGGGGAGGAAGATGAGTGGCCCGCGCTAGGGAGAGGGGGGAATGCACCATACGTCACCAAGAAGCCAGCTGAAGATGTTGACGGGGTGGAAAACCCCTCTCCCGTACTAACGTGGCAAGCATCGGGGGCCTCCGAGCTCTTGATGGAGATAGCAGAGGGTGGGATGTCACCAGCGGACGCCTACGAAGGAGTAGGATGACTGGGACCATGTCAGCAGGGGGGAGCTTGACCTCTCCCACCACCGGCCATGGCCGGAGGTCATGGGCGAGAAAACTTCCCAAACCTGGAACGGGAGGAGGGAAACGGGGCGTGGGAGAGGGAAACAGAAACGGAGAGTATATATAATATATATATGTGATACGTAGGTTCAATGTGCCAGAGCATCCCATCCACACACTCTTGTATGCCGACGAGCATTCATGCCTATGTCCACAAGCACGGATGATGAGGTCGAGTCTAGATCATCATCTTCTAGAGGTGTTGAAGCATCAAACATAACCCCTGAGGGCAAGTGCACCCACGCGTATCGCTCGACTCATCCTTCGCCTGCGCTACCCGTGGGTGGGGGGCATTTGTGGACGTGTAAAATCGCACGTCCATATATCCCGCTCGGTCTCGCATCAACGACGGCACCAAGTGAAGAAGCCCCCGGAAGGATGGAACACCAAGACTCAGAGCAATGTTACTACACTCGCGGGGAAGTAGGAAATAACTCCACGAATATGCACACTACCTTGAAGCCATCTTCGGGAGCATGACAGCGAAGAAGAACCAACCCCAGGAGGCTCACAACCCCTGAGTCCCTGAGGAAAAATCAACGGACTGCAACCGTGGCTGGTAGGGAGTCCAAACACTTCTCCAGCGGCACGCTTTGAGGTGCCCCTAGTGGCATACTCGTGTGCCCTTCTCAACGGCACACTCCATTGAGCTCCCCCCCAGCGGTACACCCTTAGTGCCCCCAGCGGCACACCCATTGCTACCCCCTAGCGGCACACCCCTAGTGCCCCCAGCGGCACACCCATTACTGCCTCCTAACGACACACCCCTTTAAGCCCCTCAGCAACACACTGTTAAGGCCTCTCAGCGGCACACTCTTAAAGTCTCTAAGCGGCACACCCCTTTAAGCCCCTCAGTAGCACACTCTTAAGGCCTCTCAGCGGCACACTCTTCAGCCCCCAATGGCACGCTCTTATGAACCCTCCAGCGGCACACCTTGCAAGTGCCTCTAGCGGCACGCCCCGGTGACCCTCCAACGGCGCACCCCGCTTGAGCTCTAGCGGCACACCTGGCAGCCCTTCCACTAGATTCAGTTGACTTCGTTCTTCACCCAGTGACACGTTGCATCCGTCGAACCGGTGCCACTTGTAACCAATCCTCCGGTCAACGCTCGTGGCCCTCGACGCGTAGTGAAGGCATGGCAGGCCCATGCCTGGACCTTGTTGGGGTGTCGTCGCCCCACCTACTCCCATTACCGCCACTGGGGTATAAAATCCCCTCACTTCGACGAACAAGAGAAGTGAACACGCAAGGCAACAACAGAGAGACACACAGACGGAGAGATGGGCACGAAGAAGAAGAAGCCAGAGGGAGAGATAGAGAGAGTAATTAAGCAGCCAAGAGTGAGAGAGAGGGAGAGTTGCTAAATGTAGCCGGAAGGGATGGGGAAGAGTAGGAAGCCGTCGCCCCTGCCTGACCCCATCACTCTCCTCAGCCGTTCTCCTTCTCCGGATGTTCTTGTTCCTTTCCCCCTCCTACCTCTGATGTATCACATTGTATTTGGCCTTTGGCCACGAACCTTGGTCACCTTGTTCTTCATGAATGAGAATGCCTTTCGTTTTCTGTCTCTTATTGTTCCTGTTAAGATTCCACTCCATGCACGTGCGTTTCGGAGTTTAGCTTGCCCTCCCTTTTGGTTTTTCTGGTTTCCCGCATTAGCTATCTTCCAAAACGCTGGCTTATCCAACGTGATGGATCGGGTCTTGCCATGGTGGCATTAGGTTGGCTCATTCCAACGACTTCCTAGTTCAGCAAGGGAGGTTTTCCCCCCTTTTTTCGGGGCGCCATTTGCCTCTTCCCTTAAACAGTTTGATCCCACGGTTGCCATTCAACACCCCGAACCCCTCCATTAGCTAGAGTGTTTCCCACTCCGCCCAGACTAACCCCTGACCGGCACACCCTCATGAGCCTTGCCCGGTACCCCTACCAAACCCTCTGGTCGGTGCACACCTAGCCTCTCCAGCCCGGTGCAACCCTTATCCATCCAGTCCGGTGCACCCTTGGACCTCCCTTGCCCGGTCCACCCTCGACCCCGCTCGACCGGCACACCTTCAACCCCTCCCAGCCGGCACAGCCTTGGCCCTTCTAGCCTGGCACACTTCACCCCCTGGCCGGTGCACTCTCCAACCCCTGCAGCCCGGCACGCTCCTTGATCCCTCTTGCCCAGCACGCTTGTCACCCTTTCTTACCCGGTACGCCCTGGCTAGTTTTCCACGACACACCTGCAACCTTGTTCTAACTGAGTATCTCCCAGCCTGCTATCCATGGATTCTCCGAAGTCTTCTCAAAGGTGCTGCTGCCCCTGGCACCCACCTCGAATTGCTGGGTCTCGCCACTCCTTCTGGGCGCGGTCCCCTTTCACCCCCCCTTGCATCCGGGTCAAGGGGAGATGTTGTCGAATTTTTGCCAAGATAATACATAGGTTAAAAGATAAAAGGAAGCAACAAACAAATAAAAGGAACAATAACAAGACGCCTCCGTGAGTCGAAAAGCATTATGGAAGACACAAAGAGAACTGGGCCCGCATTGCCGTGGCATTTGTGATGGTTCGGACCCGGGTACCGACTGAATAACAAAGAAAGTAATCAATATATATAAAAATATATATATAATAATAAATAAATATAATAATAATAATAAAATTAAACCAATCTAGAATAATAATAAATAATAATAAATAAATAAAAGAATAAAAATGATAATAAAATGATGACAAAACAATAATAATAATAATAATAATAAGGTGAACACTAATAATAATAAATAAATAAATAGATAAATGAAAATAAAAAATATATGAAGTAAAAATATGTGCAATAATAAATAAAGCATCAAAACAATAAACAAATCTTCAAATTGGAGTGTCGTATGAAACTGCCTTTAGCCCAAAACCCAAACTCACATCGACCTTAGTAGCCCAAACCCCGAGCTAGCATCGACCTTACCCCAGACTAGCATCGACCTTACCCCAGCTAGCTTCTACCTTCTTACCCCCAACTAGCATCGACCTTGCCCCCAGACATACACCAACCTCCTTTCAGCCCTTTTGGCCCATCCACCCACACGTGCCCCAAATGCAACAAAAAAAAATAACAATGACAACAAACTGACCATAAAAAATATAATACAAATAAATAATAACAAAAACAAATAATAATAATAATAACAATAAATAAGCTCTCCATAAAAAAGATAATAATAACATAAATTAATAAAAAAGGGGGAATTCAAGTAATAATAACATGTTGAAGCCTGCTTCGCAGCCTCGTTTCTCCTCGGGACCTCGTGTAAAGGGGGGAATATCAATGCCGCCCTCTCCAAGTCGGGTTCGGATCTCAGGAGCCCTCCTGATATGGTCGTAATCTGGCGTTGCCCTGGGCCAATAGTTCGTCGAACCGGGATTCACTCCCACTCTTTCATCGAAATTACCGTAAACTCGGCATACATTGGTGCGAGTTTATTTCCCTTTCCATCATGCTTTCAATACGGACCTTCGTCCAAACATAAAGTGGCTCATGAGTGGCCGACATAATCTGAGCGTTCGTATCCCGATACGGGCTTTTAGCATAGTTCTACCTTCTCTATCTTCTTGTGTTATTAGTATTCTCTTTAGGCCGCAGGGCCCTTAATTCTGGTAATTAATCAAGGGTTTTCCCCTCATATGGGGGATGTAAATAACGTCGTGACCTTTATGGCATGGCGGGTTTTGACCCGACACGAACTACACAATCGTCTGACTGAGTCAGATCGAGCGCACATATGGGCTTCTTTGAAGTCCGAACAAATCGTCACTTTGTGACTGACACGCCCTCGCACTAAACAAACGAATCGAATAGAAAGCGAACAAAAGTGTGCCCACACACCACGTCACCCGTTTTGGGCACAAAGATCCCGAGGGCTAGCCTATAAGGGACCCCACCGACCCATGGGTCGTCACAAACTCGTCGCTGAGATGTGCACTTTGGGCTATCGCCGTATACGGCCTTTAATATTCACCCCTCAAAGGGAAGCCACCTGGGGTCCATGTTAAGAAGTAACTAGCCCACGGGGGTCCATGAGTGATCAAAATCCAAGATTTGGAATTCGTGAAAGAAAACAATCGGTTGTTTTGGGATTGAATCCCATGTTCCTCACCCCCTTAGAACCATGGCCATCGGATTGGACAAAGTTCTAAAGTGAGGTTTTGAGAAGGAAAATCAACCAATCTACCGGGTAGGGGGATATGGGAATGAAACCCATATATACATATAGACATATCTTCAGGCGGGGATGCATGGCCCCAAGAAGAAAGAAGGAAAGGGTAGGAACCAATGACGATCTCCCGGGTGGCAACAGTTTCTATTTCACTGTAAAAGGAGCAAGCATACATCGTGGGATTACATGGATATCAAAAAAGGAAAAAGGAGGAGGTACATAAGAAAGGAAAAAGAATGGGGGGGAAGCTTCCTCTCCCTCACCTTTCTCTTCTCTCTCACTCTCTCTCTCTCTACTTCTCTTCTCGTTCTGTAAGAACGTGAGCTTCGAAAACTTCAGCCTTGAATGGCCAGACATGGGTATCTCTCGGAAGAAAGCTTCTATTCTCCAGGCTTCCAAGAGGATCTCTGGCTTCACCGCTGGGGCCCTTTTATATGGTTTAAGAACCCTAATCGGAGGAGAAAGCCCCCCCCCCCCCCACTTGTGTTTTCTTTTTTCTTTTTCTTATTCTGCTGTCACTGATAAGTGTCCATTTCTTATGATAATTCATAGCATGTACACCATTTTATGTGCATATAATTAGGCAATTATGCATATTTCATAGTTAACCTCAACTCCGCATTTAAATTGGAGCTTTCACGTAAATTGATTAATTCGATGATATTATTTAATAATAAATTGAAGTTGAGGGCCATGAGCATTAATTCTCTATTGCATAACCATAAGCATTTGATATTTATGTGCACATTGTGATAATTTTTATGGACTAAAGTGCAATTATATGTGTGCAGGACACCGAAGGTAATTACAAAAGAAGCCGGGGGCAAAACTATCACCACCACTTTGACCAAGTCAAAAGCACATATTTTGGTTGGAGGGAAAAGAAATTTCAAAAGTTTAAAATTGAGGAAATGAAACACATATTTTGGTTGGAGGGAAAATTGAATTCAAAGTTTGAAATAAAGGAGAGACATGATGAGCCTTGGAAAAGGGGGTGCCCAAAGTCCAAGAAAGGGGGTGCCCACCTACTTTTCCTCTTCCCCATGTATCATATTCCACTTAAATCCTAGCCATCCATCTCCTTTTGATACAATCTCCACCCTCCATCTACCCAACTTTCCCTATAAATAGCCTATGATAAGGAGGAGAAAGGGAGTTCTTCTTTTAAAAAAATTCACCCTCTTTCTCTCCCAACCTTAGGTCTCCGGTTTCTCTCACGTAAGTTCCTCTTCTTCTCTTGCTATCTTCATAAAAGTTCTTTATTTTTAAGTCCTATACAACTTCTTCTTCTGTATCATCTTCCAATTCCTTCTGAATTTCAAGCTATGTCATGTTTTTCACTGTGCTATCTTGTTCATCTGTGAACCAGTGTTTCTCAATGTTCTTCCCCTTATTTCTCCCCTGTCCGTCCCTCTTCTCCTCTTGTTGTCTTCATGAAAGTTCTTTTTTTTATGTGTTATACAACTTCTTATTCTACATCATCTTCTAATTCTTTCTGGTTTGAAATTTATTTCTCATTTTTCAACTTACTGTCCTATGATTTTACTGTTCATTCGAAGTGCTAGCTTTTATTATTCCTCTATTTTGAAGCCCTTCTGCTCTTCTTTGCTATCTGAGTTCTTCATAAAAGTTCTTCCCTTCTCCCTCCTCTTCAACTTCTTCTTCTTTCGGCATCCCCTAATTCATCTTGGTTTCAAAGTCATTCTCCTCCAAGTGCGGCTTCAATGATGAAGGTGACTTCCTCCCGACGTAGACGACATCTTCCACGAGGTGGTTCATGATCCAAGGCCAAGAGAGGATGGCACCATCATCACCATTGCTGTTACCATCCCGAAACTCTAGGATTTTCTTGTTCTTATTGCTTTTGTGTTATTTCACTTCATTGCAATCTCATTGCGTCATTAGTGTAATCTTGTTTCACATTTCATGTACTCTTTCTTTTATGTTAATGAAAGGAGTTGTTCTTTTGATCTAGTTCTTGCTATTCTTCCCTCTCTACCTACTTCTTCTATCTCTTCTTTCCACATCATGTAATTATCTTCTATAGCATAGGCACATAGTCATAGGTATTTTTAATTAATTGTTAGAATCGTTCTTTGTTTCATCACTTTTCTTCAAGCAATCAAATCACAAATATTTTCCAAAGGGGTCCAAGGTTTTTAACTTTAAAAATCTCTTCTTCCTTGTCGATTCGACCCTTCTCGCCACCATCTTACGTCTCTCTTTCATCTAGTGCAAGTTAGAATTTTGTAAGATTGATACGCGTGTTTTAAACGACGAACTTTCACGTTATCAATTTTTGGTGCCGTTGCCGGGGAGGAATGCTGATTTTTGGTTTAAGAACTTTGTTTTCCTTATGTTTATATTGTACTAATAAAGTTCTCTTTTCTTATTTTTACAGAAAAAAAAGGGAGAAAAAGCAAATTGAAAATTCAAAAAAAAATCAGAGGTAAGTTCTCCACCTTTTCCTTAGACTTTTTGTCATTCATTTCGAAAAAAAAAAGAACGAGGGAACGCTTTTCAAGTAAGTATCCAAACTTTTTCTCCTTCATTTTAATTTCATTTCTCTACATTTCACATCTTGTGGTTAGATAGGTTCATTAAATAAATAAATAAATAAAAACTCTTCACTTGAACCAAATAAAAATTCTCATTCCAAGAGTAGAAACCACACTTTCATGCTTTAAGTCGTGCATCACGTATGATAGAAGTTCTTCATTTCTTATTGTTTGATTGTTGTTAATTGCATTGTTGAAGATTGCGGGAGGCAAGGTGAGTACTCTAATTTTTCCAAAAGCATACTCATGTATTTCCATGCTTGCATAGAACCCCTTGTTTGAACTTACTTTGGTGCATATCATTTCAAAGTATCTTAAGGGCAACACCCATAAGTAAGATAAGGTGGGGATTTCATCACCCTTCCTTAGCCCACAAATCATAATTTTCTTCATCTTTGCATCACCTAGACCATAAATAAAATTCAGTAGACGTTGGCCCTAGGTTCACACTGTGTTTCTTGTGTTATTTGGACTTACCCTCTTATGAAAACCGGTGCCTAAGGTAAGACGGTCGGATGGCAAACGTCTTAAGCGGGCTAGTGGTTTTTAATTAGGACCTTGCGAAAGTAAGGGGAGCCTCCCACTACCCCATCCCTTACCTGGCTAGTGGAAATATTGAGGGTGAACTCAAGTTACACTTTAGTCATTTTGTGAAACCTAATTTGTAGGTCTAGGTCACATCTAGGTCATTAGGTAATTTATGTGACAATTTATTTGTGATTGCATAAAAAAATTAAAATTAAAAAATCAAAAAATCAAAAAAAAAATTCTCCTCTTCTCTCTCTTCGTCCTAGTTTGTATCAAAATCAAAAAAAAGAAAAAAAAACAAACAAAAATCATCATAAAAAAATCTCTTTCATCTCTTTCTTCGTCCTAGTTCATGCAAGGTAGGAGATCTCAACATCCAAACCTACAAGGACCCATTCAAGAAATTGAGAGAGTCTTGTATCCAGGGAACGATCTCCAACAAGATCTCATGGCCGAAAATCAAGGACCTCACCACCAAAATCTAATGGCCGAAAATACCGACCCTCCAAAGTAAATGAAGAATTATTTCTTGCCCAATCAATACCAACTGTCCTTCTATGTCAAAGCACCTCAGAACCAGGCAGTTCATTATGAAATCAAGTCTAGTACCATCCAAATATTGCCATCTTTTTATGGAAATCCCAATGAAGACCCTTACAAATATCTTGATGAGTTCCTTCAGATCTACTCAACTATTAAAATCCAGAATTTCTTTGATGATGCTCTTAGGCTAACTCTCTTCCCATTCTCTCTCAAGGATAAAGCCAAATATTGGTTAGGAGCCTTGGGTAGGATCATTTATACATGGGCAGAAATGCAAAAAGAATTTTTGAAGAAGTTCTATCCCATAGGGCGAACCAACACAATGAGAAGAGCCATAACTGGATTTACCCAAAATACTGGAGAACATATGCATGAGGCTTGGGATAGGTTGAAAGATCTATTAAGAAAACATCCTCATCACGGCCTGTCAAGGTGGCAAATTGTTCAAGCATTTTATGAGGGACTAACGGAGAATTATAGATAAATGGTGGATGCATCATGTGGGGGAGCATTCATGAGTAAGAGTGAAGATGAAGCGTATGATCTATTTGAAATGTTGAGTGAAAACTCCATCAGTCACGCCTCACTTTCATCATATGAACGAATGATCGAACCAAACAAGAGGGCCGGGCTTTACGAAGTCAAGAATCAAGAGGAGTTTGAGAATAAGATGGACATCAATGCCATAACACAGAAATTGAATAAAATGGATTTGCTGACTCAGAAGAAAGAGAAGGTTGATATGGTGGCTCAGAAGCTAGACCAGTTATTGGCTATAATAGGCAG
>JAHNEJ010003622.1:0-29997 GCA_022559845.1 Amorphophallus konjac | reverse complement strand
TGGGAGGGCACTGAGACCTGCAAGAATTTATTGTCATGTGGAGTGATACATATACTGCGAACATATAATTAAAATATACATACCTACAGCGGGAGGTGGTGGGGGTGGCGTATGCACAACAAGTGGGAGGGCACTGAGACCTGCAAGAATTTATTGTCATGTGGAGTGATACATATACTGCGAACATATAATTAAAATATACATACCTGCAGCGGGAGGTGGTGGGGGTGGCGTATGCACAACAGGTGGGAGGGCACTGAGACCTGCAAGAATTTATTGTCATGTGGAGTGATACATATACTGCGAACATATAATTAAAATATACATACCTACAGCGGGAGGTGGTGGGGGTGGCGTATGCACAACAAGTGGGAGGGCACTGAGACCTGCAAGAATTTATTGTCATGTGGAGTGATACATATACTGCGAACATATAATTAAAATATACATACCTGCAGCGGGAGGTGGTGGGGGTGGCGTATGCACAACAGGTGGGAGGGCACTGAGACCTGCAAGAATTTATTGTCATGTGGAGTGATACATATACTGCGAACATATAATTAAAATATACATACCTGCAGCGGGAGGTGGTGGGGGTGGCGTATGCACAACAGGTGGGAGGGCACTTAGACCTGCAAGAATTTATTGTCATGTGGAGTGATACATATAATGCGAACATATAATTAAAATATATATACCTGCAGCGGGAGGTGGTGGGGGTGGCGTATGCACAACAGGTGGGAGGGCACTGAGACCTGCAAAAATTTATTGTCATGTGGAGTGATACATATACTGCGAACATATAATTAAAATATACATACCTGCAGCGGGAGGTGGTGGGGGTGGCGTATGCACAACAGGTGGGAGGGCACTGAGACCTGTAAGAATTTATTGTCATGTGGAGTGATACATATAATGCGAACATATAATTAAAATATACATACCTGCAGCGGGAGGTGGTGGGGGTGGCCTATGCACAACAGGTGGGAGGCCACTGAGACCTGCAAGAATTTATTGTCATAAGTAGAACAAATATTGAAGAATTTAAATTAAAATATACATACATGATCCTCGAGTCTTTTTGCCACTGAGACCTGCAAGAATTTATTGTCATATGGAGTGATACAAATATTGCGAACATATAATTAAAATATACATACCTGCAGCGGGAGGTGGTGGGAGTGGCGTATGCACAACAGGTGGGAGGCCACTGAGACCTGCAAGAACTTATTTTCATAAGTAGAACAAATGTTCAAGAATTTAAATTAAAATATACATACCTGTAGCGGGAGGTGGTGGCGTATGTACAAGTGGTGGTGAGCCGACACTTGCACCTATAAATAAATTCTTTTAAGTTTGTAAATAATTAAAATATTTATATAGCTAACTTATTGATCAAATATACCTGTGTCTGAAGAAGATGGTAGCGAGGAGGTAGTAGTGCCCCTCTCACTGCTAGATCTCCTCCCACCCCTAGTACGACCTCCTCGCACCATTTCCTTATGAATAAAAAAATAATTAATACATATTAATCCACAATTATATAAGGCTAGACAAATGTTATTTAAAATTATGCTTAAAAGTAAGAATCTTCTTACTAAATTATCAAAACATGCCTCCCTCATGTTGATATATCTAGCTCAACTTCATCATCTTCGTCATCCATAGTAGTCTCATGAGATTCAAAATCTTCGTCTTCATCTGATTCTTCCTCCCCTCTAACATCAACATTTAGCTCCGTCGGATCGACTTCTTCCACGCCATCTCGCGTACGTAATGACAGTGGCTCATCAGATTCGTCCATATTAAACCTAGAGGAACCGACAACGCCAACTTCGTCTGATTGATAATATTCAGCACGAGCAACCTCTGAGACATCTCCACTCATAGTTAACTCATAAGTGGGAAAGAGTTTTGAATTAACCCTGCAAACTGCCCACCAATCTCTATTCTTGGATGATGGATAGCTTGAATAGTACACTTGCTGGGTTTGTGCGGCTAAAATGAACGGTTCATAGGTCTTAAGTTTAAACCTATGCTTGACATTGGCAATCCCATAATTTGTGTCATGTAGAACAGAATTAGGATCAAACCATTGACACTTAAATATGTATACATGATTGTCTTGTCCCAAATACTGAAGTTCTAAGACTTCTTCAAGAATATCATAGTAGTCCAATTCCATTTCATTGTATAAACTTCCCTTCACACATACGCCGCTGTTCATCGTAGACTTATTTCGCCCATAATCCCTTGTATGAAATTTGTATCTATTCACAATATATCCCGGATAGGCACGTGTCTGGTTCGAGGGGCCATAACTTATCTGTTGTACTCTTTGATCAGTAATGAGACCTTGTTCAACCTATATTCAAATTAGAGTAGTTAAAATAATAACAATTACCTCAACATACGTAAATACAAACATATATATTCAGAGTTCACACTAACTCGGTTTCTTAGCCATTTGGAAAAAAACTTCTCGCGTTCTTTTTCAATCTCCACATCCTGGATATTTGGACATTTTTCAGCTAATTCTGAATCAAATTGTCTGCAATATAAATGTAACACCCCGTAAAAAAAATGATTAAAAAATTTTGATAAAGCCAATGTATAGACTTTGTGAAGTCAATGTTGTATAGACTTTGAGGAAGCCAATGTATAGACTTTGAGGAAGCCAATGTATAGACTTTGAGGATGTATAGACTTTGAGAAAGCCAATGTATAGACTTTGAGGAAGCCAATGTATAGACTTTGTGAAGTCAATGTTGTATAGACTTTGAGAAAGCCAATGTATAGACTTTGAGGAAGTGAATGTATAGACATTGAGGAAGCCAATGTATAGACTTTGAGGATGTATAGACTTTGAGGAAGCCAATGTATAGACTTTGTGAAGTCAATATTGTATAGACTTTGAGGAAGCTAATGTATAGACTTTGTGAAGCCAATGTATAGACTTTGAGGAAGCCAATGTATAGACTTTGAAGAAGTGAATGTATAGACATTGAGGAAGCCAATGTATAGACTTTGAGGATGTATAGACTTTGAGGAAGCCAATGTATAGACTTTGTGAAGTCAATGTTGTATAGACTTTGAGGAAGCCAATGTATAGACTTTGTGAAGCCAATGTATAGACTTTGAGGAAGCCAATGTACGTATAGACTTTGAGGAAGTGAATGTATAGACTTTGAGGAAGTCAATGTATAGACTTTGAGGAAGCCAATGTATAGACTTTGAGGATGTATAGACTTTGAGGAAGCCAATGTATAGACTTAGAGGAAGCCAATGTATAGACTTTGAGGATGTATAGACTTTGAGGAAGCCAATGTATAGACTTTGTGAAGTCAATGTTGTATAGACTTTGAGGAAGCCAATGTATAGACTTTGAGGAAGTGAATGTATAGACTTTGAGGAAGCCAATGTATAGACATTGAGGAAGTGAATGTATAGACTTTGAGGAAGCCAATGTATAGACTTTGAGGATGTATAGACTTATGGAGTTGCTGGAAATGTGAATTAAGATCTTACTCAACATAAGGTTCAATCTCGAGGCAATTCAAAAGAATATATATCTCAGCGGTGTGCAACTCTCTATCTTCGAGCGTGCGAGTCAAGCAACGTCCGAACGCACGTCCAGGATGTTTAAATATGGAGAGCCGATCGGACGATTCATCCACTCCCCCATCATCATTACGTGGAGGTCGAGTACGACGAGTTTGAATCTCTGGCTCAAAGTACATAGAACAGAAGTTCGAAATTTCTTCAAGAATGTATGCCTCAGCAATCGAACCCTCCACCTGTGCCTTGTTGCGAACTTTCATTTTTAATTCATGCATGCACCTACAACAACAAGTCAGATGGCAACAATATGTAGCAGCTATGGATGACTTATAAGTTAACAAAAATTGTTACATACCTCTCAAATGGATACATCCATCGAAATTGTACTGGACCTCCGACGATAGCCTCATATGGCAAATGAACGACCAGGTGCTCCATCGAATCAAAGAATGTCGGAGGAAATATCTTCTCTAGCTTGCAAATGGTTGTGACAACTTCTTGTTCGATAGTTTGTACATCCCGAAGTCTGAGTTCAGATGCACATAAAATCTTGAAAAATTGACTCATCTCAGCTAGTGCTCCCCATATCTGCTTTGGCAACAAATCACGAAATGCAATGGGCAGTAGCCTCTCCATGAACACATGACAGTCGTGACTTTTCATACCATATATTTTCCCCTCATTAACATTCACACAACGGGCTATGTTGGATGCATATCCATCTGGGAATCTCAGTTGTTTCAACCACTGGCATACTTCCTTGATCTGTGTATCATGAAGCACATAAGTTACTTTAGGCTGCACAGTTTTGCCATTGACACTTTGTAGTTCCAGTTCTGGACGTCTACAAAGCATCTTTAAATCTATACGTGCTTTAGCGTTGTCCTTTGTTTTCCCTTTAACATTCATGATCGTATTGAACACATTATCAAAAAAATTCTTCTCGGTATGCATGACATCCAGATTGTGTCGTACAAGAAGAGTTGACCAATAAGGTAATTCCCAAAAAATGCTTTTCTTGACCCAGTTGTGATCCTTTCCAAAATTAGGGAGTTGCCGTGTGCTACCAGACAATTGAACTACATCTGGTAAATTGTGCACCCGTGACGCCATATGTAGACCCGACACCCGTTGCAAGTCAGCTTCATCTATTTCAATAGTATTTTTTTTAAACGAGTCTTTTTGCCTTCGAAAAGGATGGTCACTTGGTAGCAACCGCCGATGGCAATCAAACCAGCAGCTTTTCCCCCATGTTTCAATACAAATGATTTGGTATCTTCCATACAGTAAGGACATGCTAGCCTCCCATGTGTGCTCCAACCAGATAGCATTCCATATGCAGGGAAGTCACTTATTATCCACATCAGTGCAGCCTTCATAATAAAATTTTTCCTCCTATATGCATCATAAGTAACAATTCCATCGGTCCATACAAATTTGAGCTCATCAATCAACGGCCTGAGATATATGTCCAAATTTTTTCCGGGACTTTTTGGACCAGGAATTACTAGGGACAAAAATAGATTTTCTCGCTTCATGCACATGTGCGGCGGAAGGTTGTACGGTGTCATGAACACTGGCCAACAAGAATAAGCTGCCACTGAACCACTGAATGGATTAAAGCCATCTGTGCATAAACCCAATCGAACATTACGTGACTCCCTTGAAAAGGCAAGATGAGTACGACTAAAGTGAGTCCAAGCTTCACCATCGGCAGGATGACTGATTATATCATCGGCACGACGTACTCTTTCGGTGTGCCATGTCATATGCTGAGCCGTCTTTGAGGACATATACAATCGCTGCAGCCTAGGCACAAGAGGGAAGTATCGCAACGCCTTGTAAGGTACATCTTTTGCCTTTGAATTGACCCCCCCCCCTTAGGTTTGAATCTGTCATGGCCACAAATGGAACATGATATCTTATCTGCATCATCTTTGTAATATAACATACAATGATTCGGACATGCATCTATTTTCACATATCCAAGTCCTAAGTCATTGACCATCTTTTTTGCACGGTAAAAAGTTTCTGGCAACTTCTCGTCTCGAGGCAACATACTCTTGATCAAGAGGAGGAGACGGTCAAAACAAGTCTCACTGATGTGAAATTCAGATTTCAAGTTCAACAACTGTGACACTGCAGACAATCGAGTGTGATTTTCACAACCATCCCACAGCGGCTCATCAGCATCCCTAAGTAGTTCATAAAATCTTCCGGCTGTCTTATTCGGCGCTTCATCGTGAATATTAAAACTAGGACCAGCAGCATCTACAACGATATCCACGTACCCACTTGTGCCTGCAATATTGTCGGGCTCATACCTCAAGAATTGCTCACCATGACACGTCCAATTCGTATAACAATCCACGAACCCTTTCGTGTACAAATGATGTTGCACATCCCATGTTGAACACCACCTCAAGTTTCTACAACTTGAACAAGGGCATCGAATGTGACCGTCGTAATCTATTGCTGCATTTGGATTCCCCGATGCAAATTGAATGAAACTCTCAACCACAAGCTTAAAGTCATCTGACACCACCCGGTCAACTATTCTACGATACATCCATGAACGATCTGTCGACATTTTGCCTGCACCTAATAAATGACAATACACATCCTAACTTTCAAATCATTACTCATAATATTACACCCGACCCTTTCCTCACATCGTTCATCATAGACCATTTGCAGTTGGAAGAGGAATATTGATTAGATTATCACTTTTTAACCCATCCATGAAGGTTTGATCGCACAATCACTTACTATATGTGCTGCACGATTTGCTAAAAATTTCGGCATCATCTCCCCACACTTCTCCGATATACCAAATATATTTATTGATTTTGAAATTTTCTTAAACACTTACAAGTAAGTGGTTAAGAAAACACTCAAAATCAATAATGGTATATCAGAGAAGAGTGAGGAGACACAACCGAAATTCTCAACAAACCATACAAACACATATAGTAAATGACTGCCTAAGTGCGATCAAACATTCACAGACTGTCCAAACGGGACAATTCAAGACTTTGAGGTAGATATATATATTCTCATAAATAAATGAGAACATACACATCAAACCCAAAGTCTTGAACGGGAAGGCACATTGACACAGTTTTAACACGCTCTCCTGAGGTGCGTGTAATGTTAGGTCGCACCCACGCACCTCAGCTCACAGGGAATACCCCATGCATTTATATAACATAAAATTAAATAACAACGCAATTATCATTATGGACATATCAAATTAAATAACACCCAAATTACAAAATTTTTCAAATGAAGAACATCGAAGCTAAACAATCTACATTTTTTAGTCAAATTAACATCAAATTTCTATTAAAATCAGATTTAAAAATATATTTACATGCAATAAAAATCCACAAAGTTTTAAAAATCCACAAACTTATGCTGTCCAAATGCTTAGATTGAGTCAACCACTCACCTTCTCTTACATAGCAAGCTGTCAGCTGCCACTTGGGCTCTGCTTAAGCCCTGCATTCATATTGATCCCCCTCATGATGGCTGCCAATGCCATCTTATTGGAGCCCCCCTCCCCAGTCTCTTCCCACTGACCCCCACCACACGCCGGAGTGGCTCCGGTGATATTGCACCCCCACCCCCACCCTTCGACCAAAAGTCATCCCAACCCCTCCCTACCCCCTTTCTCCCTCTAGCAATATTCGGGTGAGCTCGCGGCCCCACACCCTCCCAACCAGCAGTCCCCACCCCGGAACCCTTGTAGCACCTCTCCCTTAACCCCCCACTCCCAGAGTAGCCCCCCTAGATCCGCCTGAACTCTCCTCCCCCGGACCCCCCACCCTCCCAGAGATGAGCCCCTACCCCAGACCCTCTGTTGGATCCCCCCTCTCTGAACCACCCCACTCCTAGAGCAGCCCCCCCTCGGACCTACCGCAATCGAACCCTCCTCCCCTAGACTCCCCCCCACTGGAACTTCGCACCCTCCCAGCCAGTAGCCCCCACCCCGGACCCCCCACCGGAGACCCCCTCCCTGAAATCCCCACTCCCAGAGCAGCCCCTCACCCACCGAAACCCTCCTCCAGACCCCCCATCGGAACCCCCCACCCTCCTAACCCACAGCCCCCACCCTGGACTCCCTGCCGGATCCCACTGCGCGCCTGAACCGCCCTCTGCCAGAGCACCCCCCGGCCCCCTCCGCTCTTGACCCTCCTTCCCGAAAACCGCTGCTGGAACCCCTCTCCCTGCCAGACCAACCTCCCCCTCCCGGATCGGCTAGAACCCCCGTCCTCCCTGATGATCCCCAAGCTTTAAAAAAAAGGAACAACGAATGCAACAATGGCGATGGTGGAGGCGCGTCAGGTAGGGAGAGTTTTAAAGAGAGAGGGTGAGGGAGGGGGCTTACCAGACCAGAGAGGATGGCTTGGAGGATGGCGACAATGCGACACTGGTGGCGACAACGAGGACGGCTTCGATGGCAACGACGAGGACGGCTTCAACGGCAACGGTGAGGGGGGCTCTGCGGGGATGACGACGACGAGGAAGGCTTCGACGACGATGGCGAGGGCGGCTTTGGCCGCGACGGCGAGTACGGCACCGGCAGTCTCTCCTTGGCAAGGAGATAGTGGAAAGAGAGTGAGAGGGAGAGTGGGAGTGAGACGGAGATCGCGGGGGAAGGGGGGAAGAAGGGGGGAAAGCTCCGTCGTGGGGGAAGGGGGGAAAGTTTCGATGGAAGTAAAGAATATTTGTAACGGATTTCAGACGGATTATTTCCGTCTGAATATCCGTCTCAAATCACGACGGATATAAAGACGGAATATATTTCGTCTATAATTATAGACGGATCTTCAGAGGGAATATAGTATGTCGTTAATAACAACGGAATTTGTAACGGAAACTAATCCGTCACAAATACAGACGGATTTTACGACGGAAAAATATCCGTCTGAAATATCCGTCTGAAATCCCGCTTTTTTTGGTAGTGGACACTGTTCGGAGGATTACACCAGGAAGATTAAGATCCTCACACTTTAAACACCATCGCAGACTAACCGAATATCAGGTCTGATAGAATAGACCTTGACAGCGTATGCCACAAATTTCAACGGGAGGTCACGAGATGGTCTGTCTCGGATTCCCGGTGTGATCGTGAGATTTGGAGAGTAACGATGAGGCTCAAGGGATGGAGCCACGAGGATGACCGGAAAACACGCAAATCAGGGGCTCTTGGAAGCCTGGGATCCCAACAATCCATGGATTTGGATGATAAGATCCACCACCGTTTCTACAAAAAATAGAAAACAGAGAAAACAACAAAGAGCAATATGTCTCCCTTCTCATGCTGGTTCCGGGAAGTAATGGACACCTGCAGATGCTGGAGACGTAGCCTCAAGAAATCAATCACTCTGAGAAGGGGATACTGTTTACATTCGAAATCAGAACAAAGGAAGAAAAGAAACTCCGTTCATTCATCTTTTCTTGCAAAGAGCTACATTATCCCAGAGAAATCGGATCTAGGAATCTGGAATGACATGTGTTTGAGAAAGAACAGGGGAGTGGGGAATAATATACATCAGAAAGAAAACAAAAGACGGTGGGGGAGGGCGGAGCATTGACTCCTCTCCCTCCCCATACAGCCCACCTTCCACTCCTTCTTCCTCAGACGTCGAAGCAGCCGCTCAGCCGTTCTCTTCTATCCTTCCCTTTCTCGGTGGTCTAGAGCAGAGGCCAACCGTTCGAGCGAGAAAGAAAGAGAACCCCAAAGAGAAGAACCAAAAACCAGACCCTTTTCTCTTCGCCGCAGGAGCCTTCATATAGGGGGCTCGGAGTCTCTCGTTCGAGGGGGACTTCTCCGGGTCTTGCCTCTGATTCGTCGACGCCGCTGGCGCTCTTCTCGTGGCATGTTGCAGCGGTTGTTTCACTGGAGGAGGCCCGCCGGGAGCGGATTTCCCCTTGTGGGATGTCCGCACGCCTGCCTTCATCGTTGGGGAATCGAGGCTTGCCGGAATGGTGCTGCGCGCCGCTACTCTTGAGAACGGAGCTCCGCGAGCATTGAATGGACAGGACCGGGAGCAGAGGCCTTCGTTCGGACTGGGACAAAGATCCACCGGGCGTAGGCAAGAGGCTGGTGGTCGCTGCTGCAGACCGCTGGTCGCCGTGACTGGCCAATGCTGTTGCTCCGCGTTTGAGAGAGAAGCTGGAGAGGGGAGACACGCGAGGAGTGAGACAGACACTGTGTGAACAGTGTCCGCCGAATTTCCTCCTATTTCGTATATTTTTCTTGAAACCCCCTCTTTCTTCCTTTAATTTTGTGTATGTGCCCTCTTTCGATTCTTCTCTTATCTTATTTGGGTTTCTCTCATATTTGGGCCTTCCCACATACTTGGCCCATCTGAAAAATGGGCTGTCCCTTTCTTCTTCATATTTTTGGTGTCCACAAATGCCCCCCAGCCGCGGGCGGCGCAAGCGAGGGACGAGTGCACGGGGCTCGCGGATGTCGACCTTTTCAGCATATTGCTCTATTCTCCGAGCCGAGAAATCATTGGTCCGGTATAAATTTGCGGGAAAGCGCTCACCCCTTCAGCGAAGGGATGAGGGGATCGCTTCACCACATAGATGCGCGGACCGAGACGTCTAGCCCGAGTAGGGGGGTTCAGTCATCGGCATGGGGTCGAGGCCGAAGCAAAGAGACAGGATTCTATGCGTTGATCTGAGCGAAGGGCCTAAGCCGACTGGATGAGGCCGATCCCGAGAGGGGTCGGCTAGTTGTGCTGAGTTAAGGAAGGGTGTTCATTCATCGACTCGGACGGGAGGTCTAAGCCGAAGGCTTTCAAGAGGGCTCCAACGGAGTGAGATGGATTTTATACATTCGGGTGGAACGTTCGAAGCGAAGGGTTTATTTGCTGGTGCCGACAGGGTGTCGGGAGCTGATGTGGTCTATTCATTGGCACGGGATGAGTGCCAGGTCAAAGGGGTCTTCCATTCATTGACTTGGACGGAAGGTCCGAGCCAAGCAAGAAGGTTCTTTTTGTTCATTGGCTTGGACGGAAGGTCCGAGCCAAGCAAGAAAGTTCTCTTTTTTTTTATTCATTGACTTGGACGGAAGGTCCGAGCCAAGCAAGGAAGTTCTCTTCTTTTCTTTTTCTCCCTTTTTTATATTGGCTTGGACGGAAGGTCCGGGCCAAGTAAGAAGGCTCTATCTCTTTTTTATTCATTAGCTTGGACGGAAGGTCCGAGCCAAGCAAAGAGGTTATTTTTTTGTTCATTGACTTGGACGGAAGGTCCGGGTCAAGCAAAGGAGGTCCCTTTCGTTCATCGACTCAGATGGAGGTCCAATCCGAGTAAGGAGTTCTTTTTTGTTCATCGACTTGGACGGAAGGTCCAAGCTAAGGGTTTATTCGTCGGTGGGACATGGAGTTGTAATATTGAGGTGGTTTATTCATTGACACGGGGTTAGTGCCAAAGCAAGGGTATTTTTATTCATGGCACTAGACGGAAGGTCCAGGCCACTGGTTCGTTCATCGATGCCGACAGGGAGTCGGAGACTGACGTGGTTTATTCATTGACATGGGGCTAGTGTCAAAGCAAGGGTCTTTTTGTTCATGGGACCGGACGAAAGGTCCGGGCCAATGGTTTATTCATCGATGCCGACAGGAAGTCGGAGACCGACATGGTTCGTTCATTGACACATGGTCAGTGTAAGCAAGGGTATTTTTGTTCATGGAACCAGACGAAAGGCCTGGGCCACTGGTTTATTCGTCGATGCCGACAGGGTGTCGGAGACCGACGTGGTTTGTTTGTCTCTTCTCCTCTTCATCAGTGCCGACAGGCGTCGGAAGCTGACATGGTTTATTCATTGACACGGGGTTAGTGTCAAAGCAAGGGTCTTTTTGTTCATGGGACCGGTCGAAAGGTCCGGGCCAATGGTTTATTCATCGATGCCGACAGGAAGTCGGAGACCGACATGGTTCGTTCATCGACACAGGGTCAGTGTCAAAGCAAGGGTATTTTTGTTCATGGAACCAGACGAAAGGCCTGGGCCACTGGTTTATTCGTCGATGCCGACAGGGTGTCGGAGACCGACGTGGTTTGTTTGTCTCTTCTCCTCTTCATCAGTGCCGACAGGCGTCGGAAGCTGACATGGTTTATTCATTGACACGGGGTTAGTGCCAAAGCAAGGGTCTTTTTGTTCATGGAACCAGACGAAGGGTCTGGGCCACAGGTCTGTTCATCGATGCCGACAGGGGGTCGGGGACCGACATGGCTGGCTTGTTTATTGAAACATTCTCGGAGATAAAAGTGAATGCTCATAAAGGGAGATTGACTCCTCCCTCCCCTTCTTTTATTATTATATATTTTTTCTTTTTTTTTCTTCTCTTTCTTTTTGTCTCTCCTTTTTTTCCTTCTCTTTTTTCTCTTCTCTCTTTTTTGTTCTTCTCTCTCTTTTTTTTAACATGAGATAAATAATGCCCAAACCACCTCGGTAATAGTGCCCAGGGTGGGTCGGAGAAATGTGTCATTCATTGAATGGGGGAAGAGGAGAGTGGTACAACTTCAAATGTCTACCGTTGAGGGGTGGAAACTGAACCTCCCCCCGATGGTTGACGATTACATATGCTCCACCCTCGTAGACTTTCTGGACTACATAGGGTCCGAGCCAATTCTCATTCAGCTTGCCCTTGGGATTGGAAGCCATGACTTCTCTTCTCTTGACCATGACAAGGTCACCCTTTTTGAATTCACGTTCCTTGACGAGCTTGTCAAAGGCACGCGCTATTCGGGCCTGATAGACCTGGATGTTCTGCTGAGCTTGAAGCCTTTTTCCCTCCAGGTTGGAGAGCTCTTCGAGCCTTCGCTCGACATTTGTCTGCCCTTCCCGGACCAACCCATGTTGGACTGCGACCCGGAGGGAGGGTATTTCCAGCTCGATAGGGACGATTGCCTCTGAGCCATATACCAGGGAAAAGGGTGAACAACCCGTTGGAGTTTTGTACACAGTTCGATATGCCCACAGGGCCTCGTACATTTTTTCTTCCCAGTCTCTCTTGTTAGAACTGACAATTTTGGACAGGAGAGTGCAAAGAGTCTTATTGAAAGCTTCAGCCAAGCCATTGGCCTGTGGGTTGTAGGGGGTTGACATCCTCCAGTCGATTTTGTACTTCTCTGCCAGCCGGTAGACCTTCTGGTTGCGGAAGTGACTTCCATTGTCTGAAATAATTCGGTTCGGAGTGCCAAACCGGAATATGATGTTGCGACGGACAAATCTGGTGACGATCTCCCCAGTCACTTCTTTCAAAGCAACAGCCTCCGCCCAGCGGGAGAAGTAATCAGTTGCGGCCAAGATGTACTTGCACCCAGCTGATGATGCGGGTAGTGGACCCACAACGTCTGTTCCCCATTGGGCAAAGGGCCAGCTGGGCAGTGTTGGATGTAGGGGCACGGGCGGTCTCCTGGGCACCGTCGCATGCTCCTGGCATTTTTGACAAGACTTGGCAAACTTGCAGCAGTCGTCGAACATTGTCGGCCAATAGTAGCCGAGCTTCTTTATTTCAATCTTCATTTTCGGTCCTGCCTGATGTGCACCAGCTGTTCCGGCGTGAACCTCTTTCATGACCTTCCAAGCTTCTTCAGTGGATAAACATCGGAGGAGCACCTTCCGTTTGGCATCTGCCATAATTCGGAATAGAATCCCATTCCGGACCTCGTAAGAATCTTTTATTCTGATCAGCTTGATCTTCTCTTCTCTCTGCCTGGGTAGTTGCTGGTATTTAAACCACTGTAAAAGGGGGTCTCTCCAGTCAGGCGGGCTAAGGGCTTCCGCTGTGATGACCTCAAGTTCTTCTTCTTCTGGCCCTCCAATCATGCTAGGCACTTGGCGCTGATTCACCACCCGGATGCTGAGGGATCCATCTGGCGGGACTGCTAATGAACTTGCCAATTTCGCCAGTGCATCGGCTTGTGCATTCTCTCCTCTGGCAACGTGGCCTATCTCAATGAGGTAGAACTGCTGCATGAGCCGTTTCGCCTTAGTGTGGTAAGGGAGTAACTCGGGTTTTCGGACGTCAAACTGTCCCTGGACCTGCTTGACGACCAGCAATGAATCGCCAAACACATGTAATATTTTAATCTCCATCTGTAAAGCGACTTGGAGACCAATGATCAGAGCTTCATATTCTGCCTCATTATTTGTGCAGGGTTTGCTAATGGAGCAGGATGTGTGCAATACTTCTCCCTCAGGGGATTTAAGGACGATGCCGGCCCCGGCCCGTACTTTTGTGTGCCCAGACGGGGTTGTTTCTGTTCTCGAAGCTCCATCAAAGTGCAGCTGCCAGGCGATCAGTTGGGCTTGGTCCACCTCCAGTGTTTCATCTTCAGGCAACTCCGTGGCCAGTGGGGAATCTTCAGGCACAGGGTGTGCTGCAAAGAAATCGGCCATGGCTTGACCCTTAACGGCCTTCTGAGGCACGTAGATGATGTCAAATTCCATTAACAGTACGGCCCACTTGCCGAGACGTCCCTTCAGGACTGGCTGGGAGAGAATGTGCTTGACTGGGTCAGCCTTAGAGATTAAGCTCACTTCATGCGAGAGCATGTAATGCCTCAACTTCTTGACTGCGAAGACCAAGGCGAGACAAACCTTCTCAATCGGGGTGTATTTTGCTTCTGCCCCTATTAGTCTTCGGCTAAGGTAATAAAGAGCTTGCTCCTTCCCCTCATCATTGTTCTGGGCGAGCATTGCCCCCAGTGAACATTCAGTGGCAGCTATATATAGAATAAGTGGCCTCCCCTTGACAGGTGCCCCCAGCACAGGCGGGGTCTTTAAGTAATCCTTCAGCCGATCAAAGGCCTTCTGACATTCCTGGTTCCAGTTGAAAGGTGCATTCTTCATCATTAATTTGTGGAATGGTTGACAGCGCCCCGACAAATTGGAGATAAATCTTCGGATGTAGGCTAGCCGGCCTTGTAGGGACCTTAACTCTCCCAAATTCTCCGGAGGAGGTAGCTCCTGGATGGCTTTTATTTTAAAGGGGTCGATCTCGATCCCCCTATATCGGACAATGAAGCCGAGAAACTTTCCACTGGAGACGCCGAAGGCACACTTCATTGGGTTCATTTTCAGCTCGTACCGCCGGAGTCTCTCGAAGATGACTCTAAGGTCATTCAGGTGATCCCCCCTTTTCTTTGTCTTGACGACCAGATCATCGATGTAGCATTCGACTTTGCTATATAGCAGTTCGTCGAATATCTTGGTCATCGCCCGCTGGTAAGTGGCGCCAGCGTTCTTGAGGCCGAAGGGCATCCTTTTGTAGTGGAATATCCCTTTAGGTGACCGGAAGGCCGTATGAATTCGGTCATGTTCAGCTATCCATATCTGATTATAGCCGGACGATCCGTCCATGAAAGACAAGGCCTCATGGCCGGTAGTTGCATCAATCATCACTTCAGTGACGGGCACCGGAAAGTCATCTTTTGGGCAAGCTTTATTCAGGTCGCGGAAGTCCACGCAGATCCTGATCTGTCCATTCTTCTTCTTCACCGGTACAATGTTGGCCAACCAAGTAGTGTATTGATTTTCAGCTACAAAATCGACATCTATGAGCTTGTTGACTTCTTCACAAATCAGTTTTATCAGCTCCGGCCTCATACGCCTGGGGGGCTGCTTCACCGGCTCCACCTTGGGATCAATAGCCAGAATATGTTGAGTCACGCCGGGGCTCAGACCGGGCATCTCTTTGTAGTTCCAGGCGAAACAGTCCCGGAATTCTTGCAGCAACTTGACATATTGTCCCCTCTCCTGTGGAGGAAGAAGGGCACTCAGAAAGGTCGGCCTGGGGTCGCTTTCTGTGCCTAGATTAATTTCAATGAGCTCATCCACTGTGGCCTGGCCGCCATCTTCAAATTCTGGAGGCGCTGGTAGCAGGTCAATGAAATCCTTGTCTTCACCATCTTCTGCTTCAAGGACACCATATGTGTTTTCTTGCTCTGCCTCATTAGGTAACGAGGCTTTGCTTGTTTCCCCCTCTATTAGGCTTGCTGTGTGCGGCTCTGGGGGGCTCTCTTGTGTGGAGAAGTAAAGGACTTCTCCGGGATCTTCTTTGTAATTGTCATAGATGGCTCTTGCAGGGGCTAAGGTGATTGATTGCCATATTGGGGGCTGTTGCTCTGCTGGTGGCTGGGGTTGCCCATTCTCAGCTGCATCTTCAAAAATCTGGTGCTGAACTGACACCATGTAAACACTTCTTTCATGGCCGCCTGCCACATGGGGGCGTGGCGGAGCGACCACATAATCTCCCATTCTGAGCTCATCTCTCTCAATCAGGTCTTGAGCAATGTCCTTGAAGACGTAGCAGTCTTCGATGGAGTGGCCCAGTATTTGGTGATAGGGGCAGAACGAGGGGTCACCGCTTTTGCGAGCATCTTGCGGCCTCTTTGACCTTGGGAGGGAGACCTTGCCATAGTAGCAGGCCCATTCAAAAATTCCTCGGGTTTTATTCCTTGGGAAAGAGTAGGGCCTTTGCATCTTCTCCCGCAGCGTGGGGCTTCGCTCGACTGATCGCCTGACCAGGGAAGCAGCTACATCCCTAGCCTCCCTTTTCAGGTGCCCGGGGGCGTTTGGGACGGTGTTCGGGGACCGGTGCGCGCCGATGCTTTGTCGACAGAGGATGCCTCTAATGAGTACAGTCATTTCGGCCAAGCGAACCTTCAGCATTTCGATCTCTCGCTGTTGCCTACAGTATAGGGCGAGTAGGGTAGAGTCGCACCGAGTGAGGTTCGGCGCTCGGCCCGCTTCCCCATCCTTTGGGTCAGTGTCAGACGAGGGCGATGGCACCCCGCTGCTGTGGTCATTCGGGATTGGTCCCCCGGAGGAGGACGGGGTCTTCCCCTTATTCCTACAGGGAGGTGGATTCCATAGGAATATTTCTTCATCTTGTTCTTCGTCGGCCAAAGGCATAAGATGCTGACGGCCTTCAACCTGCCATGGGCCTGCAGTGCCTGCGTGGCTATTGCCGCCTGGAGCCGAGACTGATATCACATCAGCTTCATAGGAATCTTCTAGTGAAAAGCCCAATCCTGGATGCCGGGTGATTTGCAACAACCGCCGGTCCAGGTTTGGCGGGTTCCACATTTTCTTGAACATTTCTTTCCGACTGGAGAGCTGGCAGAAGGGGATCCCTTGCTTTCTGGCCATCTTGACCACAGGACCGGCTGTGTCAGGAAGTCCCATTATTGGGATGAGTGGGTCGTGCAGCTCATCGGGGAGGCTACAATCATCATCCCCCTTGACCGGGTGCTCCTTGGCCACATAAAAGATGGTAGGCAGACCCTCGGGGTTGGGCACCTCGAAGGTCCTTAACGGTTCAGCCACCTGGCAGTCAGCTTCTGCAAGAGGCTTGATGATCCCGGGAGGGACCCTGATGTCTTCCAGCAAGTCTTCAAGGTATGGTGTTCCCGGTGTAGGGTAAATGGGAAGGTAGGTGGCCCGGAATACCCCTTCTGCTTCAGAAACAAATGACACCTGAGGGGGGGCCACATAGCCAGGCGGTGGTGGAGGAAACCAGCTATCAGGCTCTGCCTTCTTCTTTCCTTTGTCCTGAGTAGCTTGGGAGGCTTGCTTCGGCTTTTCCAAATAAAGATTAGCATCTGACAAGTGACATTCGAACACTTCGAAAGGATGGAGGTCGGCGAAGATTCTCTCCTCTTTCCCGTCGCTGGGGTACTTGATGCATTGGTGCAGAGTGGATGGTACCACCCTATTTTGATGTAGCCAAGGTCGGCCGAGCAACGCCTTGTAAGAGGTGTTGGAGTTGATCACATGGAATTGGACCTTGGTGGTGAAATCACCGAGGGAGAGGTTGAACTCTGCGACCCCCATAGGGACTTCGCACTTCTGGTTGAAGCCGGCAATCTTGACGTTCCTGACCTCGACCAGGTGTACGTCAAAGTAATGCTTCTGATACACCCGATAGGGGAGTATGTTAACTGCTGCCCCAGGGTCGATCAAGACTCTGTTGATGGGATGCCCATTCAGCTGCCCCTTCATGTAGAGTGGCCTGTTGTGGCTACAGGTAGGTAGAAGCATATCCTCTTCTGTGAAGGCCACAGCTACTTCAGGTGACATTTCTGCGAGGCAGGCTTCAGCATATGCTGGTGTCTGGAGTGCAGCAATGACGGCTTGTCGTGTCTCTTCATCTAGAGATAGGATTTCCCAGACGGTGAACCTGGCTGGGATCTTCTTCAGGTGTTTGACTATTCTGTTGCTGGCTCGGACCTCGAGCAACTTCATCTCGTCGGCTCTACTGCGCCTGCCTCCGCCTTGAACCTGGGGAGCTAGCTCGGCGGGTGCCTCTTCCGCTGGGTCGGGTGCCGCTTGAGCTTGCGGAGCCTGCTGGGTCACTTCCTTTTCTTTCATGAACTCAGCAAGGTTCGGGGTGTTGTCAGGTTCTTCCCTTGGCCGAGGAGGAGTCAGTACCAACGGGGCCGAGGGGCTACCCGTCTCTTTGGTCTGCTGGGACTCGCGGGGGCATGGATGCTTTCCCCTCTGAGTCGTAAGAAATTCAATAAATGAAGGGGCGGCCTGGCCGACCAGTTCTCCGGGGTAGAGACCTAAGGGAGGGGGAATCTCCACGCCTTGGACCCTAGGCTCGGGAATGTGGTACGGTTGTTCACCCCTGAGCAGGATGCTGTGGTCGGCCTGAGGAGGACGTCCCCACTTCCTTCCCGACCTGGTGACATGTTGGGAGGTGGATGCTTCAGCTTGATTCACCTCTGATGGCTCGACGGGCACTTCTTGCTCTTCCTCTCTCAAGGAGAGGGCTGTGTCAAATAATGTTGAGAGGGTGTTGCAAGAGAGGACAACCTCACTCTTCTTCTTGTTTCTAGGTCTTCTCTTCTTCTTTTTCTTTTTCTCTTCAGTGGCTGGCAACTGCTCTTGGGGAAGCTCACCCCACAAGAGAGGCTCTTCTTTCGTCTCGGCTTCTGCTTCTGGAGCTAGTTCGAGTGACTCGAACTCCTCCCAAGGGACATACTCCTTCAACTCCACTGGCTGGATCTCGGGCTGCTCATAATCTTCAAGCCCATCAATAATAGCTTGGAGTCTTTCAACTGCAGGACTGTTTTCCTTGCGCACCCGCATCGGGACGTGTTTCTTCTTGTTGTGAGTGGGCCGCCTCATAACGAGCCGGGGGGCTGTGTCATGCAAAACAGGTGTCACCGGTGGCGGTACTGGTCGGGGTGTAACATCCCTTATGCGAACCTCTGGAGTGGGCCGAGGAGCCTGTCTTCTTCTTCTGTTCTTCGTTGGCGCAGCTTGCCAACCTCCTTGATCATGAGCTGGCGCCATGACGAAGGCTTGATAAGTGGCTTGTGTACAGGCCTCCGCCCATTCTTCAGGCAGTTGTTGGTATGAAGATACCATGTTGACAGCGGTGCCGAGGCTCGGCACCTCGTGCGGCTGCGGAGGATCCACTCTGAGCTCCCCCATGTCCAGCTCTCCCTTCTTGATCAAGGACTCAATGGCATCCTTGAAGATGTAACAATCCTCAATGGTATGCCCAAGCATTTGATGGTATGGGCAAAAACGAGGATCATCCTTCTTCTTCAAGTCACCAGGCCTCTTTGGATCTGGTAATGTGATCTTGTTGTACTTGGTGGCCCATTCAAACAGGACTCGGGCTTTATCCCGAGGAAAGGAATACAATTTGTTCCTCATCTTCTCCCGCAGGGAGGGACCTTCCCGCCGTTCAGTGGAGGTGTTGGCCATCTCTTTGGCTTTCTCTTTCTGTTTCTCGAAAGCTTCGAAGTCCAGTGTATGAACTTCTGGCGGTGTTGGCCTCCTCTCAGCCTGCCTGACCCTCTGACTTGATGCAGCTGGAGCAGAAGAGTATCGAGCAAGGAATGCTTCGATCTCTGCCACTATGTTGTTCAGACGGTCGAACGACCTTACCTCAGCACCGATCATCCTCTCAAGGATCTCCTTCTTCAGATTCTGTTTACAGATCTGCACTGCGTCCTCCTGATGCGGGGGACGTTTGCACCTCATGCTGAGGTTCCTCCATCTCTTTATGTAGTCGAGTGCCGACTCATCATTTCTTTGTCTTGTGGCGTAAAGCTCTGCCACGGTTACCTCCCGCTCAGCTATGTAGAATCTTTCCTTGAATTTCTTCTGCATGTCAGGCCAGTCGGCAATGGACCCGGCGGGCAAGCTCGAATACCACTCGAAAGCGAGCCCGGTAAGTGTCGAGCCGAAGAATTTAAGAAGATAAGCTTCATCCGCAGCTAGATCCCCCATAATGTTCACATAATAGGCAATGTGCTCCCTGGGAGACCCTTGCCCATTGAATTTTTCAAACTTCGGCGGCTTGGTGATGCCGATCGGTAGCCTCTTGGTAGCATAGTGTGCCGGGTAAGGTACCCGGTATACGTCGAATGGCGTGTGATCACCATCGCTCCTCTCTGCCAACTTCATATCTATCATTTGTTCGAGCATTAGTCTGCTTACTGTTGCCGGGTCAACCGGGTTTGGATAGAAATGGGCCGGTTGCGCCAGAGGCGTTGTTAACACTGTCACCTGAGGTGCAATAGTGGACCCCTGGAATGGTAAGTTCGGTGGCGGGGCCGGTGTGATATGCTGTGGCTGCTGCAGGGGTACGCTGCCAGTGTAGGTAGGTATTGGGGGAGACATCGTCGCCTGTGGAGAAGCTTCCGAGGCCTGACCGTTTCCCCCAGGGGTCTCTGGTAATGCTTCAGTCTGCCCGGATGTTGAGGGTTGAGCAGCTCTTTCAGTTAGTTGTTTCCTTAACAATTCGATCTCCCGCTGATATTGCTGCATCATGTGTAATACTGCGGGGTCATTCATGGGAAGGCTAGGGGTGCCCCCCCTTTCTTCGATCGGCACCTCTTCAGATGAAGTGGATGGTCCTCCCGCCGTGCCTTCTGTAATAACATTGGCAGCCAAGGATGTTGAAGGTTCCTCATAGTTGGCCCCTCCAGTGTGGACTTGTGTCTTTTCAGCTGCCGCTTTCCCTCTTCTGGTAAGAGGTCCTGGCCTTGTGGCGAGCCTGGCTACTTCTTCGGGCTCGGTTGGTAGGGCCCCGTACCGGCCAGCTACCCCTGCCATGTTGCAGGTATAAACTCTTAGGTCTCTGCCTCTTCTTGTTGTTCTTCTCGATGGCCTACCCGGAAAGGCCAATCTGTCAAAGACCGACCTCCGCGGCTTCACTTCTTCCCTCGGCAGGGACTGATAATGCTCCTCAGAGCAGTTTCTTGACTCGGCACTGGGCATCGACCGGGTCTCTACTTCTTCAAATGCAGAGGCTACTGCCCCCAGTAATCTCTGGCGACCAAGGGGAGTGCTCCCCGGGCCCCGCAAGTAGTTCTTCATGGCTTGCTCGACTCCTTCCCAGTCCTGGTCAGGAGGAGAAGCCGGTGATGTCGCCCTGTTGGTAGCAACGGGCATGTGGGTTGCAGGCTCCACATGGGCAGCCTGATAGTGACGTCGATAGTGTCGACGGTGGATGTTCTCCGGTGGGGCCGGTGTAGTTAATGTCGTCTGGTAGACGGGGGCCGATGTCTTGACCCCATCCCCTTGTTGTGCCCTTGCCGGGCGAAAGGTGTTGGGCCTCGCCTGGGCTGGTGAGGTGAACCGGGCCCCCTTGGGAACCCAAAGTTGCTTAGCTTTGGTGGGCCTGGAGGCCGACTGATGCTGCGGCGCTGGGGCCGGAGTGGCGAGCGTCATCTTGCCCTTCATCTTCTCCAGTGCTTGAAAAGAGTTGCGCACTGGTACGGCGGGTACAATGCGATCCGGGATCACCTCGGAACGCCGTCCGTTAAGATGCACCCGAAAGTCCCGACGACAGCCGACTTGCCGGTGCTGGAGAACCGACCTCGGTATGATGTTGTGGCATGGCTCCTTCGGAGCCTCCTTTGGTGAGAGGCCGACCCTGGGTGAGAAGGGCCGGCAGTTTGGTGCACGTGGTGCACGTTGCAGCTCAGCGTCCCAGTCGGGACGGTCTTGGAAGTCTCGGCCATTGATCGGTCGACAGTAGCTTTGGCGGCCCCCTGGATGGGAGCGTTGCTTTCAGTCCTGTCAGACGCTTCCACGTCCAGCAGGTTCGTGAAGGCTACCCCAAGGAAGTTGGGGAAACCTACCGCGGGAGGGAAGCTCCCGAAGCTGAGGGGGACGGCCAAGTAGCCGTTCCGAACATGGCTCTCGACGGCCTGTTGGCCGAACGTGGGGGCCATCCTGGTGCCCGAAATGCAACCTGCATTTGCAAATCAAACAATTAGCATTACATGAAAGGGGCCGTAGGGCCCTTAGTCCCGGCAAAGAGATGAAGGGTGATTTCGGTCCCACCGGGCGTGCCAGACTTGTGGACGCACTTTTTATTAATTTCATTTATTTTGGGCGTTGATTCGTCTATTAAGTGCGTGGGCGTGTCAGTCACAAAGTGACGATTTATTGTGCGCTCGATCTGACTAATCAGACGATTGTGTGGTTCGTGTCGGGACCAAAACCCGCCGCGCCATAAAGGTCACGGCGTCATTTACATCCCCCATACGAGGGAACACCCTTGATTAATTGCCAGGAAAAGGGGCCATACGGCCATGAAATCGAAAGTGAAGAAACGAAGTTTTGAAATTCGTGAATTGCGTGAAAATATCTCTTGACAGGGAAGTGCTTAAATCATGTTGGTCGCTTGCCTGACCATTTCGTGTTCAGACGGAAGTCCGCATTAGAAACATGAGGAAAGCGGATATAAGACCTGTGAGAATATATGCCAAGTACACGGCCAATTTACTGTTCAAGAACTGGGGGAAAGCGGTTGCAACCCGATCGGAACAAATTAAATTCAGTTAGTTATTGGCTCGTGACAAGGTCATGCTTTGGATAAAATGGGGTGAGTCCCGAGATCCAAGCATGACTTGTCGGAGCGGCATCGATATTCCATACCCGGGGTCTAGGGAGGGTGAAGGCTCCGGAGTAGGCACAATCATGCTCACTGTTCTTTATTTATTCCTGTTATTATTTTAGATGCGTGATTGTCTTTGTTCTCCTTTTATTTACGTTCTCCCCCTTTTTTGCTCACTTGTTATTTATTTACGATTTATTTATTTATTTAATTTATCCTCTTATATGAGATGCATGTACATTTTAATCTCTTTATTAGCATTTGTTTTGACAATTATTTATTTATTCACCCTTTTTGTCACTTTTATTCTTATTTGTTGTAATTTATTTGTCTATTACTTGTTTATTGTGTATTTTTATTTTAACCATTTTTTTATCCTTTTTTTTGAAAGGGGAATGCCTTGTTTCTTTCTAATGTTTGCTTCTTCCTTTTTGTGTTTATACGAGTGTGCATATATGTATGGGATGGGGTGAACATGTGTACGCAGGTGTTGCAAATGTGCATTTACTGTAACGTGGTTAGATGTGTTAAACGTGAGTGGGGTAGTGTGTTAATTAGTGTGAGCACATGGATTAACTTTAACATGCATGTGTCGTGTTTGGAATATATATATAACCAAAGGAGATAAAAGGGAATGGGTGGTGCCGACAGACACCTCTCGGCGTGACTCTTTTCTGCAACATTTAATGGCGCCGAGGGCTTATATCATTGTTTCTATCTCGGCGTGGTTTTCCTCTCGGCATGCTTTGGCTTCGGCGTGCTTTCGGTGCCGAGAGGTGATGACGCCGAGAGGAGCCCCCGACCGATTCTCGGTTTATGCTTAGTATTTTTATTTACTTATTGTTGTTATTATATATTTATTTATTTATTTCATTTTGGTTGTTTGTTTATTTGTTTGCTTCCCCTTTTCCATTATTATTTATTCTATTTATTTGTTTATCATCATCATCATCATTATTATTATTATTATTATCATTATTATTAAGAGTTCGACGGTTAGTTAGTGTGCATGTCTAGCAAAAATCCGGCGGCATCTCCCCCGTACTCGGAGGGTTGATGAGGTATATGGGAAACTGTCCACAGAGAGCCGAGACAGAATCCATAATAAAGATGGGCGTAACCCGAGATCCGAAAGGATCATAATTCGACGGGACGGTGTCCACTTATCGTGGTACTTATTGATATCCCCTCTGAAGAGGCCATGGGAGAACATACAGTGGCAGAACTCCATAGACCAATGGGGTGAAGATAGATCTAGCTTAGACTAGTATAATGTAGGGGCATTCCCCGTTAATTTAACTCCTGTGTGGCCTTGAGTGAATCCCCCTGGGTTTCCTTTCGAATGACGTGATGAAAAGTGGCTAGAAGTTTTAATAAGAATTAACATGTGAAGGTCTCGGCGCAAAGGCTCCGACTTGGCTTGGTTTATGGCATACAAGGCTCTCGGTGCAAGGGTCCCGGCGCAAGAGTTCCGGCGCGAAGGTTCCGGCATGGTCTCGGCGGGAAGGGGTCTCGGCGCGCTGGAGAGCAGGCCGCCGATCGGCGCGAGCAGCACTCGGCGTGGAACTCGCGCCGAGGGAGGGTCGCGCCGGGGGGTCGTGCCGGGAGGCCGTTAAGGGGCTGATAGAAGGTTTTTTGAGGGTTTCGGAGGGGGGCTTTGAGCTGAGAGTTTTAAAGGCTTTATCTGAGGACTTTAAGGGAGGATTTTCTGAGGGGAGTTCTGCTCTTGGGTTGCAGGGGCTCAGGGATTTCAGACTATAGGAACTTCTAAAGGTTTCTCGTTTCTGAAGGGTTTGATGCCGGGGGAACACTGTTCGGAGGATTACACCAGGAAGATTAAGATCCTCACATTTTAAACACCATCGGAGACTAACCGAATATCAGGTCTGATAGAACAGACCTTGACAGCGTATGCCACAAATTTCAACGGGAGGTCACGAGATGGTCTGTCTCGGATTCCCGGTGTGATCGTGAGATTTGGAGAGTAACGACGAGGCTCAAGGGATGGAGCCACGGGGATGACCGGAAAACACGCGAATCAGGGGCTCTTGGAAGCTTGGGATCCCAACAATCCATGGATTTGGATGATAAGATCCACCACCGTTTCTACAAAAAAATAGCAAACAGAGAAAACAACAAAGAGCAATATGTCTCCCTTCTCATGCTGGTTCCGGGAAATAATGGACACCTGCAGATGCTGGAGACGTCGTAGCCTCAAGAAATCAATCACCCTAAGAAGGGAATACCGTTTATATTCGAAATTAGAACAAAGGAAGAAAATAAACTCCGTTCATTCATCCTTTCTTGCAAAGAGCTACATTATCTCAGAGAAATCAGATCTGGGAATCTGGGATGACATGCGTTTGAGAAAGAACAGGGGGGTGGGTAATAATATACATCAGAAAGAAAACAAAAGACGGTGGGGGAGGGCGGAGCATTGACTCCTCTCCCTCCCCATACAGCCCACCTTCTACTCCTTCTTCCTTCAGACGTCGAAGCAGCCGCTCAGCCGTTCTCTTCTATCTTTCCCTTTCTCGGTGGTCTAGGGCAGAGGCCAACCGTTCGAGCGAGAAAGAAAAAAAAACAGAGCCCCAAAGAGAAGAACCAAAAACCAGAACCCTTTTCTCTTCGCCGCAGTAGCCTTCATATAGGGGGCTCGGAGTCTTCTCGTTCGAGGGGGACTTCTCCGGGTCTTGCCTCTGATTCGTCGACGCCGCTGGCGCTCTTCTCGTGGCATGTTGCAGCGGTTGTTTCACTGGAGGAGGCCCGCCGGGAGCGGGATTTCCCCTTGTGGGATGTCCGCACGCCTGCCTTCATCGTTGGGGAATCGAGGCTTGCCGGAATGGTGCTGCGCGCCGCTACTCTTGAGAACGGAGCTCCGCGAGCATTGAATGGACAGGACCGGGAGCAGAGGCCTTCGTTCGGACTGGGACAAAGATCCACCGGGCGTAGGCAAGAGGCTGGTGGTCGTTGCTGCAGACAGCTGGTCGCCGTGACTGGCCAATGCTGTTGCTCCGCGTTTGAGAGAGAAGCTGGAGAGGGGAGACACGCGAGGAGTGAGACAGACACTGTGTGAACAGTGTCCGCCGAATTTCCTCCTATTTCGTATATTTTTCTTGAAACCCCCTCTTTCTTCCTTTAATTTTGTGTATGTGCCTTCTTTCGATTCTTCTCTTATCTTATTTGGGTTTCTCTCATATTTGGGTCTTCCCACATACTTGGCCCATCTGAAAAATGGGCTGTCCCTTTCTTCTTCATATTTTTGGTGTCCACAGGTGGGACCCCAATATCCAAGCCCATATCCTCCGCACAGCAGGAAATTGGGTAGCCTTGGATATCGAATACCCACCTCAGCAACACTAGACACTCTTATGCATTTATGCTCCTGCTAGGATAGCTCACAGGCACGCATTCTGGGCTGAACTCTCTCATTTTATCTACACTCTCACAGGCCCCATCATTGTCACAGGCGACATGAATTCTATCCTCGAACAAGTAGAAAAATTAGGGGGCTCCACTGTAGACTTAAGGTAAATTAAAGACTTCCAGCAATTCACCCTTGACACTGGTTTACTTGACCAGGGTTATGATGGTCCCGCCTACACCTGGACCAACAGAAGAATGGCCAGATGGCATATAAAAGAACGTCTGGACAGATCACCTTAAGCTTTGCAATCATGTGGCAGATCTAAGTCGCTAGATGCAAGACAGCCTTCGAAGGCACCAAATACCACCCTAGGCAAATTATTGCCTCAGTCCTCAATCTTCATCACAGCTGGAATGTCAATCGGGTTGCTTCCCACCAGCCTATTGCCCATCTGCCTATTGCCTGGAACCCCCCCCGAAGCTCATTGCCTCAAAATAAATTCTGATGCAGCTTTCAAGGACGGCCATGGCGTAGCCGGGATCATCATGAGAGACTCCTCCGGCGCCATCATCCTTTTCCAATGCTGCTTCTTCCAGGCTCAGTCCCTAGAGATGGCCGAGTCCCTCGTCCTGCTGCAAGCCATCAAGTTGGCTACTGCCCAAGGTCAGCTGGTTTCAGTGGAAGGCGACACTCTCCACATCATCAAATGTGTCAATGGGATCTCCAGCCCTCCTTAGAAGATCTCCCCTATCATCTAAGATTGTATTAATCTGTTGTCCACCTTTTCTGTCCAAGTGTGTTTTGCCCCCCGATCTACCAACGTGGCGGCCCACACACTAGCACAAGAGGGATTTCGGGTCAAGGTTAACTGTTCTTGGTCCCCACCTTTTATCCCTCCCTGTATCCTGTCCTCTGTTTCTATGTTCTAAGTTGAATATCATACCCTGTTTACAAAAAAAAAAAGTTTTTCCCCACTGCACTTGTAGAGTGGGGAGTATATATTAAACTCTGACGCCCAAAAAACAGGAATAATCTTGACCGTTGGATTTTCGAATCCGACAACCGAATTGAAATCTGGCACACGTGCTTATTGGCTTTATATGTAATCCAAAAGACTCCGGATCGACTACGTTTTGAACCAGATATCGGCGCGCAGCGGCTCTCCCGTTTCTTCCCTCGTCGCAGGGGCTCCTCCCCTTCGCGGTTTCGTCCGGCGGGGGGGAGCTCCCTCCGGGAACTCCCCCCCGGCTCCGTCTCCTCTATAGGAGGTCCCTTCCAGGTGAGTCACGTCGGGTCTTTGCTGGGTTTTGTCAAGAGGGTTCTACCCCACCTGGATCGGTCAGGAAGATCGGAGTTTCTCCGTTCTCCCTGGAATTCCCCCCCTTCTTTCTCACCCCCCCCCACCGGTCGCCCCTCCGCCCCCCTACTCCCAGTTCTTCCCTTTGTTCACCCTTTCCCCCTCTTTGTCCCTGCCCCTTTCTGTCGGACCCTATCCCTTCGCCCCCGCCCTGCTCTTCCACCTCCCCTCCTCGCCGTCGCCCCCCCCCCCGCCTCCTGTTCCGCCCCTCAACCCCCTTCCCCTCCCCTCCTCGCCGTCGCCCCCCCCCCCCCCGCCTCCTGTTCCGCCCCTCAACCCCCTTCCCCTCCCCTCCTCGCCGCCTCCCGAGCCACTCCCGTCCTCCTCTCGCCGTCCTGTTCACCCCCTGTCCTACCCCGAACCCCCACTCTCATGTTCCCCCTCTCTCCCCTCCACTGTAGCCCCGCCCCATCCCCGGCTGTCCCTCTACCCCTTCGTTTTTGGGCCACCCAATCCCCCTGTCCCCTCGACCTCCGTCGCTCACTTCCCCCTCCGTCTCCGCCCCCTCCTTCTTCAGCCCTCGTTCATTCCGGTTCCCCACTCTCTGGTTTCTGTCCGCCTCCCCCCTCCCTTTTCCCCCCCTGTGACCGTCTCTCTCGAAGATGGGCGACTGCTCGAGATCCCGGGGTCGTTTGGGTCTGTTCTGTGATGCAAGTTTCGGGCTTCCTCCCTCAATCTCAAAAGGACTCGGAGACTCTACGCTTATCCCCCGTGCACCCCTCGTGGTGTCGGCCTCCCGAGCTACCTTGTTTCACCGCCATCAGATAGTGCGGTCCGACAGCCTTGCGCTCCTTGAGGATGATCCCCGTTCCCTCCACCAATAGCAGCGTCATCCTCGTTCTCTTCAAGTCTCCCCATTTCTGAGGGTTTAATTTGTACTAGTCTGTTCACTGTTTGCTTCCCTGTCTCTTCGTCTGGAGGTCGTTGTTAAGGGCCGATTGTGGCTGTGCTTGTTCGTTAGCTTACCTATGTCCTTCGTTTGTATCTTCTGCTTACTTTAAATGAATGGATATCTTATGCTTCCAAAAAAAAAGACTACGTTTTGAACCCAAAACTTTAAGCTACCGTGAAAAAGGACATGATACGATACACAGTGTTGATGATGGTACTTATTGCATAACTGGGGACCCGAAGACCACCAAATTTGATGTCATAAATTTTATTTTTCTGCTTTTTTTATTCACATTGACAAACAGCGCAACAAATTTACTTCGAGTAATAATTTGTGCACTGAGTCCATATATAGACCATTGGTGAGGAAAAACAAGGCGTGCGCCGTCATTTTTTTTCTTGATTTTTTTTTGACTGTCCGATCAATGATCCGTGGTATATATTATACAGCTGGTGACCTTTTGACGTGACCCGCGTTCGCGCACACAACCGTGCACCGCCAAATTTAAAACTAACAAGCATTATCACGAGCATCTCCGGAATACCGGACGCCTGGCGGCCGCCCACACAACCATGCCTGCATGGAAGGTCCTGCGAAACCACCGATGGAGTCCGGCAAACGAAACGTACGTCTCTCTGCTATGATCGACCACCTCCTCTATAAATAGCCGGAAGGGTAAGGTTTCCAGAACACACACACACACACTCTCCCTCTCTCTATAGATCTCTTCACCGGCACCTCCTCGCTCCCCGGCCCCTAGGTCCAGCTCGTCTCGTCAGTACTGGAAATGGATCCCATCGCCGCAATGTGGGAGGAGCTGGTTGTCAAGGCGGCAGCCAGAGTGAACCATGACTTCATGCGTTACCTTCCCAACATCTGTGTCAAGAAGCCTAAGAGACCGGCGGAGGACCCCCTCGCCGACATCGAGACGTTCGACGGCCCCGGCCCTTGGGACCGGACCATGTTGGAGCTCGAGGTGGAGAGCTCCGCGGCAGCCGTCGCGGAGGGGGCTGATCCAGCTGCTCGCAAGGAGGTGATCCTCTTCTCCGGGAATGACTACCTCAACCTCAGCACACATCCCGCCGTTGAAAAGGCTGCTGCCAAGGTACGTACGCGCTGGACAACACGCAGATATATATATATGATCCTTTGTATATATATGTTGTATAACCCTTCACCTCGTTCTTCCTATGAACAAGTTAATCAATCTGATCGACGTACGTGGTATATACATACATATATGAACAGGCCGCCCTAGTGTATGGGATGGGTCCGAGATCCTCTTCCATGGTGAGCGGTCACACCGACTACCACCGCTTGCTGGAGGAAGCCCTGGCAGAGCTTACCAAGAAGGAGGCCTGTCTCGTCACCCCTACTGGCTTCGCTGCCAACACCGCCTTCATCGCAGCGCTGGGGAACGTTGCCTCCCTTACCTGTGCGGGAAAGAGGCCGGCCAAGCACGAGAAGATCGCCATCTTCTCCGACGCGTTGAACCATGCCTCCATCATCGATGGCCTCCGCATGGTCGAGCGTCACCAAGAAGCGGATGTGTTCGTGTACAGGCACACCGACATGAAGCATCTTGACCAACTCCTCTCAAATTGTCAAGTTGAGAAGAAGGTCGTCATCACGGACAGGTGACATACATATCCCAATTATTAATTAACTTCCACTAATTTAAATTCCACAGCTAGCAAGCTGGCAGCATTTAATTAATTATTTAGTTAACATATAACAGCATGATCTCCATCCCCGCTCCCTTCTATCCATCAATAAATTAGCCTGCAGCTACTCAGATATTTCATCATTCATGCATGCGTGTAATTAATCAGTTCTTACTCTTTCCTTGCACTCATGCATGCTGCAGCTTGTTCAGTATGGAAGGAGACTTTGCCCCGATGCTTGAGCTTGTGGAGCTCCGGAAGAA
>JAHNEJ010000688.1:0-29113 GCA_022559845.1 Amorphophallus konjac | reverse complement strand
CTGCATTTAGGCAAAGTCTGCACATTGGTAGAGTCTGTACATCGCCTTCAAAGCCTTCCAAGTCTATACATTACCTTTGGCATCCAAGTCTGTACATTGGGCTCTTCATTCAAAGTCTGTACAGTGCCATGTACATATTCTTCAAAGTCAATACATTGCACTGTAGATGCATCGAAGGGAAGTATGCACATCGGACTGTTCATGAGAAGTCTATACATTGGAAGTGTGTACATTGTTCAGCTGCCTTGATCAAGTCTGTACAGCGAGCAGCGTTTATGTGTCTCAAGCCATCCTCCAAGTCTGTACATCATACTGTTGAAACCTCAAGTCTGTACAGCGAGCAGCGTCCTTGTGTTTCAAGCCATTCGCCAAGTCTATACAATGGCTTCGGCACGCCAAGTCTATACAATGGCTTTGGCACTCCAAGTCTGTACATCGCTTCAGGCACTCCTGTGCAAAGTCTATACATTGTATCTTTTACCTACGTTGCTCGAAACAAAGTCGATACACTGCTGGATGATCAAGTCTGAACATTGGCGGCTTTCCCTACGATCTGGCCAAGCCTATACATTTATATCTTTCCCTACGTTCTGGCCAAAGTCTACACATCGTCGTGTTCAAGCCTTTCAAGTCCATACATTGGTCGGTGGCAAGTCTGTACACTGGTCGAGCATTTAAGTCTGAACATTCACAAAGTCTACACATCGGCCCTGTAGCATTGTCTAGCCAAACTCTACACATCGGCACTGTAGCTTGCATAGCTCAAGTCTGTACATTGGGCTTCCACGTGAAGTCTATACGTTGTTCACTCAGCTTCTTCAAGTCTATACATTGGTCGGTGGCGAGTCTGTACAGAGCACTGTTTCAGGCACTCAAGTCTATACAGAGTCTTCATCTTCTGAAGTCTGTACATTCGTTTGGGAAGTCTACACATTCATTCATCTGAAGCTTCATCAAGTCTGTACAACGCTGCTTTGTCAAAGCCTGTACATCGCAGCTGTGTTGAAGTCTGTACAGCCAATCTCTTGCCAAAGTCTATACATCGTGAATCTTCAAGTCTGTACAGACTTTGCTTGTTCAAGTCTGTACACGGTTCAGTTGTTTTGGCATGTGAAGTCTATACATCCGATTGGCTTTGCATTGCTCAAGTCTGTACAGCCCTTTCCCTTTCAAGTCTACACATTGTGCTTTGTAGCTCACCATGTCTATACATTGCTCACAGCACACACGTTCAGCCTGAAGTCTGTACAGCCTTGGCGTATGCATCTTAAAGTCTAAACATTGTGGGGCTTCGAATCTTCAAGTCCATACATCAATGCATCATGCGTCGACCCCTTTCTTTGATGCATCGACGCCCCCAGACTACCAAGTCTATACATCAGCCTTTGCATTACAAGTCTATACATCAGCCTTTGCATTACAAGTCTATACAGCGTGCATTGTTCAAAACAAGTCTGCACAGTCATTGTCTGTTGGCATCACGAAGTCTATACATTGCTTGTGCATCATAGTCTGTACAGTGTCTCAGGTTCGCTAAGTCTATACACTCTCTCACATTGTACACACTTGCTTCATTGTTGTTTCTAAGTCTATACATCGGTTGGGTCGTTAAGTCCATACAATGCATAGGTTCATCAAAGTCCATACATTGCATTGTCTTCAACCAAGTCTATACATTCTGTTCCTTTGATCATCAAGTCTATACACACTTCAGCATGTGTGCATCACCTTCAAAGACGAAGTGTATACATCCTTCCAAGCATTCAAGTCTACACACTCGTTGTTAAGCCTTTGCATCGAAGTCTATACAGCATGTGTCTTGTATGAAGTCTATACAGCCTGTGGCTTGTTCATCAACTGAACGATCTTCAGCATAGTATATACTCTTCAAAAGTTAAAGTCTGAACATCCTTCTGTGAAGACTGTACACACTTCAGCACATGCTCATATCCTTCACACGAAGTCTGCACACTCAGTTAACCTTCAAGTCTATACACTCAAGTTGCATCTTGCCTGTACACACTTTGTTAAATAGCCTGAACCATGTATATACATTCAACTGATATCTTCTGATGTCTGTGTGACAGGTACTGTTCATAAAGCTATGAAGTGTACGTGATCCGAGGTTGGCACCTGGCACGTGATCCGAGGATAACGCCCTAAATGCTGCAGCTATAAATACAAAGTCGCCTCCATCTGAAGACGTATGAAAAAGAGAAGATAAGAAAGGAAGATCATATAAGAAAGAGGAAGAGAGTGATCGAGATAGAGTTGCAGAACGGCAGTGAGCAGAAGAAGAAGAAAGAAGAAGAAGAAAGAAGAGACAGAGAGAGAGCCTGCAAAAGAGAAGAAAAAGAAGAGTGAGAAGAAGAGAGAGCTAGAGCAAAGGAAGCTTCAACTGAAGATCAGTTCCTGCTGGACCGTGGATCAAATCCAGGCCAGCCAGCTCCTGCGAGAGCCTTTGTGCATTTTATTCTTCCAGCTTTCTGTTGTTGCGTTTTTGTTTTTCCTTTTAAACCTTCAACAGTTGTTCTTCCGACTCTCTTGTGTGAGGTCGGGTTCCCTCCGGTTGGGAGGAAGAGAGGTCCGAGACCTCTAGTTTGCAGGTGCCTTGGTGTCACCTGTGCTTCCCTCTGGGTTTCAGAGGAAGAGAGACTTAGGTCTCTAGGTTTCCCTCCGGTTTGGAGGAAGGGAGGATTGGTCCTCCGGTTCTGGTCTTGTGGTTGCAAGACTAGGTGTTCCCTCCTGGTCTGGAGGAAGAGAGACTTGCGTCTCTGGTTTCCAAGTGGCTGGGAGTCACTTGGGGTGTCCCTCCGGTTGGGAGGAAGAGGGGAGGTTGTTCCCCTGGTCAAGCTGTGTGGCAGCAATTTGTTGCAGACTGAGTCTGCAGTTTCTAGCCTAGCTAGTGGAAGCCTCACTCCGGTTTGGAGTGAGGGGTGGACGTAGGTCTTTGGACTGAACCACCTAAAAATCTTGGTGTTCTCTTGTGGTGTGTTTTTCCTTATATGTTATTTTCTCTGCTGCGATCTTTAGATGTTTGCTTAGGAGCGTGTGAGAGCTAATAGATTTGTGTTGTCTTGCTGAGTTGCTCCTAAGTAATTTCAGCACATTTCATCAACTGCTTTTAATTCCGCATACTTGAGCATTAGTGTTTTAATTGGGCGATATTTAGAGCAGGATACATTCACCCCCCCTCTGTATCCAGGCCTTGCATCCTATCAATTGGTATCAGAGCGGTTCTCTGTCTGATCAGATCCAACGATCTGCAGAGGATCCTGTTGTCTTTGGTGCATTTCTGAATTTACTCTCAGCTGCATTAATCTGCTTGCCGATTTAATCAATGGGTTCTCCACCAGTTTTCAATGGCTCTAACTTTAACTCATGGGTTAGCAGTCTACATAACTATGTGAATTTAATGGATCCGGATCTGTGGAAGTTAATTTCACATGGTCCTCATAGACTGCCATAGGAAGAGTCCAAATGGACTAAAAGTGACAGATCAAGAAATGGAGAGAATCAGAAAGTTTTGAAATTAATGAAAGAAGCTACTGACAAGGCTCTACATTCTTGTTTTTATGACTGCAGGTCGGCTAAGGACATTCTGGATCAGTTGAAGCTAGCTCAGAGGATGAATGAGGACAGCTGCCTGATGGCTGATAAGAACGACCATAGCACAGATCAAGATGAATTTGAAGATGCTGAAGAGGTAATCAATCCTTTCGATAGTTACACTTTAGATGACTGGGAAGATGCCTATGCTAATATGTTACACTCCCATGAAAAATTGAGGAAGAAGAATAAAAGTCTGATAAAGAAGCTAACAAGTCAAGGGGATCCTATTTCTGGAACTGAAAATCTTGAAAATCCTGAAATTCTGAAAACTGAAAATGAGATTCTCAGAAGACAAGTGTCGAAACTAGATGGAATCCAATCAGAACTTGATCATGTTAAATCTGAAAACACTAAACTCAGAAAACAATGTCAGGAATCTGAACAAAAACTAATCAGTCTTGAGAATGAAAACAAATTGATCAATGAAGAGTTCAAGGCTGTTAGTGTTGCGAACTTAAAGTTTCAGGAAAACTTTGAAAACTGTAAATCAGAATATCCAAGTTTCCTAACTGATGTTTTGTTTGATGATGATAAACTTGAGCAGGAGAACACTAGTCTAAAGGAGGAAATTGAGAAACTAAAACAGTTGAACTCCACCATGTCAGAGAGATTGCTGACATTTGAAAAAGGAAAATCTGTTGATGAAAATCAAAATGAGCTCAAACTGAAATCAGAAATTGATACCCTTAAAACTTTGAATGATGTGATGCATCAACAAATTCTGATCTGTGAAGAAGATATAGTCAACTATGAACATCAGGTCTCTTCTCTTCAATCTTAAATAAATGATCTGAACAATTCTTTGTCAAAATTCGTAAGTGGGCAGAAAAACCTAGACAAGCTACTAGGTGTAAAAATCAACACTAGGAAGGAAGGGCTGGGCTACAATAATGCTAACAAGAAAGAATTTCAGAGCAAGTTGATGACATCTTTTGTAAAAGCTTCAAATGTAGCCACCACTTCAAAAGATAAACTGCCCATTGTTCAGAAAGCCGAAAAATAGAACAAAAATCAGAAAAAGATTGGAAAACAGAAAATAAATAAAAAGGGTTCACTAGGGCATGTTGATCACAGTTCTCACACACATTCACATGCATCTAAAAAGATAATGGCATGCCATTATTGTCATAAATTTTGTCATCTGATGCATGAATGTAAATTGATGGAGAAGGATGATATGACTGCTAGGAAACTTCATGATAGAAATCCTTCAATTCAGAAAAAGAAAATTGAATGTTTCCACTATGGTAAATTAGGACACACAATTGCACAGTGCTGGTTTGCAAGTGATAAGGAAAAATCACATTCATATCATGCTAAATTTCATGTAAATAGTCATGCTGTTAACAAGAACAAATTTGATTCAATAAACCAGCATATGACATGCTTCAATTGTGGAAAATTAGGTCATAAGAGATCCGAATGCTGGCTGAGGGCTGGTGGAAGAAATTCTAACTCATGTCTTCACTGTGGCAAGATGGGCCACACTGCAGCCCAATGTTGGCATGATCAGGGAAGGAAGTTTAACTATAAATCTGGTAAATTCCCTGTCAATAGAAACATTTCTGGTAGAAATGGATTTGTGTTTGAAAGAAAAACACTTGCATGTTTTGAATGTGGGAAGCCAGGCCATAGAGCTGCTGACTGTTGGCTGGCTTATTTTGGTAAACAGAATTTTAATTCTGTTAACAGAAATTTTCATGCATATGCACATAGAAATCATGCTAATAAGAATGTGCATAAATCAAATCTGAAATCTGCTCCATCTTGCTATTATTGTGGTACATTAGGTCATTCAATGAACAATTGCTATTTGATGAGATCTGATGACCTACATGCTAAAAAGTTGTTTAGTACACCTGCTCAAGGTGTCACTATTAACCATGCAGGACCCAAGACTGTTTGGGTACCTGCCCATGCAACATAGTGTGCTAACTTGCAGGTGTGCCTTGGAAGCTGAAGAATAAAAAAAAAGGGGGGGGGGAATAAACCAAGGCACCCAAGTTGATAAAATCCCATTCAGGTAAATTCTTCACATCTGCTCAAATAAAATTTATGGTTGATCTGATAAGTCATAGTTTCATGCATACATGCTTTTTGTTTGGTTTGACTCTTGCATTGAGCTTTGTGGGCTTTCTTGTTTATACCTTGAGCTGAGTGCATATATGAGTATTGCATAATCATGCACTTGACATACAATCTTTGAAAATTTGATGCATATAGGACTGTTGGTATTGCATTATCATGCATGACCACTTTGGTATATCAAATGGTAAGCTACTAAAGGGCAGAGGAAATCTGTCTGGAGGTTCTTACTTTGTGTGAGATGGTCTTTTAGACCAAGTTCTCCGCCAAGTACCAAGGGTCAAATTTGCATATCAGAGAATGTCTGCATCTTCATGTGAATATTTTGCTTCATGCCCGTGCATACATGGAGTTAATTGCATTGCATTGCATTACATTGAAAATGCCAAAAAGATAGATTGAATGCATACATTTAGGGGGAGCATTTCTCATACTCTTGAAACCACACAACTATTTTTAGATTTACTGCATAGCATGTTAAATCTGTTCTTGCATAGTCATTCATCATTTGCATTGTCTTCATGACATATAGGATGATTCATTATTTTTAGTTAGAGGGAGTCATAGCATAGCATATCACTTATTTTTGAAAAATCAAAAAAAAGGGGAAGGTAGTGTCTCATTGCATATAGATAGGGGGAGCATACTTAATTCGTTCAGTTATGTCTATATCTGAACTCTTCCTATCCACCTACTTGATTCATCCTGTCAATTCTGTAGTGTCAGTGATTCCATCATCAAAGTGGTATCAAATGATCTTTCTTGACTGCTTCTGAAGTTGTTCATACTCTGAATTTATACCTTGTTGGTATCTGTCTGCCTCTCCTTAATCTGCTGAAGGAGAGCTTCACCTCTATTCAGTCAACTTTGAACTTCTTTGCTCAAGAGCAGCACCTTTGCTACAAATCCTCAGAATCCATGCTGTCTGTTGAATATTCTCACTTGAATTACTGAGCTGAGATATGAAGTAAATCTTCAGCCTGCATACTACTTCATAAAAGTTAAAACATCTTTAATGAGGAACCTTCCATTATACATGCTTAAGAACATTTGTTAACTGGAATTGGTTTAAGTCTTATGTACTCTTGTTTGGACACAAGGAACTTGAAAATATCTGTTTCAACCTCTTAATAAACTTTAACTGTCTGCTTCATGTAAATTCATGTAAGACTTTCTGAAATCTAAAAAGTTGATATCCATGTCTACGCTGACTGAGATATATAGTGTATGTGGTTGTTCCTAAACATCTAATTTGTTCTGAATCCATTTTGAGTAAAAGTATGGACAGAGCAATGACTGTGGTTACTAAGAAACCTGTCCAAAGGATTGTGTCATGAAGTACCATGGTTAACTCTTCTTAAAGAGATGATTGGAAATTATTGTGAAAATATGGTAGAGCAATGGCATAGGTGTATTGAGTAACTGGGGATTCTGGCCTCTGATGAAGGTGTATCCTCATGCCATAGATACTTTTAATGCTACCTCTGTTCTCTAAAATGGAAGAAGCAATACGGTTGTCACACTGAGTAACTGGGGATTCTGGCCTCTGATCAAGGTGTTTCCCCACGTCAAATGGTGCTGATGAACCAAACTTGTTCATTAAAAAAAAATTTGAATATGTGTAAATCAATTTCTGAAAGAACAATTAAAATTCAGGTGCATTCACTTATGTTTCTCTTAAAGCTTTCATGGAAAGTAAACTAAGTAAGATGGATGTTGGTTGAACTAGAATCTTATATGAGCTTGTAGTTCCTTTTTATTAAGAGTTGGTTCAGATATGAGTACAATTTCTCTTTGAAAAATTTCAGTTTACATAATTCTTAAACCACACCTGACAATCAAGGTTTCATAAGCTTCTATAATGGAGGAATCTAGAACTGAAAATTATGCTTTATGAAGTTGGTATCTTGCTGAAAAGTTCATTATCTCAATTATCACTAATTGTTGAATTTGCTCATCCTATGGCTCTTTATCACGGTGTTTTGATTCAGACTGGTTGTCATATATGATTAGTTTAACCTGTGTACTTGCAGTTCTTTGGATAACCAGAGTTCATCCTTGTAGTGTGCTAATGAAAATCTGTCCTCCTCACTTTTTCACTGAGATTACAGTCTGTGGTAATTCTTGGATACCCATGTGTTTTGCTGATAGATGCTCTTCACCTCTTTCACTCCATCTAATCAGGGGGAGTTTCCATGTCATGCTGAGTGTTTTTCATAAAGAAGGAGATCTAGTTAGCAGTTTTGAGTGTCCCTGTGCTTTTGTTGATATTCTCCCTGCATCACAATTGGTTCTATCCATCAAATCATTTCTGATAAGGGGGAGCTTAGTCAAAGGGGGAGTTTGTAATTCACTCATCTTATGCAATCTTATTCTTCCCTCTTCAATTCATGTCTTTTTGCTGAAGTCAAAGGGGGAGAAATAATATGACTCATAGTGTTGACTCATAGTGTTGATATGACTCATAGTGTTGCTATCATCAAAAAGGGGGAGATTGTTGTGTCCCTGTGATTTTGATGATAGCAAACACTATAAGTCATCAACTGTTGGAATCAACATATAAATCTGTTTGTGTTGCATTGTGTTGCATATGCATGTTTCATTGAACATATTATCTGAATGACATAACCAACGAACAGGCTGAGGCTGTGTGGTATGTGCATTGGTGCATTTCATAGTTGTTGATGCATTTCAGAATTGCATTTAATCTGGATTGTTTGATGTTAGATGCTGGTATACCCTTTTAGCATTGTCTGGACAGTAGTGGGTCGACCCCCCTTTCCTGATGGGTCGACCCCCCAGATCTGCAAGTCTATACAACGCCATTCTATTCATGCATCATATCTCCATGTCTACACACTGCATTTAGGCAAAGTCTGCACATTGGTAGAGTCTGTACATCACCTTCAAAGCCTTCCAAGTCTATACATTACCTTTGGGCATCCAAGTCTGTACATTGGGCTCTTCATTCAAAGTCTGTATAGCGCCATGTACATATTCTTCAAAGTCAATACATTGCACTATAGATGCATCGAAGGGAAGTATGCACATCGGACTGTTCATGAGAAGTCTATACATTGGAAGTGTGTACATTGTTCAGCTGCCTTGATCAAGTCTGTACAGCGAGCAGCGTTTATGTGTCTCAAGCCATCCTCCAAGTCTGTACATCATACTGTTGAAACCTCAAGTCTGTACAGCGAGCAGCGTCCTTGTGTTTCAAGCCATTCGCCAAGTCTATACAATGGCTTCGGCATGCCAAGTCTATACAATGGCTTTGGCACTCCAAGTCTGTACATCGCTTCAGGCACTCCTGTGCAAAGTCTATACATTGTATCTTTTACCTACGTTGCTCGAAACAAAGTCGATACACTACTAGATGATCAAGTCTGAACATTGGGGGCTTTCCCTACGATCTAGCCAAGCCTATACATTTATATCTTTCCCTACGTTCTGGCCAAAGTCTACACATTGTCGTGTTCAAGCCTTTCAAGTCCATACATTGGTCGGTGGCAAGTCTGTACACTGGTCGAGCATTTAAGTCTGAACATTCACAAAGTCTACACATTGGCCCTGTAGCATTGTCTAGCCAAACTCTACACATCGGCACTGTAGCTTACATAGCTCAAGTCTGTACATTGGGCTTCCACGTGAAGTCTATACGTTGTTCACTCAGCTTCTTCAAGTCTATACATAGGTCGATGGCGAGTCTGTACAGAGCACTGTTTCAGGCACTCAAGTCTATACAGAGTCTTCATCTTCTGAAGTCTGTACATTCATTTGGGAAGTCTACACATTCATTCATCTGAAGCTTCATCAAGTCTGTACAACGCTGCTTTGTCAAAGCCTGTACATCGCAGCTGTGTTGAAGTCTGTACAGCCAATCTCTTGCCAAAGTCTATACATCGTGAATCTTCAAGTCTGTACAGACTTTGCTTGTTCAAGTCTGTACACGGTTCAGTTGTTTTGGCATGTGAAGTCTATACATCCGATTGGCTTTGCATTGCTCAAGTCTGTACAGCCCTTTCCCTTTCAAGTCTACACATTGTGCTTTGTAGCTCACCATGTCTATACATTGCTCACAGCACACACGTTCAGCCTGAAGTCTGTACAGCCTTGGCGTATGCATCTTAAAGTCTAAACATTGTGGGGCTTCGAATCTTCAAGTCCATACATCAATGCATCATGCGTCGACCCCTTTCTTTGATGCGTCGACGCCCCCAGACTACCAAGTCTATACATCAGCCTTTGCATTACAAGTCTATACATCAGCCTTTGCATTACAAGTCTATACAGCGTGCATTGTTCAAAACAAGTCTGCATAGTCATTGTCTGTTGGCATCACGAAGTCTATACATTGCTTGTGCATCATAGTCTGTACAGTGTCTCAGGTTCGCTAAGTCTACACACTCTCTCACATTGTACACACTTGCTTCATTGCTGTTTCTAAGTCTATACATCGGTTGGGTCGTTAAGTCCATACAGTGCATATGTTCATCAAAGTCCATACATTGCATTATCTTCAACCAAGTCTATACATTCTGTTCCTTTGATCAGCAAGTCTATACACACTTCAGCATGTGTGCATCACCTTCAAAGATGAAGTGTATACATCCTTCCAAGCATTCAAGTCTACACACTCGTTGTTAAGCCTTTGCATCGAAGTCTATACAGCATGTGTCTTGTATGAAGTCTATACAGCCTGTGGCTTGTTCATCAACTGAACGATCTTCAGTAGAGTATATACTCTTCAGAAGTTAAAGTCTGAACATCCTTCTGTGAAGACTGTACACACTTCAGCACATGCTCATATCCTTCACACGAAGTCTGCACACTCAGTTAACCTTCAAGTCTATACACTCAAGCTGCATCTTGCCTGTACACACTTTGTTAAACAGCCTGAACCATGTATATACATTCAACTGATATCTTCTGATGTCTGTGTGATAGGTACTATTCGTAAAGCTATGAAGTGCACGTGATCCGAGGATAACGCCCTAAATGCTGCAGCTATAAATACAAAGCTGCCTCCATCTGAAGACGTATGAAAAAGAGAAGATAAGAAAGGAAGATCAGATAAGAAAGAGGAAGAGAGTGATCAAGATAGAGTTGCAGAATGGTAGTGAGCAGAAGAAGAAGAAAGAAGAGACAGAGAGAGAGCCTGCGAAAGAGAAGAAAAAGAAGAGTGAGAAGAAGAGAGAGCTAGAGCAAAGGAAGCTTCAACTGAAGATCAGTTCCTGCTGGACCGTGGATCAAATCCAGGCCAGCCAGCTCCCGCGAGAGCCTTTGTGCATTTTATTCTTCCAGCTTTTTGCTGCTGCGTTTTTATTTTTCCTTTTAAACCTTCAACAGTTGTTCTTCCGACTCTCTTGTGTGAGGTCAGGTTCCCTCCGGTTGGGAGGAAGAGAGGTCCGAGACCTCTAGTTTGCAGGTGCCTTGGTGTCACCTGTGCTTCCCTTTGGGTTTCAGAGGAAGAGAGACTTAGGTCTCTAGGTTTCCCTCCGGTTTGGTGGAAGGGAGGATTGGTCCTCCGGTTCTGGTCTTGTAGTTGCAAGACTAGGTGTTCCCTCCTGGTCTGGAGGAAGAGAGACTTGCGTCTCTGGTTTCCAAGTGGCTGAGAGTCACTTGGGGTGTCCCTCCGGTTGGGAGGAAGAGGGGAAGTTGTTCCCCTGGTCAAGCTATGTGGCAGCAATTTGTTGCAGACTGAGTCTGCAGTTTCTAGCCTAGCTAGTGGAAGCCTCACTCCGGTTTGGAGTGAGGGGTGGACGTAGGTTTTTGGACCGAACCACCTAAAAATCTTGGTGTTCTCTTGTGGTGTGTTTTTCCTTATATGTTATTTTCTCTGCTGCGATCTTTAGATGTTTGCTTAGGAGCGTGTGAGAGCTAATAGATTTGTGTTGTCTTGCTGAGTTGCTTCTAAGTAATTTCAGCACATTTCATCAACTGCTTTTAATTTTGCATACTTGAGCATTAGTGTTTTAATTGGGCGATATTTAGAGCAGGATACATTCACCCCCCCTCTGTATCCAGGCCTTGCATCCTATCAACTTTCGCTTCACCTCCACTTATTCCCCTACAAAGAGGACGTTAAGGAGGGGTATCTGTTGACACCCGTTTTATAACCAATGAGTTGGGTCATCTCCTTATTTATCTTTATGATGCTCCAAGTTATACGCCGTTTATTGAGCCACCTTGGTCAATTTTGAGGCTTATTTCATGGGTCATTCTCCTTGATTGGGTCTCGCTCCTTATTTGTTTTCCGTGGGTTGAAGCTTAATAGGCCTTTCATTCATTTTACCACGACACTGTCTCTGGCGGTCTATCATATGGGCGTTTGATGACGTTTGACGGTCTATCTATGAGCCGTTTACTGACGCTAGAGTCCAGAGCCAACGTCTTTTCTTTAGTCTTATTCATTGTTATCCGTTGAGCTCTGGCGATTTATCGTAAGACCGTTAGAGGCATTGTGGCGGTTTTACTTTAGACTGTTTCTTGGTTCTAGAGTCTTGTTCATGAAGTTTTCGCCCGTTGACCTTATCTTCTGAGGGTGGCGGTCTATACTTGGACCGTTAATTCCAAGTGACGGTTTATCGTAGGACCGTTTCTGGTGACAGAGAGTCCTGATGTACTGATCTTCCTCTGCTACGCCGTGGTCGAAGTAGAGTTTTGATTTGATAATTTCTCTCTCGATAGTGATCCTTAGAAGCTTCCGTTTGTTTCTATGAACTCTTGGGAGTGTTATCTTCAAGAGTTTGCTAAGTTTCACCCTACTTTTTGCTTGGAATCTCTCAACTCGAATCTAGAGTTTGAGGGCCAATAAATAGGATCCTTAAGTTCATGGGCTAAGGAGGAGATTTCTGGAGTTTACGTCGAGGTGCTGCCGCGTTCTGGAGTGAGTACCCATCAAGGAGAAGTGATGTCTACGTCCATTAGCCTTCAAAGTCCAGGGAGTATTAAGTTTCAAGGGTTCATGGTGTTGTTTTCTTCCTTAGTTTCTCCCCCTCTTCATAGCATTCATAAGCATTTTCCCTCCTCTTCTTCCACGTTCCTAGCATCTTTGCATCATTTTTAAACATCTCCCCATCTTTTCCACGCCCCACAGGGGTTAAAAAACCAAACCTCCCAGGTATCCACCTTTCCTTTTGCATACACTTTAGTTTATTTGCATTATAGATACTACACATGTCATAGGGCTAATTTGGGTTATTTTTTTGTGCTTTTACACTCTTTTGCAGGTCTACAGGGTTCCTAGCACGAGGCCCAACTCTTCTAGCCGGCCGGGAGAGGTGGAGATTCAAGTCTCAACTTGCTGTTCCGTGTGCTCTGGCGGTTGCATTTAGGATCGTTTGCGGATCTGTGGCGGTTTATTGAAAGGCCGTCTCTTGTTCGTTAGCGGCCTGATATTAGACCGTTTGTGCTCGCAAAGTTCTAGATTTCATCTCCCGTGGGCGGGTGTTTCATCCTCCTCTTTCCAAGCTATTTGGCTTAGCTTTGCTATTTTAATTACCTTGGTGGCGATCACACTTTCTTAGTTGGGTATTGTTCATCATTGTCATCTTGCTTGCTCTTCTACTTACTCCATTTGCTCCACACCTACGGTGTGTTTTTTTTTGTTTTATTCTTTTGCTCCACGCCCCGGCGTGTATTTTTATTTTTCTTCCTCATGAACATTGATGACATGCCCATGCTTCTGATTTTGATGATTGTTTGAGTTGGATTATCACATGTTCACTCATTCACTTACTTATATCTCTCACACCACTATATTCATATCCACACACACACCATCACATCACATCATCACACACAAAAAAACCATCAACAGTCGGTGCAAACAATGTAGATAGGGTCGGTGCAACTACTGTGAAAAGGGAAACATAGCCCGGTGCACATTATGAAAGACCCAAGGAACAGGTCGGTGCAAGTGTATAAAGAAGGCACGCACAGTCGGTGCAAGTGCCAATGCTATCAGTGCATGATGTGAGAACATCAACACCCAGGGGTCGACCCTTGGGGTCGACCCTCGCACCTGCCGATTTTGAACCCGTGTTGGATTGAAAAATCCAACTCCCATGGGTCGACCCTTGGGGTCGACCCATGACCACAGACTTAACAAAATGAAACAAGGTATTGGCAAGCATTAAACCTCATTACACCAAAAACCAATGAAAGTGTTAAGCATACTTGAATTTCAAATATTTGAAATATAGCATAATAAGCACTATCAAGCCACACAAACTTCAACAAAGAATCAAGACTTTATGTTCAGTTCATTGAAAGCCTCATTAACCCCATTTGAAAACATGATTTGGCCAAGTTCGATAGCATGGTTGGAGGGTCTTAAGAACACCAAACAAACTTGGATAACCAAGAATTATTGAAAGCATGTTAGGCAAAAAGCCACATCAAAAACCCCATTTAGGATATGCATGAAGGCACCTGAAAACCAATATTTCCCAACTCAAGATGAGCAGAATATCATCATAGATCCAAAATAAACTTACTTTGGATCCATCATAATGTGGGCACTATGAACCTGCACATTCTGAAAATTCAGAAGCATGTCAATTTTAACCAAGGTATTTGAAGAACTAACTTCAAAGCAATTCCTCCACAAGATAACCTCATGACAATTAAGAGGAGCATGCATGAGATACATGCAAACCCTATTAACAAAGTGCATGACTACACTTAGAAAAGCATAGTCATTATCAAGGATGTGTAAAACTCAAACAGATATGGCCTTTTAAGAAACCCATTTGAAAATGGCATGAAAAACCATTTCATCAAGATCCAATGGATTTATTTACTCAACTTTCAGGCTCAAAACACCAAGGCCAAAAACCCGATTTTCGAATTGTGGATAGCAAGAAGCTTATTCATGCATTCATTTGACTCCCAAAACGATGTCCATCATTTGTTTCGATGATGAACAACTGAGAACTCTTCAGACCACACAAGTCTAAGCAAATGAAAGCATTATTCACCACGCATTTCATACCTACAAAACAAGATAACAACAAAGAGCACCATCACTCCAAAATGATCAATGAGCATCTTCACAATGCTTGCACACAATATATTGTTATCATCAAAACTATCACCAAGGACAAAGAGGGAGCGCATCGAATCCAACAATCTCCCCCTTTTTGATGATGACAATATATTGTGGCAATCTAAAACTCTCTCTCCCCCTTTGGCATTATCAAAAAAGTGGGGGACGAGGAACAAGCAAATATGAAATGAGATAGACAAGCACACGAACCCACAATAACCTACCATAAAAGGATGGTGTGTGGACCATGAACATCAAGCAAGAATTTGGAATTTTATGAGCAATGTGCAAACAGTTTGAAATATGTTCAAATGCTCGATTTGTGAATTATATGCAAATGTATGACCAAACTATGCACACGGAGTATAAAGAAACTAAACTATATCCAAATTGTTATGCTAAAGAGCACATTATTCTCCCCCTATTGTCATGAACAAAAACATACTAACAATGGGTTTATTTAATCTATTATTTACATGTATAATCTAAAGATGTATGAAATTTCAAGCAAGCATGCAGTCATGCATGTGGCAAGCATGTAGTAAGCTATAGCTCCCCCTCAATGGGGTAACAAGGATAAGAACTGAACAGCTCATTCAAAATCGAAATGTGAGACATGAAGCATAATCAAAGAAGGTAGTGCATGCATATGCTAAAGGTATTGCATAAACCATGATAAGAACAAATTCAAGATATACAGTCATGACAATAATACCCCAAATTGAAATTTGTGTAAATGAGCAATGAACTTCAAAATTATATGGATATGAACAAAATTTCTAGAAAACACTAGTGGGTTATTTTCTTCCTACACTTCCATTTCGATCCTCGACTTTTGGTAGCTTCACACAACCCCTTTTTGTTTACTTTTCTTTTATTAGATTTCACTGTTTGACGCGAGTCACCTCATATGTCTCAATGGGGTTTCCCGGCTACTAGGATTCATCACACAATGTGGATTTTTGTTTCACCTTTCGACGCGAGTTTTCTCATTTATTTCAGTGGGGATTCCCAGCTACTTGGTTAGACATGCCACTTATTGAAGCTTGCGGGGTAGGTAGCTTTTTTCTCACGATTCTCTTAATTTCTATGTAGAAATTTATTTCCCTTGAAGTGTTAAAAGGAATTTCTGAAATCCTTATCAATCAAAGTCATATGCATCATTTTTTAACAAAGTAGGTGGGTAATTACTTTGTATGTAGAAAATTAATTTGTCTAGACATAGTTATGACTCCCCCTAAATGTATGCATAGTTAGAAATAAATCCACCTCCTTTGTATATGACACGATTCACAAAAGATTGAAATCACTGCATGATTATTTATCAAGGAGGTGAGATCTTAGAAGATTTTCAAGAATTGGTTGTATAAAATATATACATGCAGTCAAGCAAGAATCTTTCAAAATTTTCAAGCAAATTGATTATCGGTACTTGGCGGAGAACGTAGGTCCGAAGACCACTATCACACGTGAGGAAAGCTTCCAGTTGGACATAATCCAACCTTCCGCAGTTGCCATTTGATATACCGGATAATCATGACATTCATGCACACAAAAATAGAAGTTATGCACAAGTATGTGCACGTTAATGCAAAGTTGATGAGAAAGTATCTCTATTCACATGCATGCAAGGATGTGTATGATATGTGCCAGAGGTTAAGTATGTAAATTGTGTAAGTAAAACAACATTGTTATTCACAAAAAATGAACAAAGATGTGAGAGACTTTATGAATAAAGTAAAGCATTCGAAAATCAGATTTATTCACAAAACGTGAAATGGAGACTATGCAAAGCAGTCATAATCACCTAGCCATTTAACCTACAAATCTCAACACTTTTGAAGTTGCTAAAATCAACAAAACAGGAATGCAATTGTTTAAATTCAAACTCTAAATTGAACTTTTACCTTTGCAGATTTTTCAAAGTGACCATAAGCAGAACAAAGTTCGAATTTAAACCATTTTCTTTCTCGCCTTGAGAAGCTTTTATTTATCAACATTCCTTGGCCTCAAGGCGCCCCTGCAAAATAAATTTCTTATTTCGAAGTTTTGGGTACCCAAGCCATCTTGGGTCCCGAGGGGTTAATTCTAGCATGAGCAAATGTATTCTTATATTTCCTAGAACACCAATCATCATCATTTCTCATTGTAGAATAATCATCCATGGAATGACTATTCTCACCACAATAAAAGCAACAAAAGGATTTTCTTTTCATGGACCAATCTTCATCATTTTTCATTACACAACAATCATTCATTATATGTCCAATTTCACCACAATAAAAGCACCATGAAGAGTTTCTTTTAACGGACAACTCATCATCTCCTTTCTTGGTAAAATAATTTTCAAAGACATGTCCATGCAATCCACAGTAATAGCAATGAGCATTGATGTTTTTCTTCATATATTTTTTATGATTTTTAGAATCATCAACAATTTCCATTCTCGACTTCAATGCTTCATTATCATCGAATTTTATCAAAAAGCAGTCATACATATCATGGCCAAATTTGCCACAATAGTAACATGAGACATTCCTTCTTTTAGTTGCGTGAAAGTGTTTGTCATGTGAACAGATGGCACTCACACTAGAGAAACCAAAATTATTTTTCAGTTTTTGATTTGGTTCTGCATATGTGGGCAAGAATTCATTCAACTTTTTGATTTCATTTTCTAAGAACAAGATATGCAATTCAGAACTAGCAATCTCGTCTTCACATGATGTAATTTTCTCATTCAAAAGAGAGTTGACAGACTTATAGCTAGCAACCTCTTGTTCTAGAGCATGAAGATTTTCAGAATTATCAACAACCACATGTTTTCCTTTTTCAAGAGTAAGTAATTTTTCAGATATAGCTGTGTTTAAATGCTTCAACTCTTCATTCTCCTTAGCAAGTTTGTCATTCTGCACAAGTTCATTTAGCAAAATCTGATCACTATCCAAACATTTCAATTTACTTCTGGGTTCTTTTTCAATGTTTTCAAGTTCTAAAATTTGAGCCATTAAGGTTTCATTTTTAGTTTTCAGAATTGAAATAGTTTCTTTACAGCTATCAACCTCAAGCATGGAAGACTTCCTTAATTTTTCAAATTCAGCACATTTTTCACAAGAGAAATTATTAGCATGAGAGCATTCAATTTTCTTTTTTAATTTTCTATTTTCAGATTTTAATGTTTTTTATCTATCAAATAACTCATCATAATCATTCATTAACTCATCATAGCTAAGCTCATCTCCCTCATCGGAGTCAGAGTTTACCTCAGAACTTTCCTCGCTTTGATGTTCATCACCGTTGTTTGCCGCGAGGCACTCATCAACACTATTTTCTTTTTGAGCTTCGATTAGCTCATCCCAAATTTATTTTGCTGAACTATAAGAGGAAATAAATGAAAACTTATTAGAGTCTAAGGTAGCCTTAAGAGCATTCAAAACAAACAGGTTATCAGAATTCATTCTCTTATGTTCATCCGTCCATCTTAACTCATTTTTGGGTAAAACATGAGGACCATGAGTGATTAATCTCATAAGCTTCGGATCAATACCAGATATCCAAACACAGAATTTTTCAAGCCATAAAGCATAATCAAAACCATCAAAGATAGGAACTGAATTCACATCAGCCATCATGAAATGATCTTTTCTCCTAGACCGTGAGGTCCGCTGAATAAAAATCAGAGACTAGGCTTTGATACCAATTGTTGGCCCAGACTAGATGGCGGACAAGAAGGGGGGGTTGAATTGTCCCCTTGCCGAGATGGCGACTTTTAAAAATTTTCTAAACTAATTACAGTGGAATCAACATAAACATCGTAGAATAGCTTAAACTAAACTGAAGTGAGATTTGGGTTCACTCAATCTTTCCGATCTCACTTGAATAAACTATGCACTGAATGATTAATGCTAAGCGAAACACGAATAGCAGATGTAGCGATGTGTGATGATGCAGTGAATAAAAATCTATAAGATAACTTGTGAATGGAGATAGGAGAGAAGGACAATCACACAGACATGCCACAGATAACATAGAGATTTTTAGGTGGTTTGGGACCATGACGGGCTCCCTACGTCCACCCCTCACCGAACCCGGTAAGACTTCACTAACACACTGCCAAAGTAGCAACCACGAGGATGAACCCCACACCACACATGCTGCCTCTGCAAGAAGACATACACACGGGGCCTGGCCCCAAGACGCTGCCATCGCAGCACACCACACACACTCGGGGAACTCACCCCACACTAAATCCTCACACGGAGACGCAACTCCGTACACCACACAAATCTTCCGATGTTCAGAAAAATACAAATATAGTCAATAAATGCTCACCATAGGATGTAGATCAAGAAAACAAACTTAAGCAGAAGGGTGACAGATATAGAAGGTTTCCCCCTTGTTGATAAATGGCCATTAGAATGTTTTTCTTGAAGCACCGGTCGGAGGGAGTTGAATTCACAGCTGGATGGAGCAGTCGGTCGTCCTCCTTGAGGATCCAATATATGTTCCTTCAGATTCAAGCTCCAATCGCACCTCCAGACATCACGAACTGATGGATCTTGCAAACCCCTCTCCTCTTCACCATGTGGCCGCCCTTTTCTTCCTTTTCCTGCAAGAGTAGAAGATGATTAATGCAAAGGGATATCTCCTTCGATGGAGATCGCATAATATAAATAGGGCTAGAATAAAGGACAAAAGACCACAAAGCCCTTGTAAAAACCCTTCAAATACACACCCAATAGATGGGTGAAACCCTAAGGGTAATGTGGTAAAACATTAATTCAATCGGATCTACAAAATGGGTCATTCGAAACCAATCTAGAAAACACGATCCGAACAGCCCAGAAGCCTGCCAACACATAGAAAAACCAATACACAGGCTAAGGTCTGTGCAAATTATCCCATGGTCAATGCATATGAAAAAGGTAGGGTCGGTGCATGTGTGTAAAGCAAAGACCAGGTCAGTGCACAAAGAGTGTCGGTGCATATTTTGTACAGGCTATGGCTCGGTGCACATATTGTAAAGGCTAAGGATATGAAAGGATCGGTGCAAGTTCTTAAGGTCAGTGCACATTAGTAAAGCATGAAGACAAAAGTCGGTGCACAGTCTTCGAAGCCTATAGACAGGGTCGGTGCAAGGCATGCACAAGGTCTGTGCAATGTATTGACAAGGTCAGTGTAGAGGCTATAGAAGATGAGTTCGGTGCACTCAATGTAGGACCTATAGATTGGGTTGGTGCAATGTTAGGTCGGTGCAAGTTCTGTAAAGCCTATGGATAAGGTCTGTGCATATTGTGAAGAAGATATGATGGGGACATCGAAGCAAGACCGTCCACATTTTGTTTGTATTTATGTCCTTTCATATTTGTATGTATACCCTTGTGTTATATGGGTACGCAATTGTAAGTCTTAGTGGGTTTATATGCAAAATGCCAATAGGTCCAAGCAAGGGGGCCCCCAGCCCTTTCCCATTGGTCCACCTAGGCCATGTGGGACTGGTCAAACCATCCTAGGTGGCCATCTAGAAGGTTTGAATGTCAAATGACACATGGGTAGACAAAGGGATTAAATTTTCAAAGGTAGGTTACCTACCTTTCAAACTTGTCCCCCCCCCCCCCTTGGTCAAGGGGGCACCCCCCTCCCTTTTTTCCATTTTATTTTTTTTAAAATTTAATTAGAACAAATTAGTTTTAAACCCTAGATCTAGGGGCATTAGAGGTCCTTTTCCATTTATTATATATAGCATGTATTTCTCATTTTGTTGAATTAATGAAGAAAAAAAGTCATTTGTGCAAGAGCAAGCTTGGTGCGCCCCCTCCTCCTCTCCCCTGGTTCCCTCCTCCTCCTCCAGCTTTCCAGAGTGGTTATCCCTCCTATCCCCTCCCCTCTACCTCAGGTTTTGATCTGTGCCGCCGCCGCCACCATTCGTGCCGCCATCGAGCCGCCACGAAGCCATCGTCAGAGTTTTGTCCACTCAGGACAGCAGCATCTTCCACGAATTTCTGCTCTCAGATCCGAGATCTTCTTGAGCTAGGAATTTTAGGGTGTGTTCCAGGGGTTCCCACCATCCTCCAAAAAATTTTTCTTGGTCTCTAGATCCCGTTTTATATTTTCCCATTTTCGTTCATCATCTCCTTCCAATTCTGTCAGCTTTCTGTTCACTGTTACAGCCAGCTGAAGAACACCTTCTTCGAACCCCTTTTTGATTTTTCTAGGATCCCCCAATTTTATTAGAGATTCTGTCAACCTTCCCCTATCACCAAGAATTTTCTTGATTGTTTGTCAGCCCTCCACATATTTTATAAAATTCGCCCAAGTTCCTAAATCTGTTCTATCTGCCTCATTCCAGATCCGACCTTCTCCAGTATAAACTCTCTAGAAAATCCAAACCTCCATCATTTCCAGATATAAAAATATCCTGGTTTCCTCTCTTGCTCCCCTACGACTTTTCTGAAGAACACAACTTCAGATTAGGGGATCTACCCACCGGTCAATGCCGATTTACCGGAAAATAAGTTTCTGCCTGAGCAGATCTGAAACGGGGAGCAGCAGCCTTCAAAATTCATCCACCAGAAATACAGAGTTGGTGATTTTTATGGGATCCCATTGGATCGAAGCCCTTCGAAGCAGATTTTTAACGACGCCGGTTTCGTTGCATTCTGACATCGGTGCTGGTCGCAGCAAGCGATCTCGTTGGGTCGCGCGCCTGAAAATAGAACCTGCAGGTCCGTGGCCGTAAAGTCCGGCGAGTGACGGTCGGAGCCGCCCGGCCTCCGACCGGCGGTCCAGCATGCCGCCATCCCAGGGAGCGTCCCTCCAGGCATCCCCACTACAGCGGTGCCACTCGGTCCCACACGGCCCCACCGACCAGTACGTGGACCGCACGGTAGCGAGTACGTGTGATGCAGAGACGTCGTAAGAAGCTGCCCGTCAATCCAGAATCGGTCCTCCCGGGCCCACTTGTGTAGTCCTTTACCTCCCTGCGTGGAGTGGGAAGTAGTTCTTTGCTGTAATATTTGTGTATTACTTGTCCCGGGAGTACGAGTTCGGCCGGGTCCATCTTCCCCACGCTGAGAGCGTGGAGGTATCGTGTTCGCTCCTACACTTGGCATTTACTTTATTCATATATACTTGTTTATGCCGCAGCTAGATATCATGCTAGGATCGTAGCTCGCCATATATAGTGATATCACCGCTGCTGCGAGAGAGAGCGTGACCATCCCGTGACCCGATCCGGGCACGAAATTGTGAGTTGACCACCCTAGCTCTAGCTGGTTTCTCAACCGTGCACGTCCGACGCTTCCCTCGATAAGGGACGATCGCGAGCTCGTCTAGAGTCTGAGGATCGCATTCATAATTCGAGTCGAGTCCGTGGTCCGTCCCGCATCAATTTGGTATCAGAGCGAGTTTGAGTCTAGGGTGTCTAAAATAAAAAAAAAGTGTCAAATACATCTAGTCATCGTCTAAGTCAGTCTAGGTTACATTTGCATACCATTAATAGGTATATAAAAGGGTGTTGTCCGAATGTTAGGCTACGCCTATCGGCAAGGCCACACACTTGCGCGAGTGATCTACGGATTGATTAACTCCGCCACGTACCGAGTTTTGGTTAAGTCTAGGTGCATCATCTTGTAGTGTGCATTTGCATTAGTCGGCATCTCCTAGTCCGTGTGTTTGCATGCCCACTTGTAGAGGTACACAGTACTCACCGCCACCACCACCTATGGTGGATCCCCGAGTCACTAGTCTCGATGCATCAGCTGTGGCCGAAATGTTCCAAACCCTTATGGGACAAATGCAAGGGTTGAATATACGTATCGATGGGTTGGGTACGCAAATGGATGGGATGAGTGATCGCATGGATATGTTGAGTACTCGAATGGATAGGATGGACGGGTTGAGTACACGAGTGAATGGCCTAGGCACCCGCCTAGAAGAGAGGATGAAGGCCGTAGAGGATAGGGCCGCTGGATCGAACCAGTCCGTTCAGGGATTGGTCGGGAGAGTTGTCGCACTAGAGAGAGGCCCAACCGAGGCACACCCGATTGCCCCAGTCCAGGGACCCGTCCCACCTGCACAAGGTCAACCGGAGCCGGTTCACCAACCCGCGACTCCAAGGGTTCAAGGGGTAGCTGTTAGGAGGCACGAAATCCCCGAGGTGCATGACTATGAGTCCGATAATGAGCATTGGGGACATGGTCGTGATCGTCTCCCTACACGGCGTACCCACGACCAAGATATGCATGAACGGGCCCTTAGGACCATTCGGGCAGACCCTCCCACCTTTGACGGGTCCTTAGACCCAAAGGTCTATCTTGATTGGGAGGCTGGCATGGACCAATATTTTGAGTGGTTCGAGATGTCGGACCAACGAAAGGTCAAGTTCTCCAGGATGAAATTTTCAGGCCAAGCACAAACCTATTGGAGGAACATGGAGAACCTATTGTTTCATCGTCATGAACCCCCGATCGATACTTGGACCGAGATGAGGGAAAAGCTTAGGAAGAAGTACCTCCCTACCTCCTACCGCCAGCGTCTCATAGAACGGTGGCAAAGTCTCACCCAAGGAGACCGGTCCGTCTCTGACTACATCGCCGAGTTCGATGAATACTACTTACGATGTGATGCCACGGAGGAAGACTCCCTTACTGTCTCTCGATTTCGGCGTGGTCTACGACCGCACCTAAGGTATGAGCTTCTCCGCCGCAAGGTGGACAAGTTGGAGGATGCATACCAAGTTGCTCTCGAGATGGAGCAATTCGAGGGAGAGTTTGAGTCTATTCCCCGGTGGGGTTCCGCTCCTCCTCGTGGTGCTGATAGACGTGGCTCCTTAGGCTCATACCCGAGGGGACCCATGGCTCGTCCTCATGAGCCCGTCCGTCAGGAGTACTTCGCTCCTAGACCTCGACCTCCCCCACCCCGAGATCTACCTCCACCCCAACCATCTGCACCCGTTGCCCGTCCCCCGGCACCCATAGCCCATCCTCTGGAACCGGCACCCCCTCCACTATTGCCCAAGGCACCTCCACCTCCACAATTGCTGCCTACACCCCCTACCCGTCGGGAGGATAATGGTAAAGGCCCTTTCATCGGAGAGAGCAGTAGGTCGCGAGTGCAGTGTTTCCACTGTCACGGGTTTGGCCACATTGCCAGTGAATGCCCCGCCCGTGCCACACTAGCCCTAAGGGTTGCAGAGGCCTCGCCTCCTGAGCTTGAGTGTGTCAATTACGATGGCAGTGACCTAGCGGATGAGTACTATGGAGACGGTCAAGAGGACTCTCCCGCAGCCCAGGATGCAGCCGCTTTGTAGGGTTGATGTCACCACCTTAGTCTAGGGTCTTATATGAGTCAGTGTGTTTTCTTTGTGTGGTTTGTTTGTGTGGTGTGTTTGAGTCGATTGTTTGTGTGGTTTGCATACGTGTGTTAGTGCATGGTGAGTCTACATGTGTCTTGTGCAAGCTCGTTGTCGTTCTCTTATGAGTAAGAGGCGAGTGGACTCGCTCGATGAGTATGGGATCAGTTCTACATCTATGCCCTGGATCTAGTCACCTACAGGGACCCAGCGGTGATTCCTAGTGAGTCTTCGAGCCGCCTCCTTCCCCTTAAGAGTGACCCCACCCCGGAGTGTTCCACCACTAGCCTCTTCCCATAGCAGCTTGTACATATCGAGTATATACGAAATGAGCAGGTGACGATCACTTGGAGTGGAGCGTACCCGCACTACTTGGTACAGTGACAGATCCACCGGAGCTACTCGAGCAGTCACCCCCTTTACTCGACAGGGTCGAGTTCTTCCCACCCGGGGAGAATTGATGGGGACATCAAAGTAAGACCGTCCACATTTTGTTTGCATTTATGTTCGTTCATATTTGTATGTATACCCTTGTGTTATATAGGTACGCAATTGTAAGTCTTAGTGGGTTTATATGCAAAATGCCAATAGGTCCAAGCAAGGGGACCCCCAGCCCTTTCCCATTGGTCCACCTAGGCCATGTGGGGCTAGTCAAACCATCCTAGGTGGCCATCTCGAAGGTTTGAATGTCAAATGACACATGGGTAGAAAAAGGGATTAAATTTTCAAAGGTAGGTTACCTACCTTTCAAAATTGTCCCCCCCCTTGGTCAAGGGGGCGCCCCCCACTCTTTTTTCCATTTTTTTTGTAAAATTTGATTAGAACAAATTAGTTCTAAACCCTAGATCTAGGGGCATTAGAGTTCTTTTTCCATTTATTATATATAGCATGTATTTCTCATTTTGTTGAATTAATGAAGAAAAACAAGTCATTTGTGCAAGGGCAAGCTTGGTGCGCGCCTCCTCCTCTCCTCTGGTTTCCTCCTCCTCCTCCAGCTTTCTAGAGTGGTTATCCCTCCTATCCCCTCCCCTCTAACTCAGGTTTTGATCTGTGCCACCGTCGCTGCCATTCGTGCCGCCATCGAGCCGCCACGAAGCCATCGTCGGAGTTCTGTCCACTCAAGATAGCAGCATCTTCCATGAATTTCTGCTCTCAGATCTGAGATCTTCTTGAGCTGGAACTTTTAGAGTGTGTTCCAGGGGTTCCCACCATCCTCCAGAAAAATTGGTTTGGTCTCTAGATCCCGTTTTATATTTTCCCATTTTCGTTCATCATCTCCTTCCAATTCTGTCAGCTTTCTATTCACTGTTACAGCCATCTGAAGAACACCTTATTCTAACCCCTTTTTGATTTTTACAGGAGCCTCCAATTTTATTGGAGATTCGTTCCACCTTCCCCTATCACCATGAATGTTCTTGAGTTTTTATCCGCCCTCCACATATTTTATAAAATTCGCCTAATTTCCCAAATCTGTTCTATCTGCCTCCGTCAAGATCCGACCATTCGCCAGTATAAACTCTCTAGAAAATCCAAACCTCCATAATTTCCAGATCTAAAAATATCCCTGGTTTCCTCTCTTGATCCCCTACGTCTTTCCTGAAGAACACAACTTCAGATTAGGGGATCTACCCACGAGTAAACGCCGATTTACAGGAAAAAAAGTTTCTGCCTGAGCACATCTGAAACGGGGAGCAGCAGACTTCAAAATTCGTCCACCAGAAATACAGAGCTGGTGATTTTTCTGGGATCCCATTGGGTCGAAGCGCTTCGAAGCAGCTTTCCAACGGCACCGGTTTCGTCACATTCCGACATCGGTGCTCGTCGCAGCAAGCGATCTTGTCGGGTCACGCGCCTAAAAATAGAACCTGCAGGTCCGTGGCCGTAAAGTCCGGCGAGTGACGATCGGAGCCGCCCGGCCTCCGACCAGCGGTCCAGCGTGCCGGCCATCCCAGGGAGCGTCCCACCAGGCATCCCCACTATAGCGGTGCCGCCCGGTCCCACACGGCCCCTCCGACCAGTACTTGGGTCCCACGGTAGCGAGTACGTGTGCTGCCGAGACGTCGTAAGAAGCTGCCCGTCAATCCGGAATCGGTCCTCCCGGGCCCACTTGTGTAGCCCTTTACCTCCCTGCGTGGAGTGGGCAGTAGTTCTTTGCTGTAATATTTGTGTATTACTTGTCCCAGGAGTACGAGTTCGGCCGGGTCCGTCTACCCCACGCCGAGAGCGTAGAGGTATCATGTTCGCTCCTACACTTGGCATTTGCTTTATTCATATATACTTGTTTATGCCGCTACTAGATATCATGCTAGGATCGTAGCTCGCCATATATAGTGATATCACCGCTGCTACGAGAGAGAGTGTGACCGTCCCGTGACCCGATCCGGGCACGAAATTGTGAGTTGACCACCCTAGCTCTAGCCGGTTTCTCAACCGTGCACGTCCGACGCTTCCCTCGATAAGGGACGATCGCGAGCTCGTCTAGAGTCCGAGGATCGCATTCATAATTCGAGTCGAGTCCATGGTCCGTCCCGCATCAATTTGGTATCAGAGCGAGTTTGAGTCTAGGGTGTCTAAAATAAAAAAAAAAGTGTCAAATACATCTAGTCATCGTCTAAGTCGGTCTAGGTTGCATTTGCATACCATTAATCGGTATATAAAAGGGTGTTGTCCGAATGTTAGGCTACGCCTATCGGGAAGGCCGCACACTTGCGCGAGTGATCTACGGATTGATTAACTCCGCCACGTACCGAGTTTTGGTTAAGTCTAGGTGCATCATCTTGTAGTGTGCATTTGCATTAGTCGGCATCTCCTAGTCCGTGTGTTTGCATGGCCACTCGTAGAGGTACACAGTACTTACCGCCACCACCACCTATGGCGGATCCCCGAGTCACTAGTCTCGATGCATCAGCTGTGGCCGAAATGTTCCAAACCCTTATGGGACAAATGCAAGGGTTGAATATACGTATCGATGGGTTGGGTACGCAAATGGATGTGATGAGTGATCGCATGGATATGTTGAGTACTTGAATGGATAGGATGGACGGGTTGAGTACACGAGTGAATGGCCTAGGCACCCGCCTAGAAGAGAGGATGAAGGCCGTAGAGGATAGGGCCGCTGGGTCGAACCAGTCCATTCAGGGATTGGTCGGGAGAGTTGCCGCACTAGAGAGAGGCCCAGCCGAGGCACACCCGATTGCCCCAGTCCAGGCACCCGTCCCACCTACACAAGGTCAACCGGAGTCGGTTCACCAACCCGCGACTCCAAGGGTTCAAGGGGTAGCTATTAGGAGGCACGAAATCCCCGAGGTGCATGACTATGAGTCCGATAATGAGCATCGGGGACATGGTCGTGATCGTCGCCCTACAAGGCGTACCCACGGCCAAGATATGGATGAATGGGCCCTTTGGACCATTCGGGCAGACCCTCCCACCTTTGACGGGTCCTTAGACCCAAAGGTCTATCTTGATTGGGAGGTTGACATGGACCGATATTTTGAGTGGTTCGTGATGTCGGACCAACGGGAGGTCAAGTTCGCCAGGATGAAACTTTTAGGCCAAGCACAAACCTATAGGAGGAACATGGAGAACCTATTGTTTCATCGTCATGAACCCCCAATCGATACTTGGACCGAGATGAGGGAAAAGCTTAGGAAGAAGTACCTCCCTACCTCCTACCGCCAGCGTCTCATAGAACGGTGGCAAAGTCTCACCCAAGGAGACCGGTCCGTCTCTGACTACATCGCCGAGTTCGATGAATACTACTTACGATGTGATGCCACGGAGGATGACTCCCTTACTGTCTCTCAATTTTGGCGTGGTCTACGACCGCACCTAAGGTATGAGCTTCTCCGCCGCAAGGTGGACAAGTTGGAGGATGCATACCAAGTTGCTCTCGAGATGGAGCAATTCGAGGGAGAGTTCGAGTCTATTCCCCGGTGGGTTTCCACTCCTCCTCATGGTGCTGATACACGTGGCTCCTTAGGCTCATACCCGAGGGGACCCATGGCTCGTCCTCATGAGCCCGCCCGTCAGGAGTACTTCGCTCCTAGACCTCGACCTCCCCCACCCCGGGATCTACCTCCACCCTAACCATCGGCACCCGTTGCCCGTCCCCCGGCACCCATAGCCCGTCCTCTGGCACCGGCACCCCCTCCACTATTGCCCAAGGCACCTCCACCTCCACCATTGCTTCCTACACCCCCTACCCATCGGGAGGATAAGGGTACAGGCCCTTTCATCGGAGAGAGCAGTAGGTCGCGAGTGCAGTGTTTCCACTGTCACGGGTTTGGCCACATTGCCAGTGAATGCCCCGCCCGTGCCACACTAGCCCTAGGGGTTGGAGAGGCCTCGCCTCCTGAGCTTGAGTGTGTCAATTACGATGGCAGTGACCTAGCGGATGAGTACTATGGAGACGGTCAGGAGGACTCTCCCGCAGCCCAGGATGCAGCCGCTTTGTAGGGTTGATGTCACCACCTTAGTCTAGGGTCTTATATGAGTCAGTGTGTTTTCTTTGTGTGGTTTGTTTGTGTGGTGTGTTTGAGTCGATTGTTTGTGTGGTTTGCATACGTGTGTTAGTGCATGGTGAGTCTGCATGTGTCTTGTGCAAGCTCGTTGTCGTTCTCTTATGAGTAAGAGGCGAGTGGACTCGCTCGATGAGTATGGGATCAGTTCTACATCTATGCCCCTGATCTAGTCACCTACAGGGACCCAGTGGTGATTCCTAGTGAGTCTTCGAGCCGCCTCCTTCCCCTTGAGAGTGACCCCACCCCGGAGTGTTCCACCACTAGCCTCTTCCCATAGCAGCTTATACATATCGAGTATATACGAAATGAGCAGGTGACGATCACTTGGAGTGGAGCGTACCCGCACTACTTGGTACAGTGACGGATCCACCGGAGCTACTCGAGCAGTCACCCCCTTTACTCGACAGGGTCGAGTTCTTCCCACCGGGGAGAATTGATGGGGACATCAAAGTAAGACCGTCCACATTTTATTTACATTTATGTCCTTTCATA
>JAHNEJ010000116.1:0-51451 GCA_022559845.1 Amorphophallus konjac | reverse complement strand
GGATAGGATGTGGTTTGGATCGGGTTGAAGCACTCTATCCTCGATTTAGGACTCTTCAAGAGAGTCCCATTCGAATGCACAGGGTGCCCATTTGCGTGGTCTCTCGATAGACCGCCTCATTCAATGGGTGGTCTAGTTATGACCATTCCACATCTTCTAGACAGTTTGAATGCTGGCGTTTGGGCGGCCTAATACAGACCGTTCGTATCAACAAGCGGTCAAGATGGAACCGTCCTATAATCTGAATGGACAAATGTCGTCTGTTTGCTTTCTCATCTGGGCGGTCAAGAAAAGACCGCATGTTTCTTGGGGCGGTCTAATGGGTGACCGTCTAGAAGGCCTGAAGCCTTGTTTTAATCTGTTTGCACCTGTATCACTCAAAACCTGTGGTTCGTCCCTCTCTCACTTAGTTTGGCATCTCTCTCTCACTCAGTTTGGCGTCTCTCTCTCACTCAATTTTGGCGTCCCTCTCTCACTAAGTTTGGCGTCTCTCTCTCACTCAATTTTGGCGTCCCTCTCTCACTAAGTTTGGCGTCTCTCTCTCACTCAATTTTGGCGTCCCTCTCTCACTCAGTTTGGCGTCTCTCTCTCACTCAATTTTGGCATCCCTCTCTCACTCAATTTTGGCGTCCCTCTCTCACTCAGTTTGGCGTCTCTCTCTTACTCAATTTTGGCATCCCTCTCTCACTCAACTTGGCGTCTCTCTCTTACTCATTTTGACGTCCCTCTCTCACTCAGTTTGGCGTCTCTCTTTCACTCAGTTTGGTGTCCATCTCTCTCACTCGTGGTCGTGTCATCTCCCCCTCACTAGTAGTCGGCCCACTCGTGGTCATGTCGTCTCTCTCACTCGTAGTCGGCCCACTCGTGGTCGTGTCGTCTCTCTCTCACTCGTAGTCGGCCCACTCGTGGTCGTGTCGTCTCTCTCTCACTCGTAGTCAGCCCACTCATGGTCGTGTCATCTCTCTCTCACTCGTAGTCGGCCCACTCGTGGTCGTGTCATCTCTCTCTCACTCAGAGTCGGCCCACTCGTGGTCGTGTCATCTCCCCCTCACTCGTAGTCAACACACTCGTGGCCGTGTCATCCCTCTCTCACTCATGGTTCTGCCATCTCTTTCACATGCGTTCGTCTCACTCGTGTCGTAGTCGTAGTCAGTAAGTCAGTGTCAACCATTTGCATTCATTTATACATTCATCCACAAAATCACTACAAAAGCATATCATGTCACTATCATATCATGTCCACATGTACAAAAGTCGTGTCCCTAGTACAAGAGTCAGGCCTATCCCTCTCCCTGACCCCCGTCACTATCTCCACCTCCCTCATGCCTCTTTGGTGGAGGCATCGCTGAGGTCGCCTCGTTGCAACGTCACCGACGCCGCTCGTCCTCCTCGTTCCTCCGGTGACTGGAAGAACTCGTAAAATAACTCCTCACCGAGCCGTGGGTGCCGTGTGTGCTGCCACTTGGCGTCCCGCTGTGCGCTGACTGCCGGCTCATCTCCTTATATGCCCGCAGCTCTCCCCTCAGCTCTGACGCCTCCACCCGGTAACGCTCCGCCTCCGCTACTCCGTCTCGGAGATGCTCTAACTCTGCATGAAGAAGCACCGTCTCTACCGTATCTGTCGGTCGACTCCGCGTCATCTCCTCCCGGAGGCAAGAAACCTCAGCTCGGTAAAGGTCTGCATCTGCCGCCCGCACTCTAAGAAGCTCCGTCTCCATTGTCCCGGCACGGGAGCTATCCATCTCTTCATAGAGGCGTGAAGCCTCTACTACGTCTACACGTAAAGCCATGACCTCTACAGGGGACCGCTCTGCCTCCTCCCTAGCCGCTGCCCGGCTCTGCTCAAGCTCTGGCCTAAGTCGGGTCAGCTCAGTCGTCTGCATATGCACATTTTCATGATTAGTCAATAACATTTCATACATTTCATAATCATAAGCATAATAACAGGGAAAGTGTAGTAGTTGTGTACCCTCTCGGTGAGCGTCACCTCGGCTGCCTTCGCCCGGGCCACCATCCTGGTGAAATCGGTATCTCGCTCTGCTCGGTCCGTCGGGGTCTATGAGGAGGAAGAGGGAGCGTCTACCCCCTGCCGATGTGTCCCCTCGGCTCGCTGCATCCAAAACTCCAGGTCAGTCACATGCATAATCAGAATCATAAACATTTGCACAATTTAAAGGATTTAGGGTTTAGAAACTCACCAGTAGGGCTAGCGTCTTCCGAGCCTCATCTCGCTCGCGGATTTTGGCGTGAAGGAGACCCTGTAGCTCCGCGATCCTGCCCTCAGGGTCGATCTGCATTTAGAAGTTTAAACATCAGTGCATCATCATATAGAAAGCGTAATAGAAAAGAGCATTTAGGGTTTAGAAGTTGTACCGGTCGGCAAGCACCCCAGAACACCTGGTCCCGGTAGTGCCACGCATACGCCATGTAGTACGCCGCGTCGCTCTCTCCAGTCCACCACTGTCGCTGCTCCCCGCGGGTGTCGGCTGACGCGCTCTCCTGGCGCTTGAAACTCCACCGCTGGCTGTGGGACGCCGGTCGTCCTCATCACCAACCTATAGTGTAGTGGCTCCACTGCATTCATGCGAAGGTGTCCACAGCGGGTGTCGGCTGACGTCGCGTCCTGAGAAGGCGAGGGCCCCTGCCACACAAGGCTGACCCTCGTGCCCCTCCTCTGCATAAGGTGTCCACCGTACCTATCAAGATAGGAAGTCGCATCAGCGTCATAATCATATAGAATTGCATTTAATTAAAGGTTCAAGTTTAGAGTCGTACTGAGGTGTACGGTAAAGTGTCCATGTCGTCCTAGAGCTCCCGGACCTGCCTCCGGAGACCTCCGCTCCCCCGAGGTGCGGTCCACCTCCTGGTGATGGGCAGTCGGTCTGGGTGGGTCTCCTCGCCTCGCCCGAGCCCGCGTAAGTACACGTATGCCCATACCTGCATTGTATTTCATCAAGAGTCAGCATATAGCAGTCTTAAGAGTCCTATAGCTAAATGCATAGTAGGAGTCAGAGTCGTACCTAAAGTAGAGGGGAGAAGCCCCCAAGCATCGTCTGTCAGGATGTCGAGCTCAAGGTGTTGAATAGGAACGCGAGGACAATAGCTCCCCACGCGTAATCGCCCAATTGGTCAAGGTCCCTGAGCAGTGGCAAGAAACGACAGTTGATGACGTCCCCTCACGTCGCGAAAAGAAGTCCGCCGAATAGCAGTGTCAAGAACCGCCATAGTACTCAGTCTGCCTCCGGTCCCACCTCCGCTGTAGCCCGTGGTCTAGCTCGCTCCACGAGTCTCTCAAGGTGCTGCTCGGGTAGCTCTCCTGTCGCGATCCCCGTCCTGTCGCGACCCCCCCGCTCGGGGTGCATCAAGTCCAGTCCCAGGAGCTCCTAGGCCATCTCCCGGTAGTCAGGATATGTACTCCCGCTGACCGGTGACCCATGCATGCGTAGGCTAGTAAGTCGGGCCACGTCCTCAAGCGTGGGGACCATGTGCCCCCACGGAAAGAGAAACATGCGACTCACTGGGTCCCAGTGGTCATGCAGAGCGTAGAGTAGCTGTGTGTCGAACTGACTGACCTCCACGCTCAGGAACTCTGATAATCCCATGACTCTCAGCCTCTCACGCTGGAAGTCGGGTAGCGCGAGGTACACTGCCCGAACCTGCATCCATGAATTCTGGGTCCTACGCTTCCCCTTCATACATTTAGGATAATTGCATTTTAGTTTAAGATCTTGCATTTTATTCAATAAAATCACTCTCAGCTCATTAAACGGTCACCCCTAGGCTGTTCCCCCATCCAACGGTTGGAGTCCAACCATCTCAATAAGTCCCACGGTTCACTCTGAACCGTGTTGCTATCTGGGCGGCCCTTTGCGGACCGCATCTCTATCTGATGATTGCCCTAGAACGGACCATTCTGGGCCGTTCAGTAATCACACGGTCCCCACCTGACCGTGTCCCTCCCTTTTCAAGTGATTATCATTTGGATTTCGCACGGTCTGTCGATCGGCCGTTTGGTTTGTAACGGTCTGATTTCAACCGCTCTGTCCCTGAGTGCTTTGTTTTCTAAGCGGACGAGAGAAGGTCGTCCCATGTTCAACGGTTTGATCTAAACTGTTATATTCCTATGAGTTTCAGTTTCTAAACGGACCATGGAGGGCCGTTCTGTATTTCATGATTTGAGTCCAGCCATTCTATTTCTAGGTGTTCCAGGTTCTGAGCGGACCAGTTAGGTCCGTTCTAAGTTCCACGGTCTGATGGAGGTCGTTCTGTTTTCAACGTTTCACATTCTATGCGGACCAACATGGACCGCCCTACCTTTAGACGGTTTACATGGGACCATTCTGTGATGTCGATTCGTATTCTTTGAATAGCCACCCACGGGCCGTGTGTTCTTTGAACGGTTCTATGTGAACTGCATTGTTTTGTTAGGCGGTCACTGTAGGACCGCGCTATTACCGTCGTCTCCGACGGTCGGAAAACCTCTCCTCACCTCCGTTCATGGCCCAAGTGGCCTTACATGGTGTTTGTAAGGGGTCGTGTGCCCCTATCATCCCCTAAAACTAACATGCAAATGGAAATGAAATGAGGGGTCTTAGTGCACCTACCTCCGGGTCCCGTGGTTTCTTGGACGGCCTCTCCATCGGTGCGCCTTCTCCGACGTCTTCTTCCCTGGCCACAACAGTATCTTGATCTTCTCCAGCTTTGGGTGGTGGCAGGGGTGCCTCTCCCTCGGCCATCTACAGCGCCGGCGTGTCCTCTGGCGGGGGTACCTCCTCCGCGGCGGTGGTCGTCGACAATGGTGGCACGGTCTCCTCCTCTCCGGCCATGGATGGACGACGGGCCTGATGTTTCTCGTGCATGAACAAGGAGATGGGGAGAATGAGTGGGGGAGGGAGAGATGAGAAGTTAAGTGGTTGGCAGTGGCGTTTCCTTCCCTCCCACCGTCGGTTACGGTGGGGAGGGATGGAGATGAAAGGTTTAGTTTTTTTAAATGTCGTGGGTATTGCGCGGTCTATCGCCAGACCGCCCCACTTTTGGACGGCCCAATGTTCACCATTTACCACTAATGGTACTTTGCCTTAAGCGGCTAGAATCTGGACGTTCATTTTATTGCACGGTCTACATATGGGCCGCGTGGCTTCACACTCAGGTTCAAATCTCTCATGATTGAACGGTCTTAGGTGAGCCATTCTATGGTCAGAGCGGTCCTTTTTTGACCGTTCGTGTGCTTGAATGATGTGGTTTGACCCCTTCTTGGTGCTGCGTTCTATAATTCATTGATAGATTTGATTTGATGATATATATTGCCAATCATGCTCATGATTTTTTTTGCAGCATCACCTTAATTTGCCGTTTCGCCTGCACAGGTAAGTCAGGTATGGCTTTCTATCCCTATATCCCTTATTGCATTACTATATGGTATTATGCTATATTATCTCGAGAACCGGTTGGTTACTCGCGTGTTCTAGGATCTGATGTTCCCCTTTAACAAAAATGATGATGATCCAGGTCCACGTATTTAATCTCCGGATAGGCCGTTAGGTTGGGAAAACTGGGGAGGATGGTTCTGTCCTGCATGCCATGGTTGCGGATAGTGTCTTGACTCTATTCTCCCAGTCTAACAATACTATTCTCGAGTATTTTATATTTTATCCTTTCTTTGCAGTTGTTTTAATGATTTCTTTTATTTGAGCCCAGCATGCATCATACGCATCTTTTGAGCATTCATAACCCATGGTTGCCTGCTAATGTCCCACCAGTGATAGATAGCTATGTGTTCAATATTTGAGTAGGAGGAACAATTCCATTCAGAGTTGGAAGGTTCTCTCTGGTTTGTTCATTTGGTTTGGTTGATTGAGAGTCTTGGTCTGGAGTTTAGTTCATCTCTTTATTTTTTACCTACTTTTGTCTCCTCATTGGACCGCGGGATTGTGTCCCCCATGAGGTTGATCCTATTTTTTCCTTTCAGTTTAGTCCCTCCAAATTGGTGTTGCTTTTGGTCTAATCACTCCTTGTGGGTGGTTCGAAGTTTTCCGGAAGATTCCTATCGCTCGTTGGCAAAATGGGTGTCATTTTACCTTAACGCCCACTTTTCGGCCCGCTCCACTTCATTTCCGCTTCATCTCCATGTTCCACTTCGCTTTCGCTTCACCTCCGCTCGCTCCCCTGCAAAGTGGACGTTAAGGAGGGGCATCTGTTGAAACCCATTTCTTACCGATAAGTTGAGTCTTTTCTCTTATCACCATTTGTTGATGCCTCAAGTTGTCTATTACTCGTTGGGCTATTTCCAGGCAGCTTATTGGGCCCATTTTATGGGTACCTTCCTCCCTGACTCGGTCTGCTTCAATTCAGGGCTTAGTGGGCCTTGATTTTGCTTGATTTATCACATTTATTAGTTTTCAAGTGTCCAGCCATTGAGCGGTCTATCGTTTGACCGTTCAGTCATTGAGCGGTTGATAATGAACCGTGTATCTATTTATTAGATATTAAGGTGTTTTTTTGAATTTCCACCGACAAGCTTTTGCACGGTCTATATGTAACTGTCCAATCTAATGGAACGGTAGGCATATGACCATCTAGATCTCAGAGTCCCCGATTCGTTGATTGTTCAGATAATTATCTAATTATCTAACTTATTCTGATTTATCATCGACAGGCGTCAGACGGTTGGTCTATGGCCTTCCATGCGCTGAGCGGTCCATTAATAACCGCCCAATTCATGAGAGTCCAACGGTGAAAAGATCGGTTAGTTCGATGGATATTTGGATAATATTGCTTATTTACTTAATTTCCACCGACAGGTTGGACGGTCTGGTAACGGGCTGCTCAATGGTCTGGGCGGTCAATCGCACGACCGCGCAATGGTCCGATTGCTGAAAAACTAAAGGTTTTTCTCTCTCCATCCGCGGTTTAATCCTTAATTTGTTCCATCCATTTCTCCGCGGTTTCTCAACCAAATGGGGTGCCGTTTGAACTGGTTGGAAGATAATTCTATTATCTACGGATTTTGTGTTGATATCTCGAGCTGATTTTCATTGAAAACCCTAATTTCAGGGTTGGCTTTTAGGCTCTATAAATAGGACCCTAAGGCCAAGCTTTGAAAGGGGGGGAGATCTTAAGGTCACGGTGAAGCTCTGTCGAATTCTCAAGCGACCTACAGGGAGGGAGGCTTTCTATGTCCACACAAGCCTCCGGTTCAAGGAGTACTCGGTGTTTTAAGTCTTTGTTCTCATAGTCTCACCGTCATTTTATCGTTGCATGCATCATTTTCCTTCGTTCTGTGTCCACATTTTTCATCATCACATTCCATTACACACACCTTCGTATCTTTTGACGCCTCTAGGGGTTTAAAATCCCCAGGTATCCCCCATTTCATGTTAGTTAGTTCATTTCTCGTATTCCTTTATAGTTGCTACACTGTATAGTATTGACTTTGGGTTTTTTTGTGTGTTCTATACTTTGTTTCGCAGGTCAGCGGCATCCTAACACGAGGCCCATCCTTTCTGGCCAGTCGGAAAGGGTGGAGGTAGAGATCCCACATTTTGGGAGTTGGTGGCACATAGCGATCTTCATCCGCCTGTGCGAGGAATAGGGCAGCTTCATCTTGACCGTCCAGTTCTGCATAGCGGTTGACCCTGAACCGTCCTATCATCCAGCTACTCTTCATCCCGCATTTGTCCCAGCGCTGTTCGGTAGTCTGTCGAGTGACCGCTCGTCTACTGGGTGGTTCATTCTGAACCGCGTATTGCTGCAGTGCTGTTCTAGGCGAGTGTCTCCCCTTTCTTTCCAAGGTACGGTGTACTTGCTTACATTCGGCACCTTGGTGGCCATCACACACACTCCACATCCTTCCCCTACTATTTACACGTTGTTTAGTTCTTTGCATTAACACAATAAAGAAGGGATTGGAAGGATAATCAAAAAGGGGAAAGGGAAAAACATGTCAACAACAGCAACACGCTACGGACGGCAGTCTCAAAACAACAACAAAAATGGGGCTAAAAATAGAGATACCCCGATGGCCTCGGTTAATTCCTTTTACAGGATTACTAAGGGCAAAAATTGCCACCAACCCAACTGAGGTGAAAACCCGAAAGGGCGCCTCAGACAAAATCGGGTAACCCCTCGGTGTGAAAACCCGCAAGGGCGCACCGGAAAAAGCAAAAGGGGGCCAGCCCTGGTGAAAACCCGCAAGGGCGGTAGGGCTGGTAAAGAGAAAAAAACTCTCTCTCTCTCTACTCTTCACTAATGAAAGCCGTCGACCGCGACACCTCGCTGACAGTGGCCTTCACGTCATTTTACTACAATGGTGGCCACTACACCCCCGAGGGTCGGTCATCCCGAGTGCCAATTCCAGTTCCAGTTTCCAGTTCCAGTCTTCGGCTACAATGCCTCTACAGGCCAGCCACCTAGCCCCCAGTTCCAACTCCAGCTACAATGCCTCTACAAGCCAGCCACCCAGCCCCCAGTTCCAGCTTCGGCTACAATGCCTCTATAGGCCAGCCGCCAGCCTCCAGATCCAGTTTCGGCTACAGTGCCTCTACAGGCCGGCCACCCAGTTTCCAATTCCAGTTCCGGCTATAATGCCTTCATAGGCCAGCCGCCAGTTTGCAACCCCAGTCTCCTGCTACAACGCCTTCACAGGCCAGTCGGCCAGTTCCTGTCCCCAATTCCAGTCTCCGGCTACAACGCCTCTACAGGCCAGTCGCCCAGCCTCCAGTTCCAGCTTCGGCTACAACGCCTCTATAGGCCAGCCGCCAGCCTCCAGTTCCAGCTTCGGCTACGACGCCTCTACAGGCCGGCCGCCCAATTTCCAGTTCCAGTTCTGGATACAACGCCTTCATAGGCCAGCCGCTAGTTTGCAACCCCTGTCTCCGGCTACAATGCCTTCACAAGCCAGCCGGCCAGTTCCTGTCTCCAGTTCTAGACTAGGGCTACAACGCCTTTATAGGCTAGCCACCAGCTCCCAACTCCAGTTTCGGCCACGATTCCTTCACGGGTGGGCCAACCAGTCCCAGTCCCGATCACGGCCCTCGGCTACGATACCTTCTGAGGCCATTCGGCCGGCTCAGTCCCAATTTCTCAAGCCCAAAAGATCTACATTACCAGCTAACGACATACAAACAACCAACACCCAAGCGTCAACCTACAACTGATACATCCCAGAATCAGTTCCCTACCTTAACCAAGTAGGCCGCCACGTCTTGGTGGGCCTACGCCAACCCTACGCTAGGGGCCTTTTCCCTACTTCCCAGCAACCGGCACTCAGTCCCCAGTACCCAAAATCCAGTTACACCACTCTCCTCACCCAGTTTTTCATTCCAGCTCCAGTTTCGGGTAAAACTTAGTCCCCTGCCCCCTACGCCGGTACGTGGTAAAACAATAAAGCGCGACCGACGGTAAGTGGTAGCCATCCCTTATACCCAACCCTATTCTACAGAGTGGGGAGAATAATAACTCAGCAAACAACAACAAGAAAATCTAGAGTTTGTCATTGATACTCTATAAAAGGGAGCCCAAGACATGCCATTGGGGTAACAAAAAGACATATAGCCCGGATAACAAAAAGAAAAGAGAAAGGGAGGTGATACAATCATATCTCAGCCTCGCCCCTCTCTAGTGCCGTCAGGCGAGACTCCGCAACCGTGAGCTCCGCCTCCAAGGTCGACGCGAGCTGAACACTATCCTCGGCCCCAGCTTTGGCAATCCGCCACTTAACTCTAGCAAGCTCTACGGCTTGTCGCTGCTCCTCTAAGGCCTTCTGCAGGGCCTTAGCTCTACTGGTCGCCTCGCTCAGCTGCCTGGCACGGTCCTGAGCAAGAGACACGGCCACGTCGGCAAGCCTCCTCTGCTCAGTTGTAGCTGACGCAAGCTGAACACACTGCTCCTGCACCTCCCGGAAGACCGCCAGTCGTTGTGCCTGCTCCTCCTGAGCCTCCAGAAGCCGCAGGCACTCCGCCCAGATGCCGGCCAAGCCAGACATCTAGGGCCCACGATGGAACCCAAGGCCATGGTAGCCATGTGTGCACTCCCTCAGCCGCTACCGAAGCTCCTCTAGATAAGGCAGGGGATCACCCCCTACATAGCCCCGGGCTCGTTGGAGCAAGGCCGCACCTACGCTGGCGTCCAGCAGCGGCTCCGACGGTGAAATAGATGTAGGCCACTCGATCCCCATCTCGAGAGAGGAGTGACCCATCTCAGCCAGCACACCGGAAGGACCTGTACAACCCCATCAAACACGAAATGGGTCAACGATGTCCAGGGCTTCCCTATGACAAGACAAGGTGAAAAACTAGAGAAAGGCCCTAACTCTCACCTGGTGTGGCTCCTGCCGCGCCTGCAACTTCCCTGCTCGGGGTCGGTGAGGGTAACCTCTCCTCCACCCCGGCAGTGTCCCCTGCTAGAGTCGGAGAGGGTAGGGACTCCCCTATAACCCGGTCCTCCCCAATGGCCATTGAGGTGACAAAGGGCTCCCTTCGACCCTCCTCGATGGGAGCCGGCGCGTGCTCCTCCTCAGACTCCAGTCCTGGACATAACATGAAAATGTCAGCACTCTGCCATAAACTCTGTATCAAAGCCAATGCGGAGGCAAAAAGAAGCCGCATATACCTTCCAACGCCGCCTCCATCTCGGCGTCCCCGGTAGAAGAAGCCTCGGAGGAAGAAGAGCTCAAGCTCGAGCTCTCGTCAGTCTCCATTGTGGCGCTGCCACCCCCTGAAGAACTGGACAAGCTCTCTGATGAACCCCCGGCTATGGGAAAATCAGGGGCACCTGTACATCGGGAAGCCAGATTAGGCTACTATCAAGTCCAGCTTCACAGGAAGATAGCTGCCTAGTCGAAGGTGCTAGGGGAGAAGCTCACCCATCGGGGCGTCCCCTTTAGAAACCCCCTCAATGTCAATGAACTCCTTGTCGCCCCCAGCAGTAGCTGCGACGGGAGGGTCATCCCCTGATAGCCAGTTCGTGTCCCGAGGAAGCTCTCCTTCCTCCAGAGGGAAAGAGGTATCTGCAATCCATCCCAGTCAAAGCTCAGCACGGGTGGGAAAGCTAAATAATCCACCCTAAAGCGATCAAGTGCTTAGTTACATACCTGATGGTCCCACACTGGAGGACTCCACCAGCCCCACCGTGCAGGCCGACACCACGGTCGGCAAGGGTGGGAGAGGCACCTTCGTCAGTAGCGACGGTGGTCTATGCCACATGTCCTCAACGGTGGCTGGGGGCACGGGAGTCACCGGCCTGGGCTCATCTCCAAAAGATGGCAGGGCCACTGACGGGCCGACATCCGCCAATTCTCGGATCATCTCTAGGGTGACCGCCGCGTCCTCACCTGCCAAACCAGCAACATAAAGCAAGTCAATAATTTTGGCTTGTCAAAAAAAGAGTTCAACAACAACGGGAAGATCCCCTCGACGGTAGTCGGGCACTCACCCTGACAACTACTGGCCACCGTGGGCCCTGGCTCGTGGGTCTGGTCAGGCACTCCACCCTGTGCCCCAGCAGGGTGCCCGGTCCCTGATGCCTCTGCCTCCCCTGCATAATCCAGATGGTCACAACGAATAACCAGGCAAACCAAAGCTGCGGCATGCGCCCAAGGTTAGAAGCTCTTACCTGTACGAGCTCCTTCCGTAGCTTTCCACGACTCGAAGTCGGGGAAGTCTTCCATGTTGGGAAGAGGTTCACTCATCAGACGCATAAGCTCCTCTATGTCAACCTCCCCTCCGGTTCCCTCTTCATGCAGGGAGTCTGCCACCCGAGGGGGGGAGAAGGTCGCCTCCACGCCAGTCGCCTGCGGAGCTGCAACTGACAGACAAGTCGAACAAAATGGAATTAGTCAATCATGTTGGCTAAACCAAACAAAAACAAAGGGGTCAGGGTGACACTTACTCAAGGCCGCCTCCTACTCAACTTGCTCTCCAGTCACGGGTCCCTTAGATGATCCACCAGTCTCGACCGCTGCATCCTCCACACGAGGGTGTTTCCTCCAGGGCTACAAGCTCCCAACCCCACTCCCTGAGGATGTTCCTTTGGAGGGCTGGTCCCCCTCTACCATAGAACCTGCCGACAAACACAGCATTATACAACACCTCAGTTCTGTACCTAAGAATTACAGAGTGAAAGGGAGAGAGTAGGCTAAAGGGGGAAAGCCTAACCTGGAGCCCCAAAGGGGGTCAATGGTAAAGGCACCAGCTGCTCCAACCCCAATGCCAGGGCTAAGGCCGCCATCACCACGGCCTCCCAAATATCCCGTGGAGTGCGTGAGCACTCAACCAGGGACACAAACTCCACAGGTCCAACCGACCCGATCGCATGGGCGATGTACCGTCTCCAGTCATCAACCCCCGTATCGGTGAAGTTCCCATGCGGGAGCTCTCAGTCCAGGGACCCTCTGCCCCGGATACCATAATCGGCCAAGAACTGGGCCCACCAGGCCTTAGGTTCCCCCGGTCGAGACACCTTCACTCCAGTCACTGTCGCTGATGCCCGTCCCAGGGGCTTCAATGCCGCTCCGCTGCTTCGGCTCCCAGAAGATGAACCCCGGCCACTACGGGGCCACAGCGCTACAACTCGCTCGATCTCTCGGCGGATCCGAGCAACACGGGTCCTCAGGTACCCCTCATCCAGTGCAATAGGGGGCAAATCCTCTCTCAACAGGTGACTCTCCTCCACCTTCCTAATCGCGGACGCCTTCTGGCGGTAGAGGTGACTGTGCTCGAACCACCACCGGGCGTAGTGCACATCAAATCATCCCCGACGTCCCTGCCCCGGCATCGGGAATCGCTCTGGCTCCCGACTGTAGTAAAAGTCCCACCAGGCTGCTGCAAGAAGGTGGGTATCCCTGCCCTTGTATTGTCTGCCCGTCAGAGGGAACTCCCTGTTCGGCGGTGTCACGTCCTGAGCGCGGAAGGAACCCGGAGGACGTGACGAGTTATTATCATTCATGTCGATCAGAGCAAATAGAATTTCGACAATGACAGAGTGCGCTAAAATAGTAACTCCATAATAACAATTAACTGATACCAAATAATCCAATAACGCCATTTAACACAAAGGATCACAAGTTTAAAAATCCACCACTATTCTGAGGACATAACCTCTTACATCATGACTTGATTAAATAAGAGAATACAAAACGACAAGGACTCTAAAGGAAAAGACACGACGCCGCGAGACTTGGTGCAATGGCACGATGCTTGGAGGCTCTACGCTCATCACTCATTGTCATCCCCGTCTGGTTGCGATTCAGTGTCCGAGTTACCTAAAAAATATTAGAGAAACACTTGATGAGCGAACGCTCAGTAGGAATTATATCTCTGTACCCATACTTGCTTTAGGTGATTAATGAATTATGCAATATGGCATGTTCATGTATAAACTAATGTGAGATAAATGACGAGTGTTGAAATAACGTGGAATAAGAAGAATGAACTAGCAAGATTTCAAAAGGTATCGAGTAAAGTTAACGAGGTTAACAAGCATGTAATAACAAGTCACGTCATGAGATATTGGCTATTTATGTATTCAAGTACTTCCCATGCCGGGACACGCAAGTCACACACGTCAAGTCAAGTAATATCAAGCACGAGAGAGAGATTGTGGAACATCATAAATCAAGCTAGCCATGCACTTCGGTGTAATGTCACACCGTGATCATTAAACTCCCATGGGCACAAGTACTTTCGGGTGCTCCTCCCAGGACCAGATCGGGCCCTATATGCATAGGCATTGGGTCAGGTAATTTGACATCCACTATAGTTTTATAGCCGATAGAATTCCAAAGGAGTAGATAATTGTAGGATGACAAGGTAGATTCATGAAATTTTGGAAGTCAAGGGCGGAACTCGTGTAAAGATGACTTATCTTGAAATTCAAGACATACGTAAAATTAGGTAAATGGCATCCACTTAAGGAGCCGCAGATTAGAATTAGCGTCCATATCTATGGGCGCTCATTCTGGAATAGATAATTAGGCACGAGGGAATCACGTCCGTCACCACGGGCGCTATTCATAAATGGCGTCTACTATTCTGGACGCTGATTCCAGAAAGTGACATTTTCTCAAAAATACCAGAAGCAACATTATTTGAGGGCAAGATCGTCATGTTTTCTTCAGAGGGACATGACAGTAAAATGGTGTATAGGGTTTTTAGGGTACAACCTGCTCGACTACCTTGAGGGAATCCAAGGCTAGCGTAGACTTACGGAGGTCTCTACGATGTAATCGCTAGTCTGAAGGAACGGAATGTCCCGCGGAGAGCTCAAACGTCACGGAGAGTTAAGGGTAATCAATAGAAATCAAAATCGGGACCTCATCTACGGAAGTGAGATGACAGTGCCAAGCGAACCCACGGTGAGGGTTTAAAACACAGAAATCAACGATTAGGAAAAATAGCGTCCTGTGTGGAAGGCGCTACTTTAAATAGCGTCTGTCATCACAGCCGCACATTCATTAATAATTTTTCCATTTTAATACAATCGGCGTCCTTCCAGGAAGGCGCACATTTCCAATTTCTGTTATTCGATTTACAGTTTTCCAGAAAGTAAATTTCAAGGCATGGATCGCATTTTCAAAAATGTAAGCAGAATAGCGTCAACATGGTCAGGCACAAATATTAATTAACGTCAATTTTAACAGGCGCAAATTAATTTCAGTTTACATGAATCTATATACTGTGTTGATTAATCAATCAGATATGTTCAGATTTTTAGCGTCCATTATCTCAGACGCTGATAAGAATGGGTGTCCCTCCTGATGGGCGCAGATTTATGAAATATGAATAACATGTAAATATCATGCAATATTTTAGAAACAATTAGTGTTCGTAGGGTCGGGCGCTATCTCAAATGGCGGCGTTATTGTGGATGCTAATTCTTTTTAAACGAATACTGACAACAATGATTTCCAGAGGTAATAGTATGACATGATACATGCAAGAACTAGTTTTTATCTGATTTTTAATCATCGTTGGGTCTTGGGGTAGAGAAAACCTACCTTTAGATGAAGAATGACGAACTGGATCTTAAGGAAATAGAGGGACTCGGCAACTTCAAAGTCACAGAACGGCACTCTGTTCTGCAACTGTGAAACAGAGTATGAAGAGGGAGAAGAAAGGTGTCTTCTGCGCTTCTTCTTTGTTGCAAGAAGGCCGCAGGAGGAAGAAGAGCAACGCTACTGCGGCAGCAACTGTCCTCGTACAAGGAGGGAGAGGATGCAGCAAGGTTCCCTTCATGCTGTAGGAGGAAAGAACAGGGATGCAGAGGAACGCAACAGGAGGAAGATGTTGCTACGGCCAAGGTGTTACTTCGATCAACATCCTTTTGCCGTTCAACGAAGGGTAGTTTATATAGAGGAGAGGAACCCCAAGAGGGGGTCGAAGGCTGGTAAAGGAAGGTTTTGAAACCTTTCATACGTTGCTCCGTGAACTGCTCATCCTTCTTTTTCCACAACCGCTTGCCATTTTCCTTGGAGAAAACCCTAAGGTTCACCCTTGCATGCCACGTTCGAATATGCATTTGGGTTGGCCTTGGTGAGCGGCTCACGTACGTGGATTTATGGGTCTTTAAATAAGTAGGTAAGCTCATATAAGAATTTAAGCCCTTTATATAATTAAACCCATTTGTATGAGACCCATTAGCCTTATACCATTTTATTTTCATACGCAGGGCCCATACGATTGTTGGTTTACCATTTGTGTGGGTTAAGGCCTTATATATATATTTAATTAGTGGGTGGTTCGTAGGCTTTATATATGTGAACATGGATTGGTTTTAGGTGTATACGGGTTGCATATAATTGGGTTGTTATATGTATATGTAAATCTCATGGTTTAAGGCCCATTAATATATATATGGGTTGTATTATTTGGGCTAAGGTTTTTATATATTTTTGTGTTAATGGAAGGTGGTAATATATGTGTTAAAGCCCATTATGTGTATATATATAACTTAATTATTTCTATTTGGCCTTCTTATGCAAGTTTAATTTATTTGGAATATGTTTATTCCTTATTTTCCTCCGGGGTGCTACACCCTCCCCCACTTAAAAGAATTTGGTCTCCAAATTCAACTGTATAGATAGGGACATGGAGGGTGTAGAGTACTTACAGTCTAGAATAGCTCCGGATATCTCCTTCGCATGGATTCTTCAGTTTCCCATGTGGCTTCTTGTTCTAAGCATTTGTTCCATTGTACTTTCACCATAGGAATGGTCTTGCTTCTCAAAAGTCAGACCTCTCGATCAAGAATCTTCATTGGCTTTTGTTCATAGGTGAGGTCCTTTTGAATTACCAAATCATTGTGGTCAATGACGTGAAAAGGATCGTGCACATACTTTTTTAGCATAGAAATATGGAACACATTGTGCACTTCTGCTAGTTGTGGGGGCAAAGCAATGCGATAAGCTACCTCGCCAACTCTTTCCAGCACTTCGAATGGACCAATAAACCTCGGTGTAAGCTTGCCCTTAACACCAAATCTTCTAATGCCACGACCAGGGGAGACCTTGAGGAAGACATGGTCCCTAACTTGGAACTCCATATCTCTTCTTCTGTTGTCAGCATATGACTTCTGCCTGGACTGAGCTATATTAAGTCTATCCCTGATGAGTTGGACCTTCTCATTTGTATCTCTGACCATATCTGGGCCTAGTAATTATCTTTCACCGACTTCATCCCAGCATATTAGAGATTGGCAACTCCTGCCATAAAGTGCTTCGAATGGGGCCATCTGAATACTGGCCTGGTAGCTATTGTTGTAAGCAAACTCAGCCAGGGGCAAGTGGTCATGCCAACTTCCACCGAAGTTAATGACACAGGATCTTAAAATGTCTTCAACAATTTGATTTGTCCTCTCTATTTGACCATCTGTTTGGGGATGAAAGGCAGTACTGAAGTTGAGTTTTGTCCCCAAAGAGTGTTGTAGACCCTTCCAGAAATGAGAGGTGAAACGTGGGTCTCGATCAGACACAATAGACACAGGCACGCCATGTAATCTCACAATCTCCTTGATGTATAATGCGACTAGGACATCAACTGACCAACGGCTTTTGATAAGTAAAAAGTGTGCCGATTTGGTGAGATGGTCGACTATTACCCAGATACCATCTTGTCCGCCCTTAGATTTAGGCAAGCCCATGATGAAATCCATACCAATGTCTTCCCGTTTCCACTTCGGAATGTCAAGAGGATGTAATTTCTCGGCAGGTTTTTGGTGTTCCGCCTTCACTTGCTGGCACGTGAGACAGCGAGATATGAAGTCCGCTACCTCCCTCTTCATGTTAGGCCACCAAAAAGTCCTTTTCAAGTCCTTATACATCTTGGTCACTCCAGGATGAATAGTGTACCTAGAGCGGTGAGCTTCTTCTAGAATCTTCTTCTTTAATTCAAGACAGTCTGGCACACATGTCCTCTCATGGAATAATAATCTGCTAACAGTCGCCGACTTAAAGTCAGGTCTCTCGCCTAGCTTCTCTTTTATTTCCACAAGTGCAGGATCTTCTTCTTGTAGTCTCCCTGATCTCTGAAAGTAAGTCCGGATGCAAACTCATATGTGCTAGAGTAATGCACCTTTCCTCCTTGTTCATGCTTATATCGAGCTCAGAAAATTTCTCCAATAAATTCCATTCTTGAATCATACAATTGGCTAGTATTGCTCTTGGTTTTCGACTCAGGGCATCTGCGACAGAATTACCCTTACCAGGGTGATATTGTATAGTAAAGTCAAAATCCTTGAGATATTCAAGCCAACGCCTCTGCCTCATATTAAGTTCCTTCTGAGAAAATAGGTACTTGAGACTTTTATGATCGGAGTACACAGTAAATGGTTCTCCCGTAGAAATAGTGTCTCCAGATCTTTAAGATAAATACTACCGCGGCTAGTTCTAGGTCATGCACCGAGTAGTTTTCTTCATGTTTCTTCAGTTGCCTAGATGAGTATGCAATAACTCTTCCTTGTTGCATCAACACACACCCGAGGCCAATACCAGAAGCATCAGTATATATCTCGTACTTTTCTCCTTCAATAGGTAGGGCCAAGACCGGAGCAATGGTCAAGTGGTCTTTTAAAACTTGAAAACTTCTTTCACAATTTTCATTCCATTCGTATGGTACTTCCTTGCGAGTCAGCCTAGTGAGGGGTACAGCAATCTTCGAGAAGTCCTTGATAAAGCGTCGGTAATAACCAGCTAGACCAAGGAAAGTCTGAATTTCTGTTGCATTTGTTGGTCGTTCCTAATTCTTCACGGCTTCAACCTTTGCAGGATCTACAGAAATTCCATTCTTCGAGACTATATGGCCCAAGAAAGCTACTTCTTCCAGCCAAAACTCGCACTTGCTAAATTTAGCATATAATTAATTTTCCCTCAAATTTTGTAATGTTGTTCTCAGATGCATCTCATGATCTTCTTCAGTCTTTCAATATATCAAGATATCATCGATGAAAACCACAATAAATTTATCCAGATGCGGTCTAAAGATGTTATTCATTAGCTGCATAAAAGCTGTAGGGGCATTTGTTAGTCCAAATGGCATAACAGTAAATTCATAATGCCCATACCTGCTTCGAAATGCAGTTTTGTGAATGACCTCATCATTGATTCTTAGTTGGTGATAACTTGATCGAAGATCAATCTTCGAGAAATACTTTGCTCCAGAGATTTGATCAAAGAGTTCATCAATCCTCGATAGTGGGTACTTATTTTTGATAGTGAGGTGGTTCAACTACCGATAATCAATGCATAGTCTCATCGATCCGTCCTTCTTTTTGACGAATAACACGGGTGCTCCCCACGGAGAAGTACTCGGCCTGATGAAACCCTTCTTCAATAACTCCATTAGCTGCTCCTTCAATTCTTTCAGTTCTGCGGGAGACATTCTATAGGGTGCTTTTGAAATAGGTCCGACACCCGGAACAAGGTCTATAGTGAATGAGACTTCCCTCTCTGGTGGCAAATCAGGTAAATCTTCTGGGAAAACATCGGAAAACTCCCGAGCTACTTGGATGTCTTCTAATCTGGCCACCTTAGCTTCCGTGGTAGTTACAAATGCTAGGAATGCCATGCAACCTTTGTTAATAAGTTTACTGGCTCGGAGAGCCGAGATAACTGGTGATCTATTCCGTGGACTAATGTAAGTCAACTCTGGGTAATCTACAAAGGTTATTTTTCCATTCCGGCAGTCTACAGTTGCCCAATAGGTGGATAGCCAATCGGCTCCTAGAATGACATCGTATCCCTTTAGATCTAGGCATATCAGGTTGGCAGGTAGATTGTGGCCTTTAACCATGACCTTACAATGTGGGTAATGGTGTGTGATATCGGACTCATCCCCTAGAGGAGTAGAAATTACTAACTCCATCCATTCAGGTTCCATAGAGAATGAAACAGCAAATTTCTTTGAAACAAAAGAATGGGTTGCGCCAGTATCAAATAGAACTTGAGCAGACTTGGAACAAATAGTTAGAATACCTTCCACCAGTCCACCTTCAGTTGGTTCCGTCTCCTGTAGAGCATGGAGATGTCCTTGCTTCTTTGTTGGGCGCTTTTCTTCCTTAGTTGATGGTTCGGTCTGTTCATTCAGTAGAGGGCAATCAGAAATCCTGTGCTCTCGACTCCCGCATCGGAGGCACGCTCCCAATTTCCTCCAGCATTCATCGGCCTTATGGCCAGGCTTGTCGCAATACTTGCAATACTCCTTGGGTGGCGGGGTGATGGAGAAGGGTTTGTTGTTTTGCTTGGGTTTCTTCTCCTTGGAGGACTCTCCTCCATTATAAGGTCGTTTCTTGTTAAAAGAAGGCTTGAAGTTGTTGGAGCTTGTGACATTCTCCTTCTTATCCTTCCCGCGGATTTTGTCTGACAATTCCGTGGCATCTTCCAGCAGTTGCGCACGTCGGACTATCTCCGGATACACCTGGATATCCATCGGTGCTAGCTGGGTGATAAACTAGGGCCGAAGCCTATTTAAGAAGCGCCTTGCTTTCATCTTCTCTGTACACACCAGGTGAGGTGCGTACCTTGACAGCCTTGAAAATTGGGTCTCATAATCGGCCACAGTCAAAGTCCTTTGTTTCAGAGTGGCGAACTCCGCGGCCTTCTTCTCTTGGACGCGGTCGAAGAAATATTTATTATTGAAATGATTAACAAAGTCGGCCCAGGTAACATTATCCTCCAGTAAGGTAGCTTCAACCGATTCCCACCAACACCTCGCATCTCGTTCCAGTTGGAACGTAGCTAATAAAACATTCTCGTCATCCGTGCACTGCATGATACGGAATATCCTTTCAATCTCTTTCAGCCAGTTCTCTGCATCATCAGGGTTGGAAGAGCCCATGAACTTAGGTGGGTTCATGTTTCGGAAGCCTATGTGGAGATCTCCTGTTCCACGGTTTGCTCCGCCCTGCGCCACATGTTGTAGCGCCTGGGTAAGACCCTGAACAGTGCGATGCATTTCACGCCATTGTGCACATTCCGCGGCCATACTCCTATAAGAGATTTAAAAGTTTTAATTAGTTTCATATTTATTTACAAGGTTGGACGAGATAGGACAAGGTAGGATAGGACGTATGTCAAGATAAGACGTCCTACTATAACTTAATCCTTTAGCTCACCCAATCTCACGGGTTTAAGAGTTGACCTATCCTTGGACTTTAGTTTTCCTAGGAATTTGAAATCCTAATCTCTGATACCATAAAAACTATCACGCCCCGAGCGCGGAAGGAACCCAGAGGACGTGACGAGTTATTATCATTCATGTCGATCAGAGCAAATAGAATTTCGACAACGACAGAGTGCGCTAAAATAGTAACTCCATAATAGCAATTAACTGATACCAACTAATCCAATAACGTCATTTAACACAAAGGATCACAAGTTTAAAAATCCACCACTATTCTGAGGACATAACCTCTTACATCATGACTTGATTAAATAAGAGAATACAAAACGACAAGGACTCTAAAGGAAAAGACACGACGCCACAAGACTTGGCATAATGGCATGATGCTTGGAGGCTCTACGCTCATCACTCATTGTCATCCCCGTCTGGTTGCGATTCAGTGTCCGAGTTACCTAAAAAATATTGAAAAAACACTTGATGAGCGAACGCTCAGTATGAATTATATCTCTATACCCAGACTTGCTTTAAGTGATTAATGAATTATGCAATATGGCATGTTCATGTATAAACTAATGTGAGATAAATGACGAGTGTTGAAATAACGTGGAATAAGAAGAATGAACTAGCAAGATTTCAAAAGGTATCGAGTAAAGTTAACGAGGTTAACAAGCATGTAATAACAAACCACGTCATGAGATATTGGCTATTTATGTATTCAAGTACGGCCCATGTCGGACCACGCATGTCACGCACGTCAAGTCAAGTAATATCAAGCACGAGAGAGAGATTGTGAAACGTCATTAATCAAGCTAGTCATGCACTTCGGTGCAATGCCACACCGTGATCATTAAACTCCCATGGGCACAAGTACTTTCGGGTGCCCCTCCCAGGACCAGATCGGGCCCTATATGCGTAGGTATTGGGTCATGTAATTTGACATCCACTATAGTTTTATAGCCAATAGAATTCCAAAGGAGTAGATAATTGTAGGATGACAAGGTAGATTCACGGAATTTTGGAAGTCAAGGGCGGAACTCATGTAAAGATGACTTATCTAGAAATCCGAGACATACGTAAAACTGGGTAAATGGCGTCCACTTAAGGAGCCACAGATTAGAATTAGCGTCCATATCTATGGGCGCTCATTCTGGGAATAGATAATTAGGCACGAGGGAATAGCGTCCGTTACCACGGGCGCTATCCATAAATGGCGTCTACTATTCTGGACGCTGATTCCAGAAAGTGACATTTTCTCAAAAATACCAGAAGCAACATTATTTGAGGGCAAGATCGTCATGTTTTCTTCAGAGGGACATGACAGTAAAATGGTGTATAGGGTTTTTAGGGTACAACCTGCTCGACTGCCTTGAGAGAATCCAAAGCTAGCGTTGACTTACGAAGGTCTCTATGATATAATCGCTAGTCCGAAGGAACGAATGTCCCGCGGAGAGCTCAAACGTCACGGAGAGTTAAGGGTAATCAATAGAAATCAAAATCGGGACCTCATCTACGGAAGTGAGATGACAGTGCCAAGCGAACCCACGGTGAAGGTTTAAAACACAGAAATCAACGATCAGGAAAAATAGCGTCATGTGTAGAAGGTGCTACTTTAAATAGCGTCTGTCATCACAGCCGCACATTCATTAATAATTTTTCCATTTTAATACAATCGGCGTCCTTCGAGGAAGCCGCACATTTCCAATTTCTGTTATTCGATTTATAGTTTTCCAGAAAGTAAATTTCAAGGCATGGATCTCATTTTCAAAAATGTAAGCAGAATAGCGTCAACATGGAGGCGTAAATATTAATTAACATCAATTTTAACAGGCGCAAATTAATTTTAGTTTACATGAATTTATATACTGTGTTGATTAATCAATCAGATATGTTCAGATTTTTAGCGTCCATTATCTCAGATGCTGATAAGAATGGGTGTCCCTCCTGATGGGCGCAGATTTATGAAACATGAATAACACGTAAATATCATGCAATATTTCAGAAACAATTAGTGTTCGTAGGGTCGGGCGCTACCTCAAATGGCGGCCGTTATTGTGGACGCTAATTCTTTTTAAACGAATACTGACAACAATGATTTCCAGAGGTAACATTATGACATGATGCATGCAAGAACTAGTTTTTATCATATTTTTAATCATCATTGGGTCTTGGGGTAGAGAAAACCTACCTTTAGATGAAGAATGACGAATTGGATCTTAAGGAAATAGAGGGCCTCGGCAACTTCAAAGTCACAGAACGGCACTCTGTTCTGCAACTATGAAACAGAGTATGAAGAGGAAGAAGAAAGGTGTCTTCTGCGCTTCTTCTTTGTTGCAAGCAGGCCGCAGGAGGAAGAAGAGCAACACTACTGCTGCAGCAACTGTCCTCGTACAAGGAGGGAGAGGATGCAGCAAGGTTCCCTTCACGCTGTAGGAGGAAAGAACAGGGATGCAGGGGAACGCAGCAGGAGGAAGATGTTGCTATGGCCAAAATGTTACTTCGATCAACATCCCTTTGCCGTTCAACGAAGGGAGGTTTATATAGAGGAGAGGAACCCCAAGAGGGGGTCGAAGGCTGGTAAAGGAAGGTTTTGAAACCTTCCATACGTTGCTCTGTGAACTGCTCATCCTTCTTTTTCCACAACCGCTTGCCATTTTCCTTGGAGAAAACCCTAAGGTTCACCCTTGCATGCCACGTTCGAATATGCATTTGGGTTGGCCTTGGTGAGCGGCTACGTACGTGGATTTATGGGCCTTTAAATAAGTAGGTAAGCTCATATAAGAATTTAAGCCCTTTATATAATTAAACCCATTTGTATGAGACCCATTAGCCTTATACCATTTTATTTTCATACGCAGGGTCCATACGATTGTTGGTTTACCATTTGTGTGGGTTAAGGCCTTATATATATATTTAATTAGTGGGTGGTTCGTAGGCTTTATATATGTGAACATGGATTGGTTTTAGGTGTATACGGGTTGCATATAATTGGGTTGTTATATGTATATGTAAATATCATGGTTTAAGGCCCATTAATATATATATGGGTTCTATTATTTGGGCTAAGGTTTTTATATATTTTTGTGTTAATGGAAGGTGGTAATATATGTGTTAAAGCCCATTATGCGTATATATATAACTTAATTATTTCTATTTGGCCTTCTTATGCAAGTTTAATTTATTTGGAATATGTTTATTCCTTATTTTCCTTCGGGGTGCTACATGCGGGATCCCCTGGTCGTACCCGAAGTTCCTGGCAAAGTGATGCGGGTACTACGGCTCCAAGGAACTCGTCGCCGGCCGGTGCAACATCAACACGGCTGCTCGGGTGCTCAATATCCACTCAGTCCGTGGCCCCGCATCGGCCGCCCCCTGACTGGGGTGGGGCGCTGGTCGCCCCTCCACCTGAAGCCCCCAGAAAGAGGCCAGAGTCCCTCGCTGCACTGTCGAAGGGTAGTCCCTCCTCACCCCGGGCGGGCAGGTAACAAAGGGCCCTCCTGGCCCCCTCAAGCTTCTCCTCTGCGTCCCCATCCGACTGCCCAGTGAAACCAAATAGAAGTGGTGGCGTCGGGTTCACCACGGTACCTCGCGTCACTAGCCCCGGGAACAGTAACCCGACCCACACACTAAGATAGTGGGTCGGTAGCAGTATACTTCTCTCCCTCGGCGCTGAGTGTGCCGCTAGAACTCCAAGTCCCTGGTAGATATTGGCCAGTGCAGCAGGAGCTAGAACTAACTGTCTCCCCTCGGCCAACAAGCAAGCCAGCCACAACAACTCAGCTCTCAACAGCCCATCCTCTCCATGGGGAACTACAAAAGTTGCCAGTCAATATGCCAGATACGTTGCAAGGTGTGTCACATCTGGCAGACCATGGGGATTCCACCCCTCTTGTGGTGCATACACATATCTGGAGTACGTCCGGAAGCGTAGGTCCACCTTAGTGTACTCCTCCCACGGAGCCTGGTCCCTGTCGAACTCCTGATAGAAGCAAAATGGCCCGTTGTAGAAATGACGGACCCATACATTCAATGGTACCCGGGGAGTCTGTGCAGCTCTCTCTCTCCCCGCTAGAGCTAAATCTCTCCAGGTCTTCATGAGATACCAATAACTATAAGGCACTCGGTATCTTCCCAGCCTGTCGGTATGACTGCGGTGGAGGTCATCCAGCACTACCTCCTCATATCCCTCGCCGCTGATCGGCAAGCCAGAAATCCTGGACAGGGACCACAAGTCTAGTGTGGTCTCTCCCTCTGCTGTTGCCACCGTGTTCCCACGACGGTTGAAATGCTCTACCAAGCTCTGCAACAGTCCGGTGTAGTACGGGTACACGTACAGAATGGCAGTCAGCACGTACCTGATCTCAACGTGATCTAGCAACACACGGTAGTGGTGGATGATCCCCATCAGCCACTCAGTGTCACCTTGGCGGTAGTAGTGTGACGGGATCACCGCCCAGTGACCATACCAGCTAGTGATAGTCTGTCGCATGACTCCATTCAGCATGCTGTGATCATCATAGCCCTCTCCAGCATACTGCAAACTAGCAGGCTCCAGTACCAACCCAGTGGTCCCCTCTATCTCCGTGCGATGGTGACCGTGCAAATCCCAGCTAGCGGGGCCACTCGGCTGTTGACACTTGGAAAATGAACAAGGGTGAAAACATAATTGAAAAGAGGGTCGGACTAACAGTGAAAGACCAATGATGAAGCTCATCAACTGTCTGCTCGGCTAAAGCCCTTGTCGGCAAAGCTGATGCACGGTGCCAATGTCACTCAGACGGCAGCACTGATAAAGCAGCAGTCACTCGACTGATGAGACCTTCCAGCCCTTTAATGAGAGCTGTACAACCGTTTCGCCCAAGAATCCACGGATGATATGTCAGGGTAAGTCAGATGTCGGCTTACTGACAGATGTAATAGGAGATGAAGATGAAGCCGGTACCGGCAGATGAAGATGGCAAAGGCTTTTGCAAAGTCAGAGCAGAAGAAGAATGGTCTCCACAGGTTATACTCCCGGCAGAAGTCTTTCCGGACTAAAACTGATGCCCGAGCTCGTCACCATCCAAGTGACGATATCGATAAGATAATACCCGGTCTTGTCACCGTTCAGATGGCAATTCTGATGAAACCCCTGTCCACGGACTGATGAAACCCTTGTCTACGGACTGATGAAACCCCTGTCTACGGACTGATGAAATCCCGGTCTACGGACTGATGAAAACCGTAATGATGATCTCGATACAAGATATGTCATCAATGAAAGGCCCTTTCGGGTGATGATGTCCTTGAAAGACCCAAATGGGTCTGTGAAAGTGGCTAAAAAGCTTTAATTGGGCCTGCAAAGGATGGCGCCGAGAGCCACTTGCCGAAGCCCAAAGAGGGCGCCGAGAGCCACCTGCAAGCGCGCCGGGAAGCCCCATCTGGGGGCGCCGTGATGCTGCTGCCGAGAAGGGGAGAAGTGCCTATAAAAGCCCCTCCCTTCGAACAGATAAGGGAGAGAGACAAAAAAGAGACAGAAGGAGAATAGAAAAGGGAAAAAGAGAGAAGAAGAAGAGAAAAAGAAGCCAGAAAAGAAAGAGTAGAGAGGGAGTCCTGCCAAGAGAGAGTCCCCCTCGGCTGAGAGAAGAGAAGAAGCAGAAGAGAAGAAGCAGAAGAAAAGAAGAAGAAAAGGGCTCCAGGTGGGCTGCTAGGGGGAGGGAGAGGAGTCAATGCTCCGCCCTCCCCATGCTGTCTTTTCTTTTCTATTGATGTAATCTACTGAGCTTTTGTCTTGATTTATCGAAAATAGCCGGCCAGTTCCGGTCTCAATCTCTATCTTTCTGCTTTGCATTTCTATTTCACAGTCGATGTAAGGCTTCAATGCGATGCAATGAAATGTCAACGTGACCCATTTGGGGATCTACTGATTCAGATGTTTGCTCTCCTTTGATCGAAATGTCTGCTCTCCGCTTATCTTTGTATGTTTATCGTTTATGCAAAACATTTAATGGTTCATATGAATCTTCTCTTTAGAGGCATGGAAACCGGGCCCCTCCTTGTGCTGTTCAGGGACCAGAGACATCAATCTCTTGGTCCCCTGAACCGCTGGCTATACGAGGGTATATCGATTCTTCGGATCACTGCTATTCCGCGGATGCTAGCGAATGACAACCTCGATCTCTCGACCCTCCATCCTAATCCCTTGGATGACTAGGGTCTGGAGTTCGATGCTAAAGGTTCCTCAGCCATCGAGTTTCATATGCTATTGGGTCCGTCCAGGGGATCAGAGACAGTCATCTCTTGATCCCCAGACGGCCGGCGGCAGAAATAAAACAAAGTCTTCAGAGATCCAGACGATGGTCTCATTCCCCATCAATCCTGCCCTCCCATGAAATCCCCCTTCCTATACTTCAAATTCAACTTCAATCGCAGCCAGAAAACTCAGAAATCCCAGAAGCAGAGCATCGTCTGAACTCTGTAAACCCTGAAACCCTGCAGCGATTTCACCTTCTCGGCGTGCACAATTCCCCGCCGAGAACTATCCAGCCGAGAGGCCTCCCTCTTCAGCTAAACGACAAACAAAGCTATTTCAACCCTTTTCACGTGAGCCTCCGTGCAAGCCTCCCGGCGCCAGACTCCCGGCGCGGCCATGAGCGCGCCGGGAAGCCCCACGCCGAGACCCCCTCCCCTATCAGCCTATTCGAACCCCTCCATGCAAGCCTCTCGGCGCCACCTTCTCGGCGCGGCCATGAGCGCGCCAGGAAGCCGCCGCCGAGACCCCCCTTTTTGAGCCCCTAAACCATGCCGAGAAGCCCCCTTTTTGGCCAACTAAAGCCACGCCGAGACCCTCATTCGGCCAGCTAAACCCATGCCGAGAAGCCCCCTTTCATTCGGCCAGCTAAACCCATGCCGAGAACCCTATTTCTCTGTCAAATTAAAACCGTGCCGAGAGCCCCTCCTTCTTCGACCGATGAAACCCAGTCCGAGGCCCTCTTCTGCACTGACATCCTTCAATCTTTTAGTCTCCATACACATGTGCCCCGGGGATGTTCAGAGATCGTCATGGATGCCTTGAGAAGACATAGTAATGGGGAAGGCCTCCCCTACAGTCTTCATTCCCGATCCAGATTTCACCCTTATGAACCCAAAGGGCCATGTCATCACATGAGTTCCGAGGGATTTCAAGGGGATATTAAACGATGGAATAAAGGTAAGCGATGTCCTGGGGCCCGGTGCCCATCCTCGTTCGGTTGTCATCCCGGCACTCCGTGGATGATGACCTATCCTCTCTTGGCATAATCCAAGTTGAGGGGACATGCTGCCGAAATTTACACGTACCTTGCCAGGTAGCTGTGATGTCCTCTCTCTCAACCCCGTTGGCCCACGGAGCTATGTCCCTACATGCTCTCCGACGGTCCTTTGAAGGGGGATATAGATGCAACATCGCGTACGCACGGGGCGCGTCATGTTACGCCAGTGCTTACTCGGATTCTGGGTCAGTTATGCCCGATCTTTTACGGATCCCACCCTGCCACTGCATGGGTGGTTTCCTATTCCCCACTTGGCATGGTCCAAGATGGTGGGAATATGCCGTCGGTTTTATCCAGAAAATAACCAACCCCTGCTTCGTCTAATCCATTTAATGTCTTGCAAGTGAACGACTTCCGTCTCTTTTGAGCATGTGGCTTTACCGCTGTCATCCTCCTATCTTTAGCGTTTAATCAAGGGTTGTCCTCCTTAGGAGGACGTAATTAACGTCATAGCGTTTATGGTATGACGGACTTCTGGTCCAGACACGATCACTCACAATCGACTGACCAAGTCAGATCGAGCGCACAATGAAATCGTCACTTCGGTGACTGGCACGCCAATAAATCAATAATAAATATAAAAAATAAAATAAAATAAATAAAAATCCGCGTCCACAAGTCTGGCACGCCCGGTGGGACTTAGTCTCCCTTCATCTTTACGCTAAAGTAGGAGGCCCGGCGGGCCCCCCTAAACTTCTGATTCTGTGTACTTTCCTTATTTTCAGGAATCTACAATGACAGCCGGAATCATGTCCGTTTGCTTCGACCAGTAGTCGATTGACATGCATGTGCGAGAAGGCTACCTGGCGGTACCCCTCGCGTTCGGATCAATGCCACCTACCGTTGGGCTGCCCAACTGCTTGGGCGTCGTCTTCACTGACCTTCTGCACGTCGATGACAATGAGCAAGGCACTGTTGTAAGTGCCCCGGTGAAGATCACTGACCAGAAGAATATCGTACCAGAGAACACGGTCCCCACGGCCGTCGCCTGCTTTGTCCATCACGTCCAAAAAAGGGACGTGGTCCCCGCTGCTGCTCAGAAGGGGAGAAGAACCAACCGGAGGAGCCGGTATGTTGCTATTGACCGCAGTCTTTCCAACTCCGGAAAGACAATGATGATCAGTGGTGTCCGGGCAAACATGAACGGTTGCCCAAGGGCGGTCAAGCCGGACGTGATCATCCCGATGGTTCCCACTGCCAACAGATTCCAAACTCTGACCACCAGGCAGGCCAATTGGGAGGCTAATGAAAAGAAGCCGCTGGCGCCCAAGCCAGCAAAATACAAACAGGTCTGGCGGTCGAAGAAGATCCAAAGCTGGGCCCCAACTCAGGACAGGGAGAACCTTACTGATGTCACTATTGCCCGCCTCAGAGCAGGGGGCAGAAGGGAAGTGAAGAAAGATGAAAGAAATGATACTACTGTCTACCCCAGGACCCGGGGGAGGAGAGATGAGGTTGAGGGTCAGGAAAGAAATATGACTGCTGTTCGCCCCATGATGAGGGGTAGAAGATACCAGACAAGGGAAAACTTCACTACTACCTATCCCATGGCCAAGGGCAAGAGATGGGAAGAGAAGATCTACAATGCTGCTGCCGACCGTTGCCAAGTTGGCAATATGAGAAGAAGTGAACCAGTCACTGTGGTTTCTGCAAGAAAATCAAGAGCTTGTGCCAGACAGGCTGATATCTGTAGATACTCCAAAGCCGAGCGTTTGAATGCTCAGGTGGCAAGACTGGCTTATCAGTAAAAGAGCCAGGACAGATTGATACTCCAACCTGAGCCACAGTGGCACAATTCTGAAGAGATGAAGCAGATAGTCCAAGACTACTTCCACTACCTGGGGAGCTCTGCCCTCGGTCAACAAAGACTATCCCGTGCCTTGGGCACCAGAGGTGAAGAAAAAGAAGAAACACTTCAGGAAACGATGATCGGAGCCTCTTCCTCCGATTCAAACCACTATGAAGAAGGCCTCAAGCCTGGATATGATAAAGAAGACCTGTACCGGGAAGAAGCCAAAGAAAGAATATCGGTCTTTGACCGGCTCAGATATCCTGACCAGGTGAAAAGAAAGGTCTACAGGCGGAAGGGAAAAATGCAAATCTTCGCCTGCAACATGGCTGGACTCGCCAGGGGGCAAGATATACTACCAACTCAGCCAAATGAACTGCTCAGGTTGGCTACTAGACCTGGTCCTGTCACAAGAAGAGGCCAGGCCGCAAAAGATAAAATAAGAAATATGATGAAGCCCGCAAGATCACCACCATGACAGTCAATGTGGTGACGGCACAGGATGAAGACAATCCCTTTGTTGATGATGCTGAAGGGACTTCTGAAGATATGCAAATCCCATCAACCTTGGATCCCATGATCCAGATGATGTTCAGGAGATATCAGCAGGAGATCAGTGCTCTCCGAAGACAGCTCAATGAGAGACATGAAGCTACATCAGTCTCAAAGCAAGCTGAACCTGCGGGGCAAACATCCAGCTCAGCAGAGACGGCTATCCCAGCTAACCCTCTCCTAGCTGATAAGGGCAAGACACCGAGCCTACCTGTTCCACAGTAAACAGCAGCTCAGCCCTCTGTGTCTCAGACACAGCCTACCGCGCCCATCTTGCGCGCCACTGTGATGACAACTCCTCACAGCCAGCAACAAGCTCACTTCTTCCCAGAAGAGATAGATCCAACTGTAGCCCACAAGCAGATGATTGAAAGAATTGTGGAAATGAAGCTGTCAGAAAAGACTGGTGGTGATGCGGGTACTTATGATGTGTACAAGGTACCGTATCCTCCCCAGTATGCTGCCAAGAAACTACCCCCAGGCGTCAGTAAGCCGCCGAAGTTTGAGAAATTTAATGGCCAAGGCTCCCCTAGGGAGCATATAGCCTACTACACTACAATCATGGGCGACCTAGCAGTCGATGAAGCTTATCTGCTCAAGTTCTTTGGCTCATCCCTCACTGGGTTGGCCTTTGAATGGTACTCAAGTCTGCCAGCTGGGTCAGTGGCTGATTGGCCTGATATGCAGAGAAAATTCCGCGACAGATTTCATGTCACGGAAAGGGAAATCACGATAGCAGAGCTATATGCAACCAGGCAGAAACAAGATGAGACTGCACTGGACTACATCAAAAGATGGAGGAACTTAGCCATGAGATGCCGAAGGCCTCCTCATCAAGAAGATGCGGTGCAGATATGCAAGCAGAGCCTCAGGAGGGAGGTGCTAGAAAAGATGATCGGTGCAGATGTCAGAACATTTGACCGACTGAATAATATAGTGGCGGAAGTCGAGATGTTCTTGTCCAAGTGTCCTACCGCCAATGTTCTCACTATGCCGAAGGGAAAATCCAATGAACGACGGCCATCACACTCTGAGGCCAACACCGTCGATTTCAGAACCTTCGAGCAACAGAAGGGGAAGAAAGGGGCAGATGAAGCTCCCCCGTTGGCAGATACAGCAGAAAGAAAAGATAAAGTCTCTCTGAGAGACAAGATGAGAAAAGCATATTCCTTCCCAAAAGATAAGACGGCCGCACTGTTCAACTGGGCATACAAGTTCAATAAGGTAACATTGCCTGAACCCAAAAGACCAGCAGATGCAGCAAAGAAAGATGATCCGCTGTTCTGTCCATTTCACCGTGCGCTGGGGCACGCAATTGAAGATTGTTATGTCTTCAAAGATATCATGGAAGGAATGGTCAAGAAAGGTGAGCTGCAGCTGGGAGATTACCAGGTAAAGCCGCCCCATCCACATGAGCCTCCACCCTGGAGAGTGGCTGCCAATATGATCTCAGTCTACCAACAGTTGCCCAAGGAAGCCGTTGAAGAATGCACCAAGCATACCTATGAAGCTTGCTTCCTCACCCCACAGAAGGATCAGGAAGGATGGCAGATGATACCCATAAAAAGCAGAAAGAAGACTCCTGCAGCCAGTACCAGCGGAGCAGTTATCCGGGGTGTTACCCCAAGGCCCGAGCCGCCTCCAATAAAGCCAATATGGCATACAGCTGAGACCGGACCAGTCATCCGGATCCCTACTCACAACCGGAGGAGACAAACTCCCCTCCCTACGCATAAAGAGGTAAGCCCTGCAGCCAGGCGTCTGCAGCAATATATTAATGAGCTTGATGAGTACGAACAGAAGAAGCCCAAGCATCTGCTGATGAAAGACTGTATACTCTGGGAACAGCTCGAAGAATTGAAAATTAAAGAGCAGCCAGAGGCAGAACAAGAAAAAGCTGAAAATGAGCCCTTCTGGGGGCAGGAGCCAGCAAAGCCAAATTCCCAAAAGAAGAAGAAACGGCCCAAATCCAAGAAAGGAAAGAAGGTCACGACAGTACAATGTAACACTCTGTCAGTACTCTTTTCCTTGCCCGGGGAGGATGATGAGCCGGAAGCATCCAACGCTCCGCTAGAAGCTAACCATGCCGAAGCCTCTACCTCGGCCCATGCAACACGTTCTGGGAGAAGATGGGGGCGCCCACCACCAGCCAACCATAATATCATGTTCAGAGGGGAGCAACCCTATCAAATCCCGGAACCAGAGATACGAGGTGTCCAGGTTCCTCCCCCTGCCAGTCTGTACCAAGACAAAAAGAAGGCAGATGAAGCCCCTTCATTCCTGGAGTTCCTGTCCAGCTTAGAAAATGAGCAACCGGCTCATACTGCTCCAGATAAAAGCAATAAATGCCAGCAGACAGCGGCTGGAAAGTAGAAACAGCATGAAGAAAATGAAGAAGGTAACCCTCTAGCAAAACCAGGGGCAGTCGCTACAGAAGAAGCCTTCCGGGAGACCGATGAAGAAGATAAAATTGAAATGGGCAGCAAAGGCCACAGGCACCACATGAACCTCCAAGACCCCGATGGGCAGAGGAGATGAGACTGTCTAATGTCCGGGTGGGCAGTCGAGTCATGAAAATGCTGAAGAAACTCCCTACCAGATTCTCCATCTGGGAAATTCTCTCTCTGAGTGAAGAAGCTCGCCAAGCAATTGTGGATGCACTGCAGTCCCCGGCACAATGTGAAGCACTCTTGGCAGAAGTGAATGCTGGGCCATCAGTCACATTCACGGAGGATGATATGCTAATCCCAAATTCCGGCCATAATAGACCGCTGTATATGAGGGGTTCCCTGAACTGTCAGCCGATAAGCAGAATACTGATAGATCCAGGGGCTGCTGTGAATATTCTCCCATACCGCATCTATCAGAAATATTACTTTGATCTGCAGCTCACCAAGGTCAGAGACATGAAGATTGCAGGATTCAACCAAAAATGTGAAACACCTCTCGGGGTAGCTGATTTCAACCTCACACTGGGCGACCTCACTACAATGGTACGATTCTATGTAATCGACTCCAACACCACATATAAGGCCCTGCTGGGAAGACCGTGGCTGCACGAATATCAGATAGTGCCATCCACGCTACACCAATGCATAAAATACTGCCATGAAGGAAAAGAAGAAAGGGTGTTTGCAGACCTACATCCCTTCGAAGTGTTCGAGTGCCATATGCTCGATGCATCCTACTACACCGAGGTGTCACAAAGGGATAAAGAAAAGAAGCTGTGGTCAGCCAGGAAAAGCCGGCGACAAAGACAAGAAATTGGTCTCCGCCGCCGCCAAAGGGCTACATCAAAAAGCATGGGGTATCTCACATCTCTTATGCTGGTGATTTTGCTCGGATCACTGCTCCTGGCATACACCCAGATGATACTGAAGAAAAGATGAAAGAAAAATACACACAGGTGGAAGTTCCTCAGGGTCTAGTCAAGCCCATAGCGAGCATAGAATACCAGACGGTGCTACCACTGAAGACTATGAAAATCCCTTGCTTCTGCGAACCTCCTATCATATTCTACACCGAGGGGGCAGTCGAAGAAGACGATCGAGATTGCATGGTCCCTGAAGAAGCCGCAAACCGGATGGTGCCAATTAGAGGCCTAGAGTACACTACCCAACGGGTTTCGCAAATGTTCTCCAAGATGCAAATGCCTTCAATACAATCTGCAGCCCAGAAGAAAGCATTCAAGGAGCTATGGGATCCACCTCGAGATAATAAAGAACTGAGGAAGATCACACAGCACCCGGGACTGGGCTATACCCTGCAAGAATACTATGAAGCTGAGGTAGATGTCATCTCTGCCTTCTACCAGCATGAAGATTCCCCTGGGATGGACTATAACCAATACCCTTCGGAAGATGAAGAAATCATTTATTAGTCCGTAGTGGACAATGAAATCCCAGACAATCTGCCAGGGGTGGGGATACCTGACGAGACAAAGAGAGATTGGTACTGGGAAGATCTATCTTGCAAGGAGGATCTGTTCCAGGATGAAGCGAAATTTGACACGGGAACCCCGGATGAAGATCAAGTATCCAGAGAGCTGCAAGAGTGCCTGGAGTTTGGGCGCATTCTAGAAGAATTCCGAGCTCTACATAATGATGACCTCTCAGGGGAGCCCACATCAGAAGAGCCTCTAAGCACGGAAGATTCCACTTCGAAGTTTTCCGCTGAGCCAGTCACGTCCTCGGGGCAGACTGAACAGAATCCGGCCGTATTGGCCTTATACGATGCACCAGCATCTGCAGATGACCAATATGATGAAATAGAAAATCATGAGAACGAAGAAGATTATATCCTGGGAGGCTTTATTGATTTGCAAGAAGCCCCACCCGAAGTTGAAGACGGAGGCCAAGCCACCGTCGATGAGCTGATAGAAGTGAATCTGGGGTCAGCAGAGGAGCCAAGGCCTACGTTCCTCAGTGCACTGCTGGAGCCAGCTATCAAAGAACAGTATATTCAGTTTTTGAAAGAATTCCGAGACTGCTTCGCATGGACATATGATGAAATGCCAGGACTGAGTTCTGATGTGGCACAGCACCGATTAGCGATAAACCCAGAGGCAAGCCCTGTGAAGCAGCCTTCCAGGAGAATGCGCCCCGAACTGATAAATCAGATCAATAAAGAGGTCGACAAGCTGATCGATGTGGGCTTTGTTGAAGAGAACCAGTATACTACGTGGCTGGCCAATATAGTGCCCGTGAAGAAGAAAAATGGGAAGATCAGAATATGTGTAGATTTCAGGGACCTGAATAAGGCTTGCCCGAAAGATGATTTCCTAGTGCCAATCACTGAAGTAATGATCGATGCAACCACTGGCCATGAAGCCCTGTCATTATGGATGGGTCATCCGGATACAACCAGATCTGGATTGCTGAAGAAGACAGAGTGCACACTGCATTCCGCACCCCGAACGGGATATTTCATTATAAAAGAATGCCGTTCGGCCTTAAGAACGCCGGCGCTACCTATCAAAGAGCTATGACAAAGATCTTTGATGATTTGCTCTTCAAGAAAGTGGAGTGCTACATCGATGACCTGGTGGTGAAAATCGGCAGAAGAGAAGATCATCTGCAAGACCTGAGGATAGTGTTCCAGAGGCTGCGCAAATATGAACTCAAGATGAATCCTATCAAATGCGCCTTCGGCGTGTCCAGTGGAAAATTCCTTGGGTTCATTGTCCGTCATAGGGGCATTGAGATCGACCCATCCAAGATTAAAGCTATCCAGGAGCTCCCTCCACAAAGGAATCTCCACGAGCTGAGATCTCTACAAGGGCGTTTGGCCTATATCCGACGATTCATATCAAATCTGTCGGGGAGATGCCACCCTTTTCACAAGCTCATGATGAAAGATGTACCGTTCCTCTGGGATGATGGCTGTCAGGAAGCCTTTGAGAAGCTGAAAGAATATCTCAATACCCCTCCAGTGCTGGGGGCACCTATTAAGGGCAGACCCCTGATACTGTACATTGCAGCCACACACTGTTCCCTGGGGGCAATGCTAGCACAGATAAATGAAGAAGGCAAAGAGCAGGCTCTATACTACCTGAGTCGGAGGCTGATTAGAATTGAAGAAAGCTACACCTATATAGAAAAGACATGCTTGGCACTAGTCTTTGTGGTGCGGACACCCGAGCTGTTGATCGGCACGACACACCGAGCCACCGGTACCGCACACGGAGCACGACACGAGCCACCTCAGCGTCCATCTGGCTCGGAGACAGCTTGGAGACTCCGCCTTGAGCCTCCCCATTTATTATATTTAGCTAGACTTTATGTGTGTGTAATTTGTATTTATTTCGTTGCATTCGGTTTGCCATTTTGAGTGTAATAGGGGCTTACGAGCATTTCGGACCCCGTGGGCCCCACGGGCCCCCCGGGCCCCACCACATTGGGCCACCTCAGCCTAGGGTCCCACATGGGGCCAGTCAACATGCCACATGGGAGCATCTAGAAGTTTGAATGGTATTTGGACACATGGGGGACAATGGACTTGAAAAGTCCAAATGAGAGGCCACCTACCCCCACCTACCAAGTCCAACTTCCACATCCTTGCCATTCTAGTCAATAGGCCGCCCCCCCCCTTTATTTTTTTTTAATTTTCATTTGTGTGGATGGTCACATGCAATCCTAGCCCTCAATCTCCCACCCCTAGATCCAACGGTGGAGGATTGATTAGATTGGTGACCTATATATGCTTGTAATTTCCATTTTTGATGAATTAATGCCATTTGGAATCAAGAAATTGTTGGAGCTCCAGCTTGGTGCGCCCCTCTCTTCCCCCTTGCAGCTGTGAAGGTTGCCTCTGGAGGTGTGACTCCTCCCCTATCAGTTCCGGTCATCGCCGCCGCCGCCACGAGCCGCCACCGCACCGCCATCGCCTTCGCCGGAGTTCTGTCCACGCAGTACCACAGCCACTTCCACGAAATTCCAGTCTCAGCCACGGCCTCAGATCGAGCTGGAACTTTTACTGGATGTCCCAGAGGTGTCCAGCACGTCCTCAGAATTTTGGTTGGTCATAAAGATCTCATTTGGTATTTTTTGATTTTCGTCCAATCACAGTTTCCAGATCTGTCTACTGTCTGTTTCCATTTCCACCCGCCCAGAGTTTCAAGTCTTAGGTCCTTTTTTTGATTTTCTTTGGTTCGCCCAATTTAACTGGGTGTCCCTTGCATCCATCCCTTCATCCACCATTTTTTTTAATTTTTGGTTCGTCCATTTCATATTTTCTAAAATTCGTTCTCAGTCCTAGCTACAGTACTTTCTGCCAGTTCCCAGATCCGACCACCAGACACTCCAAAAATCCTATCAAATCACCACCAGCTCCAAATCCAATTCTAAAAATTGTCCCAGCTTCATGGTTTGAATATCTACAAAGTTGAAGAAGAGCTTGAAGTCTGATTCCTACGGAAAGTAGGCGGTCAACGGTGGTTCTCAGACAAGTACCCTGTAAATCTGATGTCTCGGTTACTGTACAACAGGGATTTGTAAATTCATTAAAGTCTAGATCCGGCTAGATCCATCAGATCTCTTTGAGTCTAGATTGAAGCATTTGAAGAGAGCTTTCCAACGATAGCTCATGCGTCCCGATCCGACGTCGGGATCGACCGCAGCGGCTGTTTTCGCCGGAGCGCGCACCTGAAAACAGCAAGCAGAAATCCGTGGGCAGCATTCCAAAAGCTTGGAGATCGGAGTTGTTCGGCCACCGGTCGGTGTTCCCGGCCGACCGCCTTCCGTGGAGACGTGCCACCAGGGGTCCCATCACAGTGGGACCCACTCCTGCAGATCCGGAGGCCAGCGCCACCCGTGGGCCCCACGGGCCCGCAGAACCCGCCGTTCGGAAAGCACTAAAACGCGGAGTTCGGCACCGCCGGGCGACATCAAGATGCTGCCCGTCAACCCGAGTTGCGTGATTCCCGGGCTCCACATGTGACCTTTTACCTCCCTGCGTGGAGTGGGTCAAATCTTTGTATTGCTGTGATATTGTTTAACCGGGAGTCCGTGATTCGGCCGGGGTTGTCTTCGCCACGCCGGGAGCGTGGAGGTAATGGTCCGAACCTCTTGGCGTTCATTTGCTTAGCTAGTATACGGTCTTTTGCCGCTGCCGAGAGTGTAGGTTCCTAGCCCGTGTGTCCATGTCACCGCTGTGAGCGTGAGAGTGACCCGTCCCGCGACTCGATCCGAGTCCGGAAGTGAGTCTGACTACCTTGAACTCTGCCGGTTCCTTAACCGCGCACGATCCACGCTTTCCCTCGCATGGGACGCCGAGTGAGCTTGTACTTCTGTTAGCGACGTTTGCCACTAGGAGCTCGTAGTGTCGGGCTTAGCGTCTCCCTGGTGTGTATTGCTGGTCGCGTCTTCATTTAGAGTCCGAGGGTGGCACTGTATAGTGTCGTCTCCCGTGTCCGTCCCGCATCAGTTTGGTATCAGAGCAAGTCGAGTCTAGGGTAGTCGTTGCATAAGTCTTGCATAGTCTAAGGTTACCCCACACACACCTTCACTCGGTATATCCAAAGGTGTTGTCCGACCGTTAGGCTTCGCCTACCGGGAAGACCACACACTTGCGCGAGTGACCTTCGGGTCGATTACCTCCGCCGCGTACCGAGTCTTGGCCGTGTCTAGGGTGTAGTCGAGTCTCATTCTTTTCAAAAAAAAAAAAAAGTGTTTTAAATTGCATTCTTTCAAAATACCAAAAAAAGGAGTGTTTTCAAATTGCAATTAGGTCTAAGTGTATCATTTAGTGTGTTTGCATTAGTCGGTCGTTGTCACCTAGTCCGTACGTCTTTGCATGCCCACCCGTCGAGGCACCCAATACTCGCCACCACCACCTATGGCGGACTCCCGAGCCCGTAGTTCCGATGAGTCTTCCACGGCCGAGATGTTCCGGGCCATCATGGATCGTTTAGACACGCGTATGGATGGTCTTAGTACGCGTATGGATGGCATAGGGACGCGTCTAGAAGGGAGGATGAAGGTCCTCGAGGATCGGGCCGGGGTTTCGGAGCAGTCCATTCAAGGCCTTGTTGGGAGGATTGCCGTCCTAGAGAGGGGCCCAGTAGCGGCGCAACCCGCGCCGACGAACGGCCAACAAGAGCCGGTGCAGCAACCCGCTGTGCCAAGGGCTCAGGTAGAGGATGTCGGGAGGCAACAGGCGCCTATAGTGGATGATTATGCCTCCGACAATGATCACGGGGGTAACGGTCGTCGTCATCAACGACGGAATCGTGATGACGAGGATGACGACCGCATTCTTAGGGGTGTGCGTGCGGACCCTCCCACTTTTAGCGGGTCCTTGGACCCTAGGGTGTATCTAGATTGGGAGGCCGGTATGGACCGGTACTTCGAGTGGTTTGAGATGACGGACCACCGAAGAGTCCGATATGCGAAGATGAAGCTGCAAGGGCAGGCCCAAACTTATTGGATCAATGTGGAGAGCCTGCTCAACCAGCGACGTCAACCCCAAATCGGTACCTGGGATGATATGAAACTCAAATTGAGGGAGAAGTACCTTCCTGCCTCATATCGCCAACGTCTTATAGACAAGTGGCAAAGCATCTCCCAAGGGAACCGATCCGTGACCGAGTACACCGCCGAGTTCGATGAGTATTATTTGCGGTGCGGGGTCACGGAAGAGAGCACCATGACGATATCCCGCTTTCGGAGAGGTTTGCGGCCTAATTATCAATATGAACTCTTTCGCCGCAATGCCACCACTTTGGAGCAGGCATATCAGATTGCTCTCGAATTGGAGCAGTTCGAGGCCGAGTTCGAGTCACCCCATCGGTTGGGCTCCTTTCCCCTTCGTAGTGTCGAGTCCCGTGGCTCATCTGGCACATATCCGAGGGCCCCCATGGCTCGACCTCAGGAGCCCGCTCGCCACGAGCCCTTTGCTCCTAGGCCTCGCCCTCCACCCCCGAGGGACCTTCCTCGTCCCCAGCATCTTACGGCCCCACCCATAGCCCGTCCACCGGCACCTGCACCACCCGCACGTCCTTTGTTGCCTACGCCTCCTATCCGTCGGGAGGATAAAGGTAAAGGACCTATGATTGGGGAGCCTAGTGGATCACGGCAGCAGTGTTATCGCTGCAATGGGTTTGGCCATTTCGCCAACCAGTGTCCCACTCGCCCATCTCTTCACATTGGGGACACACAGGCTGAGGATACCACCCCTGCGGGCCTAGAGTTAGTCAGCTATGAGGCAGATGAAGAGCTAGCTGACGAGTACTATGAGATGGGAGGTGAGGCCCAGGATGCCCAGCAGTTAGATGATACCCATGTGGGGGTCGTCAGATGTATCCTCACCCAGCCACAGGTCAGTGATGACTGGCGTCGGACCACTATCCTTCATGTATTCTGTAGGCTGGGAAAGCAAATTTGCAAGGTGGTCATCGATAGCGGGAGTTGTATCAATGCAATCTCCACGAACGCTGTCACTCGTCTTGGTCTCACACCCGTAGACCACCCTTGCCCCTACCAGGTATCATGGGTGGATACAACTTCCATTTCGGTCAGGCTGCGGTGCTTGGTCCCGCTGCAGCTCCACTCCTACCGTGACGAGATCTGGTGTGATGTTCTTCCCATGGAAGTGGGAAGTATCATTCTTGGTAGGCCGTGGTTATTCGACCGAGATGCCACACTCCATGGTCGGTCGAACACCTGTACCTTCGACCACGATGGCCAGCGGGTCACCCTCCAACCCGTTCGGCCCAGGAGCCCATCTGTTAGGGGTCCTACTGGCCCTAGTACTCCGAAGCCTTCCGTTCCCGGGCCTAGTACCCCATCCCCAGCTCGGGCTATGACCGTTACCTCTGGCCCAGGAGAGCCCTCGACGAGGAGATTGATGATGATTAGCTCCCGGGAAATGGAGCAGGAGCTTAGTCAGGGCTGTCCGGTGTTTGCCATTACGGTCCGAGAGGTGGAGCGGGACTCCGAGGGTGAGCTCCCACCCGAGGTTGTTCCCATTCTGCAGGAGTATGCTGATGTATTCCCCGATGAGCTTCCCGAGGGACTCCCACCTATGCGGGATATTCAGCATGCCATCGACCTTGTTCCGGGCTCTTCTTTGCCCAATCTTCCTCATTATCGAATGAGCCCCACGGAGCATGCCGAGCTTAAACGGCAGGTCGATGAGCTTGTGCAGAGAGGATCTGTCCGGGACAGCATGAGTCCATGTGCTGTACCCGCATTACTCGCCCCGAAGAAGGATGGCACGTGGAGAATGTGCATTGATAGTCGTGCCATCAACAAAATCACCGTGAAGTACAGGTTCCCTATTCCCCGCCTTGATGACATGCTGGACATGATGGCAGGTGCCACTATCTTTTCGAAGATTGATCTTAAGAGCGGCTATCATCAGGTGAGGATTAGGCCAGGTGATGAGTGGAAGACCGCATTTAAGACCAAGGACGGTCTATATGAGTGGTTGGTCATGCCTTTTGGGTTGACCAATGCCCCTAGCACTTTCATGCGGCTCATGACTCAGGTCCTTCGACCTTTCATTGGAGTCTTTGTAGTGGTGTATTTTGATGATATCCTTATCTATAGCCGCACCACAGGGGACCACTTAGACCACCTTCGGCAGGTCTGTATACTTCTTCGGCGAGAGCAGTTGTTTGCGAACCCACAGAAGTGTGCTTTCATGACATCTCAGCTTACCTTCTTGGGTTTCATTGTGTCTAGTACTGGGGTCTCCGCCGATCCGGAGAAGGTCCGGGCCATTGTTGAGTGGCCGGAACCCCGTACGGTTCATGATGTCCGCAGCTTTCATGGCCTTGCGACGTTCTATCGTCGCTTCATCCGCGGATTTAGCTCCGTCACTGCCCCGATCACGGATTGCATCCGTAAGGGCACATTTGTATGGACGAAGGCCGCATCTGCTGCCTTCAGGGACATCAAGGAGCGCATGACCCAGACACCTATCCTTCGACTGCCTGATTTCTCGAAGGTGTTTGAGGTCTGTTGTGATGCGTCGGGTGTTGGGATAGGAGGAGTTTTGAGTCAGGAGTCCCACCCGATCGCATATTTCAGCGAGAAGCTGAATGATGCGAAACTGCGATATTCCACATATGATAAAGAGTTTTACGCAGTTGTTCAGGCTCTTAGGCATTGGAGGCATTACCTATTACATCAGGAGTTTGTCTTATACTCCGATCATGAGGCTTTGAGGTACCTCCATTCCCAAAAGAAGCTGAATTCGCGTCATAGTCGTTGGGTTGAGTATCTCCAGCAGTTCACCTTTGTGCTAAAACATAAGGCTGGAGTGGAGAACAAGGTGGCCGATGCCTTGAGTCGGCGAGCATGTCTTCTTACCACCATGAGTGCCGAGGTCATAGGGCTAGAGAAGATGAAGGAGGCCTATGTTGATTGTCCTGACTTCGGTCAGATTTTTACTACTCTCCAGGCCGGGCCCTCGAGAGACCATGATGATTATGTGCTTCAGGAGGGTTACCTCTTTCGAGGTAGCAGGCTATGTGTTCCCCGAACTTCGGTTCGAGATTTCCTAGTGTGGGAACTACATGCGGGAGGTCTAGCCGGCCACTTTGGTCGGAACAAGACTATTGAGGCAGTGGAGCATCGATTTTATTGGCCGAGCTTGAAGCGCGATGTTGCTAACATCGTGGCTCAGTGCCGTACATGTGCTACGGCCAAAATGAAGAAGCAAAGCTCGGGCCTTTATACGCCTCTCCCCGTGCCTGATGCCCCGTGGCAGGATGTCAGCATGGATTTTGTTTTGGGATTGCCACGTACCTCCAGGAAGCATGATTCGGTCTATGTGGTGGTTGACCGTTTCTCGAAGATGGCCCTCTTTATCCCTTGCTCAAAGACTTCGGATGCTTCTAGGGTAGCCCGCCTATTCCTTACTCATGTGGTGTGCAAGTTCGGGTTGCCTCGCACTATAGTGTCTGACCGTGATGTTAGGTTCACTTCCTATTTTTGGAAGACACTATGGCATATGATGGGTACGCACCTCAAGTTTTCCACTGCATACCATCCCCAGACAGATGGTCAGACCGAGGTGGTCAATAGGAGTCTGGGTGATCTTTTGAGATGTCTTGTTAGGGACCGCATTGGGGATTGGGATCTCATTCTACCTATGGCTGAGTTTGCATATAATGATTCGGTGAATAGGTCTACTGGCATGAGTCCATTTGAAATTGTCACAGGTCGTAGGCCTAGGAAACCCGTTGACCTTGTCCCCATGCCTGTCCATGCTAGAGTGTCGGAGTCGGCCGAGTCATTTGCTAGGCATGTTAGGAGTTTGCATGACGACATCCGTCGTCACATTGAGTCCAGCAATGCACGGTACAAGGAGTTAGCCGATGCCCACCGACACCACCGAGAGTTCCACGAGGGCGAATACGTCATGATCAGGGTAAGACCTGAACGGTTTCCCTCTGGAACCGTTAAGAAGTTGCAAGCTCGCGGAGCCGGTCCATTCAGAGTGTTGAAACGCGTTGGATCCAATGCGTACGTTGTGGACTTGCCCGAGGAATATGGTATAAGCTCTACCTTCAATGTATCGGATCTTGTTGCATATAGGGACCCAGCGGTGATCCCTAGTGAGCCTTTTGAGCCATCTCCTCCCCTTGAGAGTGATCCCACACCTGAGTGTCCACTTCCACCTCCAGCCCCTTTTTCACGGCAGCGTGAGCATATAGATCGTATACTGGACGAGCAAGTGACGGTTACCAGGAGTGGATCTTACCCGCGCTACCTAGTGCGATGGAGAGGACGGCCCGCTACTGAGGACACATGGATCACACATGGTGAGTTGCAGCAGATTGATCCGGACCTTTTGGAGCGATACAGGAGCGATGCAGACCCTTACTCGACAGGGTCGAGTTTCTCCCACCCGGGGAGAATTGGTGCGGACACCCGAGCTGTTGATCGGCACGACACACCGAGCCACCGGTACCGCACACGGAGCACGACACGAGCCACCTCAGCGTCCATCTGGCTCGGAGACAGCTTGGAGACTCCGCCTTGAGCCTCCCCATTTATTATATTTAGCTAGACTTTATGTGTGTGTAATTTGTATTTATTTCGTTGCATTCGGTTTGCCATTTTGAGTGTAATAGGGGCTTACGAGCATTTCGGACCCCGTGGGCCCCACGGGCCCCCCGGGCCCCACCACATTGGGCCACCTCAGCCTAGGGTCCCACATGGGGCCAGTCAACATGCCACATGGGAGCATCTAGAAGTTTGAATGGTATTTGGACACATGGGGGACAATGGACTTGAAAAGTCCAAATGAGAGGCCACCTACCCCCACCTACCAAGTCCAACTTCCACATCCTTGCCATTCTAGTCAATAGGCCGCCCCCCCCCCCCTTTATTTTTTTTTAATTTTCATTTGTGTGGATGGTCACATGCAATCCTAGCCCTCAATCTCCCACCCCTAGATCCAACGGTGGAGGATTGATTAGATTGGTGACCTATATATGCTTGTAATTTCCATTTTTGATGAATTAATGCCATTTGGAATCAAGAAATTGTTGGAGCTCCAGCTTGGTGCGCCCCTCTCTTCCCCCCTTGCAGCTGTGAAGGTTGCCTCTGGAGGTGTGACTCCTCCCCTATCAGTTCCGGTCATCGCCGCCGCCGCCACGAGCCGCCACCGCACCGCCATCGCCTTCGCCGGAGTTCTGTCCACGCAGTACCACAGCCACTTCCACGAAATTCCAGTCTCAGCCACGGCCTCAGATCGAGCTGGAACTTTTACTGGATGTCCCAGAGGTGTCCAGCACGTCCTCAGAATTTTGGTTGGTCATAAAGATCTCATTTGGTATTTTTTGATTTTCGTCCAATCACAGTTTCCAGATCTGTCTACTGTCTGTTTCCATTTCCACCCGCCCAGAGTTTCAAGTCTTAGGTCCTTTTTTTGATTTTCTTTGGTTCGCCCAATTTAACTGGGTGTCCCTTGCATCCATCCCTTCATCCACCATTTTTTTTAATTTTTGGTTCGTCCATTTCATATTTTCTAAAATTCGTTCTCAGTCCTAGCTACAGTACTTTCTGCCAGTTCCCAGATCCGACCACCAGACACTCCAAAAATCCTATCAAATCACCACCAGCTCCAAATCCAATTCTAAAAATTGTCCCAGCTTCATGGTTTGAATATCTACAAAGTTGAAGAAGAGCTTGAAGTCTGATTCCTACGACAAGTAGGCAGTCAACGGTGGTTCTCAGACAAGTACCCTGTAAATCTGATGTCTCGGTTACTGTACAACAGGGATTTGTAAATTCATTAAAGTCTAGATCCGTCTAGATCCATCAGATCTCTTTGAGTCTAGATTGAAGCATTTGAAGAGAGCTTTCCAACGATAGCTCATGCGTCCCGATCTGACGTCGGGATCGACCGCAGCGGCTGTTTTTGCCGGAGCGCGCGCAGGGAAAACAGAACTGAAATCCGTGGGCAGCCATTCCACAACTTGAAGATCGGACCCGACCGGCCACCAATCGGTGTCTCCGGCCGACCGCCGTCCGTGGAGGCGCGCCACCAGGGATCTCCATCATAGTGGGACCCACCTCTGCAGATCCGGAGGACAGCGCCATCCGTGGGCCCCACGGGCCCGCAGAACCCGCCGTTCGGAAAGCACGAAAACGCGGAGTTCGGCGCGTCGAGTCGACATCAAGATGCTGCCTGTCAACCTGATTTGCGTGATCCCCGGGGCCCACATGTGACCTTTTACCTCCCTGCGTGGAGTGGGTCGAATCCTTTTGTACCGCTGTGAATTATGTTAACCGGGGGTCCGTAAGTCAGCCGGGGTGTCTTCGCCACGCCGGGTGCGTGGAGGTAAAGGTCTTAACTTCTTGGCGTTACATTGCTTAGCTAGTATACGGTCTTAGGCCGCTGCCGAGAGTGTAGGTTCCTAGCCCGTGTGTCCATGTCACCGCTGTGAGCGTGAGAGTGACCCGTCCCGCGACTCGATCCGAGTCCGGAAGTGAGTCTGACTACCTTGAACTCTGCCGGTTCCTTAACCGCGCACGATCCACGCTTTCCCTCGCATGGGACGCCGAGTGAGCTTGTACTTCTGTTAGCGACGTTTGCCACTAGGAGCTCGTAGTGTCGGGCTTAGCGTCTCCCTGGTGTGTATTGCTGGTCGCGTCTTCATTTAGAGTCCGAGGATGGCACTGTATAGTGTCGTCTCCCGTGTCCGTCCCGCATCACTTTGCCGTTAAAAAGCTCCGGCACTATATGCTGTCACATGAAATCACACTGATATCTGCAGCAGATCCACTCAAATACATATTGACTCAGCCAGTGCTGAAGGGCCGGTTGGGCAAATGGGCAGTGATTCTGATGGAATTCGATATCACATATATACCCCAGAGGGCAATCAAGGGACAGGCCATGGCCGATTTCTTCGCAGAGCATCCTGTGCCAGAGAATGACATGTTGGGGACTGAGTTACCCGATGATGAGACACTAGAAGCCTGCCAGGCTCAGTCAACTATGTGGCAGTTATTCTTTGATGGAGCATCTAGAACAGAGACAGACTCCGATGGAAAGACCAGAATACGGGCCGGAGCCGGTATTGTGCTGAAATCACCAGAAGGGGAGGTGGTACATACTTCCTGTTCTATAAACAAGCCTTGCACTAATAATGAAGCCGAGTATGAAGCTCTGATAATCGGATTGCACATCAGCCTCAACATGGATATTCAGATGCTTCAGGTATTCGGGGATTCAATGTTGATAATAAAGCAAATCCAAGGTGAGTTCGAAGTGCGAAAGCCGAGTTGAACCCCTACCACCAAAAAGCTGTGCGCCTCATGGCGAAATTCTATCATATTGAGCTCAAGCATGTGGGCCGTGCACATAATGCTCAGGCTGATGCATTGGCAAAGCTAGTCAGCTCAATAGCAGTCCCACCAGATGAGACACTGAACATTGTTGTTATAAACCGGCGGCAAGTCCCCAGCATGCTAGAAGGTTGCCCCGAAGAAAATGAAGTCGCCACGATCAGTACAGAACAGGTATCTGATTGGAGACAACACCTGCTACAATGTTTTTTACACCAACAGCTGCCGAGAAAAGAGAAGAAAAGATGAAACTTCTAAGGATCAAAGATTCTTATGAATTCAGAAATGGAACTCTGTTCCGAATAATGGCAGATGCACGCAAGAAGATTTTGCTCCGCTGCCTGTCTACTGAGGAAGCTTGGCAAGCAATGAAAGAAATACATGCTGGGACGGCAGGTGCTCATCAAGCTGGCCCTAAGATGAAGATAGAAATCAAGAAGCTGGGCTACTATTGGCCCACTATGTTTGAAGACTGTTGCAAGTTTGCAAAGTCATGCCAGAAATGTCAGGAGCATGCTGCTGTGCCTAGAAGGCCACCCACAACTCTGCACCCTACAATCCCTAGCTGGCCGTTTGCACAATGGGGAACTTATGTAGTCGGGCCATTGCCAACTTCCTCGGCCGGACATAAGTACATACTGGCCATAACAGATTACTTCTCCCGATGGGCGGAAGCTATAGCATTAAGAGAAGTGACTGGTGAGTTGGTCTCCAGATTCATCAAGCAGAACATTATCTTCCGGTTCGGGATCCCCAACCGAATAATATCTGATAATGGAGTCATTTCAGAAATCAGAAAATCTATCGGCTTGCTGAGAGGTATAAGATTGAATGGAGAACTTCTACTCCTTACAATCCACAGGCAAATGGATTGGCAGAAGCCTTCAATAAAACTTTATGCACCTTGCTAGCTAAAGTCGTCAGTTCTAATAAGAAGGACTGGGAAGAAAAGATGTATGAAGCTCTATGGGCATACCGCACTGTCTTCAAGACACCTACAGGGTGCTCGCCATACTCACTGGTATACGGCTCAGAGGCAGTAGTTCCACTAGAGCTGGAAGTCCCGTCACTCAGAGTGGCAGTCCAATATGACCTTGCCCATGGTGAACAAACCAATGCAGAAAGAAGATTACAAGAGTTGGCTAATTGGAAGGGAAGCGCCTCCAAGCTCAGAAGAATATCCAGATGTATCAGGCCCGCATGGCCACTGCATTCAACAAACTCGTAAAGGACGAGAATTTAAGAAAGGTGACCTCTCATGGTCAAGAAAAGAGAAGTCATGGCGTCCAACCCAAAAGGAAGCTAATCCTAATTGGGAAGGTCCTTATGTGATATATAGGGTCTACGAAGGAGGGGCCTACATGGTTGTTAACCATCGAGGGGAAATCCAATTCTCACCACTCAACTTTAGGCACCTAAAGCTGTATCATGCTGCACAACCAACATTCTCCGAGTAATCGGGCTAAAAGCTACCTCTTTCTTGGTCTAGTGGCACTCCGCCCTAACCAAGCTACCCTTTTCCTTGGTCTAGTGGCACTCCGCCCTAACCAAGCTACCTTTTTCCTTGGTCTAGTGGCACTCCGCCCTAACCAAGCTACCCTTTTCCTTGGTCTAGCGGCACTCCGCCCTAACCAAGCTACCCTTCTTTCTTGGTCTAGTGGCACTCCGCCCTAACCGAGCTACCCTTCCTTCTTGGTCTAGCGGCACTCCGCCCGACCAATATTCCTAGAGTAATCGGGCAAAAAGCTACCTCTTTCTTGGTCTAGTGGCACTCCGCCCTAACCAAGCTACCCTTTTCCTTGGTCTAGTGGCACTTCGCCCTAACCAAGCTACCTTTTTCCTTGGTCTAGCGGCACTCCGCCCTAACCAAGCTGCCTTTTTCCTTGGTCTAGTGGCACTCCGCCCTAACCAAGCTACCATTTTCCTTGGTCTAGCGGCACTCCGCCCTAACCAAGCTACCCTTCTTTCTTGGTCTAGTGGCACTCCGCCCTAACCGAGCTACCCTTCCTTCTTGGTCTAGCGGCACTCCGCCCGACCAATATTTCTAGAGTAATCGGGCAAAAAGCTACCTCTTTCTTGGTCTAGTGGCACTCCGCCCTAACCAAGCTACCCTTTTCCTTGGTCTAGTGGCACTTCGCCCTAACCAAGCTACCCTTTTCCTTGGTCTAGCGGCACTCCGCCCTAACCAAGCTACCCTTTTCCTTGGTCTAGTGGCACTCCGCCCTAACCAAGCTGCCTTTTTTCTTGGTCTAGTGGCACTCCGCCCTAACCAAGCTACCCTCTTCCTTGGTCTAGCGGCACTCCGCCCTAACCAAGCTACCCTTCTTTCTTGGTCTAGTGGCACTCTGCCCTAACCGAGCTACCCTTCCTTCTTGGTCTAGCGGCACTCCGCCCGACCAATATTCCTAGAGTAATCGGGCAAAAAGCTACCCTTTTCCTTGGTCTAGTGGCACTCCGTCCTAACCGAGCTACCATTTCCTTGGTCTAGTGGCACTCCGCCCTAACCAAGCTACCCTTTTCCTTGGTCTAGCGACATTCTGTCCTAACCAAGCTACCCTCTTCCTTGGTCTAGCGACACTCTGTCCTAACCAAGCTACCCTCTTCCTTGGTCTAGCGACATTCCGTCCTAACCGAGCTACCATTTCCTTGGTTTAGTGGCGCTCCGCCCTAACCGAGCTACCCTTTTCCTTGGTCTAGCGACACTCTGCCCTAACCAAGCTATCCCTCATCATGATCTAATGACAGTCCGACTTGTCACCCTCCCAAAAGAGGGGAAGAGAGAATAATAAAAAAAAAGAGAATGAAAATAAATAATAAAAATGGGGTTAAAAATAGAGATACCCCGCCGGTCTTGTTCAGACTTTCTGAGTAAGAGTAAAAATGGCCAAAAACCCAGCTGTGGTGAAAACCCGAAAGGGCACTGTAGGCAAAATCGGGTACCCCGCCACGTGAAAACCCGAAAGGGCGCGTGGGCAAAAGCAAGAGGGGGCTGACTCCGGCGAAAACCCGAAAGGGCGCTTGAGTCAGTAATATGGTGATCCTAAAAGAAACCTCACCTCCCGTCATAAACTTCTCGTCGATCGACCGGCACCTTGTCCGATCAACGATCAAACCCACCCAGTACGGACCCTACGTCTGTCCTGATAAAACCCGCATTCCTTGCCCAAAGTCCCATCATGATGAAATCAGCTGTTGACCGATTAGGCGCACTGCCCGGTCAATGATGAAACCTATCCGGCTTAGACCTTACGTCTATCCCAATGAAACCCATGAAACCTTTGCATTGGTATAAACCCAATACCCATGATGAAACCAGCTGTTGACCGATTAGGCGCACTGCCCGGTCAATGATGAAACCTATCCGGCTTAGACCTTACGTCTATCCCGATGAAACCCATGAAACCTTTGCATTGGTATAAACCCAATACCCATGATGAAACCAGATGTTGACCGATTAGGCGCACTGCCCGGTCAATGATGAAACCTATCCGGCTTAGACCTTACGTCTATCCCGATGAAACCCATGAAACCTTTGCATTGGTATAAACCCAATACCGATGATGAAACCTGCTGTTGATCGATTGGCACCCTGCCCGATCAACAATAAAACCAGCCAGTGTAGACCTTACGTCTATTCTGATGAGGTTCATAAGATCCTCGCATTGGTATAGACCCAATACCGATGATGAAACCCACCTTCGATCAATGGGCATCCTGCCCGATCGACAAAGAAACCCGTCCTATCAAATCCACATACCCCTTTACGTCCCGCCGTGATGAAACCCACCATTGGTCGATCGGCACCTTGCCCGATCAATGATAAAACCAGCCCAGTGTAGACCTTACGTCTACCCTGATGAAACCTATAAAATCCTTGCGTCGGTATATACCCAATACCGATGATAAGAACATGCACTAATGAAGCAGCACATCGCCTGATCCGTGCTGAAGTCCCAATTCAGGAAACATATGTATATATAAAAAAAATGGGGTTAAAAATAGAGATACCCCGCCAGACTTGTTCGGACATCCCGGATAAGGGCAAAAATGGCCAAAAACCCAGCTGTGGTGAAAACCCGAAAGGGCACTGCATGCAAAATCGGGTACCCCGTCACGTGAAAATCCGAAAGGGCGCGTGGGCAAAAACAAGAGGGGGCTGGCTCCGGTGAAAACCCGAAAGGGCACTTGGGTCAGTAATGTGGTAATTTAAAAAGTTCTATGCCAACCGGCACGCTACCTTTACCTCCCTTCTATTGATGAAGCCTTCCGTCGGTCAACTGGTTCCAAGCCCCACCGATGATAAAACCTTTCCAGGGTAGACCTTACGTCTGTCCTGGTGAAATCTACGCACCCTCTTTCAAACGTCCCACCGACGATGAAACCCATCACCATTTGGCTAAAGCCTATCCAGTTCAGACCTCACGTCTGTCCTGATAAAATCTACGCATTTCTTGGCAAAGTCCCACCTGCGATAAAACCTATTGGAATAGACCTTACGTCTGTCCTGATGAGACCTACACCTTCACACACTTCCCACCGTTGGTCGATTGGCACTTCGCCCGATCAATGATGAAACCCTACCCAGTTTAGACCTTTCGTCTATTCTGATGAAACTTATAAAACCCTTTGCATCGATATCAACCCAATATCGATGATGAAATCAACCGTTGGTCGATTGGCACCCTGCCCGATCAATGATGAAACCCTACCCAGTTTAGACATTTCGCCTATTCTGATGAAACTTATAAAACCCTTTGCATCGATATCAACCCAATATCGATGATGAAATCAACCGTTCATCGATTGGTACCCTGCCCGATCAACGATGAAACCCTACCCAGTTAGACCTTTCGTCTATTCTGATGAAACTTATAAAATCCTTTGCATCGATATCAACCCAATATCGAT